>OZ005657.1:147929865-148479865 GCA_963930645.1 Salticus scenicus | reverse complement strand
ATAGACTAAGTTCCAAAAGGAACTTACAGGGAAAAAAGAAAAGAAAGAATTGAAGATATATGAATGCAGGATGTATTAAAGAATGATAAACCATTAACTGTTCTAATTGATATAATTTCCGATAAGTATAAAATCAAAATATATTTAACAAATCATTTCCAGTTTTTTGATATAATAATTAATTTGTAAATAAAACACTTAAAAATATTTTGAAAAGACCTTCTTTTCTCCAGAATATGTACAATAGACTTTCTTGTCCATATATTTAAACCCATTTTGTTAAAAGTCTGTACGTGATTGAGAAAAATGGATACCGTATTTAAAATCAGTGCACCATATATTATAAAAATCAGTCGTTACATTGCAAACACTTTTTCGTGACTCAAATTTTGTAAGCTTATGTAATCAGTTCCACCTTGCAGATTTTTTTTTTTTTTTTTTAGTGTTTAGTTCTTTGAATTTCTATAAATGTATATTACTATAAATAATACTTCTTGACTTATGTCGTTTCCTGAAAACTGAAATATTAACGTAAATATTACGCAGCCATTACTTATCATAGTGAATATTTTATCACGAATTAAATAAATAAATAAATAAACTGTATTTCTGTTGTTTGGTAAAGAAGAGGTCTTAAAATCTGCTAGAGTAAAACTATAACATTAATAGCATTTTAAAAATGGCGATGCGGGTTACGAAGTTCAATCTACCTTTTGCAAGACCACACTTTTCCAATAGAGTTACGATCGCTATATATATACTATATAATCATGCGAAAGGAAAGAGTTTTCAAATTGAAAATATTTTTCTAAGCAGCTTTTATGTACAAATCATTTAAGCACGTTTAGTTATATACAGTACTGGCCAGAATGGATGACTCACCACAAAAAACTGTGATTTTTATGAATGCACAAGAATAATTGCATTTAACTAAGTATTTATTTTATGGGAATTATTAATTTTAGTTATATAAGCACAGTATACATACATAATTGAGAAATGGTTCAATATTTGGTGTGGAAAGCTTTTTTTTTTTTCCAATACAGCTTGGATACGATCAGGCATGAAATACATAATTTTTCGCAATAGTATGGTGTAATTTCTGTAATCCACCTTTGTTTTATAGTATCTCTTAAGTCCGAAAGTGAAGTGGGGTTACGCTCAGCAACTTTGAGCTTTAAAATTACCCAACAGTTCTCAATTGGGTTTAGATCCGGGGAATTTCCGGGCCACGGCCCATGGATCTGAAACCCCTGCTTTGCAATCCATGTCTTAACAGATTTAGTCTGGTGGCAAAGTGCTCCATCATGTTAGAAGTGTGTGCACTGTTTGACATTCATAAATGGTGGTAACTTCTCTTTTAGCACATCGAGATAAACAGTTCCATTAATTGATGTGCCTTCAGGCATGAACCACAATCCACATCTTCCTTTGGTACAAATGGCTCCCCAGACCATGCTGTTTGCAGCATTCTTCATGGTGGGAATAATGCAGTGTTGACAGTCTCTTTTATTGGGAGGCCGTCGTATGTTTCTACAAAATGCATAAAACTGCGATACTTGAGTCTCGTCTGAAAACATCACATGTTTCCGTTGCTCCGCAGTCCAACCCTGATACTTTTTACAAAATGTCAGTCAGTCAGCAATGTTTTGGGGAGACAATTTAGGCTTCTTAGCAGGCTTGTAGGACTTTAAATTGGCATTGAATAGCCTCCTGCGGATTGTCCTATGGCTAGGGATATTAACATCTTTTGGTAAACCAGCTTTGATTGCTTTCGCTGATTTTCTGGGTGACTTCTTCGCTGCCAAAATTATGGACTCATCCATGCGCTTGCTTGTGCTCTTGTGACGATCTTTTGGCTTTGAATATCCATAATTTCCGATTGTTTTGAAATTACTTATAGACTTGGAAACTATCTTTTGTGCCAATTGTAATCTGGCAGCAATTTCTCGAGTACTATAACCTTCTTCGCTCAGAATTTTCATTTGTGCGTACATTTCGCGTGAAATTCTTTTACCAGGCATTTTTATATTATTTCACCCCTCTGCAAAAATTTGTACGTCAACACATGGCGAACACAACTAATGAACTAACGAAATGCCAAGCAAGAACACCTGCACTTTGGCAGACAGCCAAAACAAACATATGGCGCCAAAATGTCACTATCAATGGGAAAAAACATGCGAGTCATCCATTCTGGCCAGTACTGTACAAGTACGCTTACTTAGTTACAAGCTATATTCTCTTCGGTTTATCTTAATTGCTTTTTTTTTAGTAATCGATGGAGCATTACTTACTTTAAAAAAATAAATATTATTTTCTTAAATGAAAAGTTTTGCATCTAAATATGTTGCTTTGAGAATTATTCTAAATATAATTTCATGTAGTAAGGTACATATCTGTAATTTGCCATTTTTTGAAAATTTAATTTCATAAAACTAAAATAGTTTAAATAGCTTAAGTAGTAATTATATATGTATATATATATATATACAATATCATATTTAGTAAATGTGAAAAGAAATTTAAGTAAGATGCATATTGTTTAAAATAAATTCTGTTTCAAAACAATGCAAACTGATTCAATTGCCTGAATTTATAAGTGTCTGAACTATAAAATATATATTCTAATTTTCTAAGTTGAAAATTATCTTAATTTTTATGTGTCTGAACTGAATACATCTTAATAATATCAGACATATCAACATTATTGAGACACTTATCTCAGTCCATTTATACAAATGCACTGAAGTGTCTTAAATACAGACCCAAGTGCAGTTTATAATTTCGCGTACTTTCATGTTCTGGACAGTTTTGTGTTAGAATTAGACTATAGATACCTTTCTGTATAAATGTAAGACGCTTCTATTTACAGTGTAAGATTATGAAATTTTCGTCAATATGCTTTGGTGTTTTATGTAAGCCATGGCACTAAATTAAGATAAAGTATTTTACCAATTAAAACAAAAATAGAATGAATGCAGTTTGTGAGCACAAAACTGTTGTTTAAATCGGCACAAAATTTTTAACATATTAAGAAACAAGCAATAAAGTCAACTTCTGAATTAAAAAGTATGGGAAACTGCTGTATTTAAATGAATATTTCATGAATTTTCAATAGACTAAAAGTTATATATATATACAGAGAGAGAGAGAGAGAGTTTATATGTATATATATATGTATATATTATGATAACAATAAAAATGAAACCGAAAAATAAACAGATGAATAATTCGCCACCTACAAAAGCAAATTTGGTAACTGTGTAACTTAATTATTATTATTATTATTATTATTATTATTATTATTATTTTAAATAATTTGGCCAGAGTTTTTTAATTTATATTTTATTAAAGAAGAAGAATACCTATTTTAAAATAATTCCAATAAAAATACAAACTATATTGAAACGTAACAAGAAGGAGCTTTTTAAAGACTGTATTAAAAAGTTTTCTATTCGAACTGACAATAACAAAATGAACCCCCCCCCCCCCAAAAAAAAAAAAAAAATAGCTGAATTCATAGAACAGGACACAAATAATTCAATAAATAATAAAATAAAGGCTCAGAATGTAGAGGTGATACATCAGGAGTCCTCCCCCTATTGAGCTAAAAAATGCAAGGTTTCGTTTTAAAGCGATGTAACGCAAATTCACAAAAGGTACTCTGACTTAAAAAAAAAAATGAATTTCACATCTAAAGTCTGAAACATTAGTGAAGTATTTAGCAGTAAAACAGGATTACTAAAATGTTATGGAAACGCTTACAATGCATTATTTTCTGTGAGAATGATTGATGTTTGTAAATGCACCATCGCAAATATTACAGTTTTAAAATAAATCTATAAATCTTCGTTTTTTTTTTTTTTTTTTTTTTACTGCAAGACATGAAGTTTACAAATTCTACAATTCTTAATTAAATTCATTAATTAAATTATTAATAAAAAATGTATCTGGTTAATTTCCATAACAAAGTGCGTAGACATTTATGGAAGCTTGAAAAATTCTTCTAATATTGTATTACGAACTTTCTATGTATGAAAGGCGAACTTGTATAATGCGAACTTGTTTGCATTCAAGTTTGCTCAGAATGACTGTAAAAGTTGACTTGCTGTACGAGTTTGTCGGAACTGGACTTGATTCAGAACTACACTGAACTAACTCAATACAGGAAGTTTTACAGACAGTGGTAATTCAGTTACGTAGAACAGACATCAAAAGATTTCCACAAAGTTCACGGCTCTATAGCAAACTGTTCTGCTTTCTGGTATATAGAGAAAACTAAAGATACGCCACGCAAAGAACACCAAATAGAGGTCGTTATTTAAAACAATTGTAATCCAGAGATGGTGTAATTTTTTTCAGGAAGATACATTTTGAGATAATTGCCAGTTATAGACAAAAGCGCTTTAAAGTATATACCAGATATTCTAAGCTTTACATTTTACTCTATACTAATGATATAAATAATTATTTCAGATTCACTTAATTAATTATGATAAAGATATTTGTAGGATTATTTTTAAATATGTTGCATGAAGAAAACTTTTTCTAAATCTAATGTAAAATTAATTATTTAGATTTGATAACTGAATTTAAATTTAAATTTAACGACTTAGAGAACCTGTATTATTATTGCTTTAAAGAAACTTAGTGGATGCATTGTAGTAGTTAAGCATTTTTTTTTTCCTTTCAGAAATGTTTGGCTGTATTACTACTGTACTTTTTATAAGTAATAGGGGAGAACCGTGTATTATGGACCATCGTGTAATACGGACCATGAGGAAATTTGTATGTTCAACACTAGATGGTGAAACCATCTCACTGCGTTTAGTGAATATTATTGTTCTCTAAAGCAGGAAGTGACTTGTACGTGCATACCTGTATTTGGACGATTATGAAATTGAATTTTCGGTTTATATGATCACTGATGAAACAAGCATGTTAAAATGAAAGTATTACTTTCTACTGTTAGGTAATTGTAATATAATTTTCACGTTAATAGTAGCAAATGTACTTATTTTATGAACAATTTAGACATGCGTTTCATGGGCATCAATTTGCATAGCGATTTTTGATTGGAAACCACGTTGCTCTGTTTACGCGTGTAATATGAACCATGCTGTGTTGTGTAATATGAACTAGTGGTCCATAATAAAAACAGAGAGATTTTGTTAATGCTCGGCGTACGTATGTCGCATACTCAAAATCTTGAGGCTATAGAATAGGCCAGGGAAGCAGAGGTAATCAAATTATCACTTCTTTCGCACACTACCCATTGGATATAACCTTTAGACCTCCCCTTTTTTTTCGTCCATTAAATATTTTTTTTTAACGTCGATTTCTACTATTCCCAAAAGTTGTACAACTGTGTGAGGGAACATGCTGGACAGTTCGTTTCACAATTCCAAGTGTGTCAACTGTTGGGGAACGGGAAGGACCACTATGGACCACTTGGTCCATATTACACATACGTTAGTGTAATATGGACCACCGATACGTAAATAAAATAACTATTTTCTGCAATTATTAATAGTTCCCAGAGTACTTTACCAAGTTTAAACTATGTAACTATGCAATTGTAATTAGCAGCCACCAAATTAAACCTTTTTATTTAAATAATTTAAGTTTTATGAGCATTCTTGCTTAGGGGGTCCATAATACACGGTTCTCCCCTATAAGGATTTTCACGAAATAAAATACAGCGGAAATTTCTTAATAGTAAGACTGACCCACAAAGCGTAATTAATATGTGTTCGTAATATGTATATTTAAGTTTGTATGTATAAAGCGAAAGAGAGATAGAGATCCAAAAATATGATTTGAGTGTTACAAAAACCGAAATGTTTTTCACAATTACATTTCACAGTACATTTCAAACTTAAATGTTTTTCACAATTGCATTTCACAGTACATTTCCCAACTTAAATGTTTTACTGAAATGTTTTTCACATTCCTATGAAATTTGGAGGAAAGATAAGGAATAGAATATTTACTACTGCTTGTCTTGTAGCACCAGATTAAACTATATTCAGGTCTAATTTTCAAGATGTGCGTACACACACACACACACACACACACACACACACACACACACACAAAAAAAAAAAAAAAAAAAAAATGCCAGAGTACACTATAATTTGTGCAGGTAAAATTTCTTTCTTTTTTTCATTCGGTAAATTTCAAGCGCCTTGAATGTGTCATTGGATTTTAAGGAGCATCGTAGGAAAAAAAATGTTGCAATTTTACTGCCTAAAGTTCTGTAAATTTGCTTAAAAAAATTATATATTAAATGTCCACCCACGTAAAAGGAGAGGACGATACCAATAGAAAACCGACCCACATATCATTCTTAAGTAATTTACGAGCTTTATAGAACAAGATTTTTTATTTTATGAGAACAGTTAATAATTAGAGTACCATACGTCGGTATAGGGGTCTATTGCGGTAAAGTTCTCATCTCCTATACGGATGGTCCTGCGTTGATTCTCGGTTTGTCAAAATTGACACTATGCATATATTTTTTGATCAAATTTATAGAACTTAATGTTGTAAAACTGTATGAGTATTTAACAATGTTTTTTAAAAATTCAACCATGCGTTTATTTACAACATGCTTGGTGGTGTATTTTAATATGTTATTTAGTTATTTGTTTATTATTATTATTATTATTTATTATTATTATTATTATTATTATTATTATTTGTGTATTGGGTTGTTCGGGAAGTAATTTAATTTTTTTCCAACAGAAGAGTTAATTGTATTTTTTCACACTAACTTCAAAATTAAGCCTACGAAAGTTAATATTGACAGCTTATATTGCAAAGCTTGTTTGTAAAAATATTTGTTTGATTTAGCACAATAGTGTTTGGTTGAGGAACTTCGAAATATATTAAGTCGAAAGCAGCATTTTCGGCATATTTTGCTATCGAAATGGCAAATGTTGTTCAAGGAAGAAAATAGCTATCCGATGTGTATAGAGAATATGTTTTGACAGAATGACACTGCCAAAACTGGTTACCAAAATTTCGTTCCGGCAATTTTAATGTTCGTTTAAATTTCGTTCCGGCAATTTTGCATCACATTCTGGAAGGCCGGTTAAAGCTTTTGGAGACAAAATAAAGGCAGCGATTTATGCAAATCGCCGAATAGCAACTCGTAAGATGAATGGCAAATTAAAGCTATCGAATACAACAGTTCATGATCACGTGAAACGCCTTAGTTTAATTTTAAACTCGACATGCGAGTTCCAAATCTCACAGAAACCAATTTGCTCCATGGCATTGACGTCTGTGATTTACTTCTCAAACGTCAAGAAATTGATCCATTTTTGCTGCGAATTATCACTGGGTGTGAGAAATGGGTTATCACAACAATGCTAAACGCAAGAAATCATGGAGTAAAAAAGAAAAACTGGCTTAAAACACTTGGAAACCTGATATTCATAAATAATCTGGTGTGTCACTCACACGACTTTCTCTTACCCTGAAATTTAATACTATAAATACAGGTTGGAGATTAAGAGGTAAGATAACGATGTTATGTAAACCTATGTTAAACAATTCAAATTAGGCTTCGAAAAAGTTTTATATGATAATTAATTATGTGTGAGGGGAGCTACCGCCCCCCTCAACCACCCTTTTCATTAATGCACCTAGATTTATATAAAATTTAATTCGGTTGTTAAAAAATAATTCTGTTTTTAAAAAAATAATTTATTAAAATTTTTATTTAAAAAAAATATCTTTTATGTTTTTTTTTTCCCAATTGACTATCTCTATTACAAAAAATATGTATTCGTTTCATTTGTTTTAGTGCAGTCTATAGACCTTAAACTCTACTTACCTGCAATTTTCCCCATAGACGTAATGTATTAAAATTCTCTTGATTGTCCCTGTACACGAACCATTTGCTTGATCTTAACAAAAAGCTTACTGTAGCATCCCTATATGATACATATTTAGAATAGCAAGTGTGGAATGTCTGCTACTATTTGTTCTTGAGATATGCTGATAACAGACAGACACACACACAGACCAGCCGCTAAAAACATGATTTTCGTATTCAGGAGACCTCAAAACGTATAAATATAACAAAATCTCACTTTCGAAAATTTGACCCAAAAACAATACTTTCTTTAACTTATGGGTAAGAGAAAGTAAAAAGGTAATGCTGTCTGTTAGGTGGGATATTTAGGAACTTTCTTCTTTTTAGCTTCTACCGGACAGTACCACAATCAGCTGAAGTATGCCGTCATTAACTAAATATATTGAATGATTCATTCACACAGAAAAGGCCAAAAGTAATCATTAGAAAAGACGCAATGTTCCATCAAGATATTGCGAATTCACATACAAGTGTGACAACTCGCCAAAAGCCTCTACAGCTTTGGATGGGATGTATTGCTTTAGCCACCATATTCTGTGAACCTGGAACCTTCGAATTACACAAGCCTACAAAATGAAGTTTGCAAAATTTGATTTGATGATTTCTGCTGATCTTTATGTTTTTTGATATGTTGAAACCGAAAATACAGCCCATTTTTCTCTATCACGTATAGATTTTTGTCAATACAGGGTGTTAATCGACACGATTTCTTACATATACCATCATAACAATCGGTTGGTTCGATGGTTGATATAGTTTTAAGTCGCACTAGTGCTTCAGAATTACATTAAACGTACTATAAAACTTACTGTATAATTATAGTGGTGAAAGAGTAATGGAAGAAATTGTATAGACAGACACCCTGTATTGACAAAAATCTATACATGATAGAGACAAACTGGCTGTATTTTCGGTTTCAGCAAACCAAAAAACATAAAGATCAGCCAAAATAATAAAATCGAAATTTTACATGTCGGCCTGTGTTATTAGTTCTTCCGATCTCTACAAAAAATGTTAGGTGGTAAAACCTGTACTTCAATTTAGGACGTTAAAAATGTCTTGAATGAGTTTGTTGCCAGCAAAAATGAGAAATTTTATGAACACGGAATCATACTACTGCCATTAGATGACAATTAAAAACTTTTCTTAAAAAAAAAAAAAAAAAAAAAAAAAAAAGAAAGAAAACTTTATTTTAATATTTTTTTTACTACATGTCAGTCTGTGTGTGTGTGTGTGTTAAGATTTACCGTAAAACACTATTAAGGAAAATCAGGATGAATTTAAGAAGGTGGCAGACAAACGGTAAAAATCGTAAATATATTGAAATAAACATGGATTTTCTTACTAAAATTAAGTGGCATGAAACATTATTTTAAAACAAAACATATATATATATATATATATATATTAAGTTGCAGTCATAAAAATAATAATAAATAAATAAATAAATACAATTAACTCTTAGTAAACGGCATTCCACTAACCGAAAGAATTACAAAAAAACTTTTTTTCCCCCGTTTCCATTTTTTTTTTTTTTTTTTTTTAAATTTGCTGCTATATTGGGAAGCTTACGTTTTCCATTTTCAAAAAATCAGTGTCCGATTTCTTTCTTTTTTTCTTTTATTTATTTAATTTTTCTTTTCTTTCTTTCTTTCTTTTCTTTATTTAATTTTTCTTTTCTTTCTTTCTTTCTTTTCTTTCTTTAATTTTTCTTTTCTTTCTTTCTTACTTTTATTTATTTAATTTTTCTTTTCTTTCTTTCTTTCTTTTATTTATTTAATTTTTCTTTTCTTTCTTTTCCCCCCTTTTTTTTTAAATAAAATAAGTGAATGTTCATGGTATTTATAATATCGAATATGATGTGATGATCTTTGTTTATCTGTGAGAAAGGAAATTGCTTCTTCTATTGGTTCAAAGAAAATAATGCTGAATATGACAGAAATATAAACAATAAAAAGCCAAAAAACGCTGAAAATATAAATCTTAAATTTACGTATAATGTGTTTAAAATAATACTTAACTTTTCTGCCTTATATAGACGCACTGTATGGACAAAATTATTTAGACACTTTCGGAATTTGTCGCTTTGTTGAATATCTAAAGAAACATTCAGTAGAATCTATCGGAACACCATGGGTGTAAAGAGCATGTTATAACACATATATATCTGAGAAGATTTTATAATTATTTTCATATTTTTTATCTCATCGCATACTATATTATCATTAACTATATTACCATTAACAACACATGCTATATTACTTACCATTACCATGTTAAAGAAATATTTATATCCTCATGAATAGATAGATGTGCTATTGACACACAAATTAATTCAGATAATTTAAAGACGTCTCATAATTACATGCTACAACTACAAAGATTCATTATCTAGGAAATATGTTATGCACTCAATGTGGAACAGTAATTCCATGTTTAGCTTATGAAGATTTTCTTTTTAAAGGGTCCAATTATTATATGCTATTTTTATACCTTGGTGTGAAAATGGATACAAAAAGTACATTTTTACTTTTCTCTTACACGTAAGGTAGAGAAAGTATTGTTTTGGGGTCAAATTTTCAAAATTGAGTTTTTCTTATATTTACACGTTTTGAGATACCCTGAATTCAAAAATCATGTTTTTAACGGTTAGTCTGTATATGTGTCTGTCTGTTATCAGAATATCTCAAAAACGAATTATACCAGAAAATCCAAACTTGGTATTCTAAATGTGTATCATATAGTGATGCTACACCAAACTTTTTGTTGAGATCAAGGAAATGATTCGCGTACAGGGACATTCAAGAGAATTCAAGTATATTATGTCTATGGGGAAATTGCTGGTAAGTACAGTGTAACCTCTATAGGCTAACTTAAACAAAACGGAAACAACAAAATTTATAACATGCATAAAAGCATGTTTTGTAAAGATTGTTGTATGGAAACTATTCATTATTCATTTACAGGGCTACCCAACGTATTTGGATATATTGCGGCTATACTTGAAAATATAATTCTTTTGTGTTAGATGTTTTCAAGTAAGACTAAATTTAAGTGCACAATATTATTTATAGTGCATATTGATTGTAAGGAGTATACAGGGCTACCCAAAATTAAGCTAAACTTTCTTTTCTATTGAATGTAACTGATGGAAGTGTTTTGCTGCATTTTATTATGTCGATGAACATTGCTCTGGAAGCAAAACTGATTTTGCATATGCATAAAGTAAACAAAGTATTTTTTTGTATTTTCAAATCTGGTTTTTTGCATAATATCACGTTTTGAGGTGCCTTAATTACTAAAGTCTCCTTTTTAGCGGTCGATCTGCACGTATATCGGTTATCAGCATAACTCAAAAACAAATAGCTGCAGGAAATTCAAATTTGGTATTTTGAAGTCCATATTAAGTTACCACTTAAGTTTCACGGCAAATTAATAATAGCTTTAATTTTTTTAAATGATTGTATGCACAAAAACTGAATGGGGGTTGAGAAGGGCCAGTAGCCCCCCTCACACATAATTACATGTCAAATAAAACTGTTCCTAAACCAATTTAAGATTATTTTAAAAGAACATTGCAATTTATTATCTTACTCTATTGTTCTTAAAACTTAATGTGCAATCTATCTTTATAGTATTGAAATGCAGGATAAGAGAAAGTCGTGTGAGTGCACACCAGATTATTTTTTTTCCCTTTTCAATACATTAAGAAATAACTTCTTTCGACTTCCTTTCTCTTTCTCTTTATCTATGCGGTTCAATTAAATTTAACGCTAAGAAATTTTATTTAGCATAGAGTCGCCTATATAAATGCAAAATTACAGTTTTAAATTGAATTTCCATGCGTGAACAAATGGATGAAAGCGTAAGAGGAATAATGATAACTTTTAAATATACATAATGCTCGCATTTTAATGTTGCTTTCCTTTGTACATTCAATTTAGTTGTTAAAAAATAATGACCACATTTATCAGAGAAACGTTATTACGCACCATCTAACACAGTCTAGTTATCTAAATTGGCTTATTATCTTTTAAGCCGACTTACCATTATACAAATTATTACAGCAAGGTTTAACTTATTCTACTGTGATGTAATTGATTTTGGCGATGAAAACTAAACTAAGTCTATTTATGTAATGTATATAGATATGATTTATTCAACATGATTTTATACTCGAGATAATGTGGTAAACTTATCTTTCAAATCAATTATTTGCTTGATAAAGAATTAAAGATGTGCAAATGTGTTTTACACTTAACAATAATTGAATACATTATGAAAATCTATTTATGTTTCTGATGAACTTTAATTATCTAAATCTCTTTAAGTTTTATAATCATTAATTATTAATTACTTTTTTAATGTCTATTAAAAAAATATATAAAATATGTTTCAGTATTTATTACAAATTATTAAAGAATAAAATAAGTGCAAATGTGTTTTTCACTTAATAACATTTGATTACATTACGGAAAACAATTTGTGATTTTAATGAACTTTAATTACACTGCTTTGCAAAAATTTTTTTTTTCGAATACTGATACCATTCTTGCTGATTCCAATGTAAAATAACCTGCTGATATGACTCCCATTTTGTCCAGTCACCTACCGTTTTCTAGAAACACCACACCCTCCCTCAATTTTTTCCCCCCTGTTCGATAATTTTATGACCACGAATTTGATTTGAAGAAGGAAAAATAATTAATTTAACACCTAAAAAAAACAAACAATATATATATATATATATATATATATATATATATATATATATATATACATATATATATATATATATATATATATATATATATATGTAAAGTTTTAAAAATAACATTAATAACAATTTAAAGAAATATAAGATAATACATAATTTCAGTGGCAAATCCACTCTGTAACCCATCAGAAGATATTTAACGGTTAAAATAATCCTACCCCCTCCTAAAAATCAAATTTATAGCCATAAAATCACCGAAAAATGATAAAAATAGGGGGCCGATCCTGAAAAACGATGGGTGATGGAGCAAAATGGGCGTCATATTCGGATTCAGGAGGCCATTTTACATAAGAATATGCTGAAATGGTGTCAGAAGCAATTTTCATGCCGAGCAGTGTTATCTAAATCTTTAGATTTTATAATAATTATTTATTTATATATTTTTTATTAATGAATTATTAAAAAAAAACATATAAAATATGTTTAACATTTTATTACTTTATTTTCAGATACGATGTGGTCAATAATTTTAGAAGATTCTTTTAAAATGCACGAAGGATCTTAAAATGATGATATTGAAGTTTACAAGTCTTTCAGAGCTCTGATCGCAATATCCTTGTTACAGAATTCAACATCTAAGCATATTATTCACTAACCAAATTTTTATGGATTAAGTATTTTATTTTTTAATTAATTTTGACATATTATTTGTTATTAATATTCATTTAAGCTTCTTACATGTTAATAAAATAAAATAAAACATAATATAAGTCTGATTTGTTCAAAAGATTATTTTACTTGATAAAACATATAAAACACAGCACTTTACACGTTAAAATCCAAGTCAAAAGACTTAGTTTAAAAGTTTACAGTATACAAGTTAAACAGAACATCACGACGTTTCGTCTAAGCATTGTTGCTTGGGGACATCTTCAGGTTTAGTTCGCTTGAACTAAACCTGAAGCGAACTAAACCTGAAGATGTCCACAAGTAACAATGCTTGGACGAAACGTCGTGATGTTCTTTTTAACTTGTATACTGTAAACTTTTAAACTAAGTCTTTTGACTTGGATTTTAACGTATAAAGTGCTGTGTTTTATATGTTTTATCAATTTGATCTATACACGTGTTGAAAACAATTGCTCATCCAAGATTATTTTACTTTTAAGAGTGACATTAAAATGGCATTTATTTTCATAATTCGTAACGATTAGTTATAAAATATCACATAACAAAATTTAATTTTTATATTGTTTAAGTGAGTAATTGGTGGTTATTACAGTCCATACTTAAATATTTTCTCGTAGTCTATAATTTCGAGTACTTCTTCGAGTGAGTCTATTTTTTAAAAATTATTTCACTTATTAATATTAATTTTTTAAAGGATTTATAATGATACAATGCCGTATTTTTACTTGAGTGTTTGTGGCTGATTTGTTAATATTATTATTTTAATTCATTTTTGTATATCTTTCCTTTAGAGTTTTGGCCCCATAGTATTAGAGATTTGCTATTTCATTTATAAATTCCTAGAATTGTGTTTCTACTACATAAATGCATGTCTGCAGATTTTTTAGATAACATTAGCACATTTGTTTACTTTATCTTATTTGTTTTTTCATTATTATTTTGTTTTATAAATATATTCAATTTATATTACGCATGCTTTATGTAGATAAATATTGGATTATGAAATTATTATCCGTGTTTTATACTATATAATTATATAAGGATGGTTGGATGGATGGGTTTTACGTCGCACTAATTTTCCGTCGCAGATAGGCAATTGGCGATGGGCAATTGGTGACACACCCCTAGAGGTGGTCCGGAGACATGCCATCACAATTTTGATCCTCAACGGAAGGAATTGCTCTTCCGCTTCGGTGACCCCCAGAGGCATAACTTTTTGATGGAAACATGGAGGAATTATATAAGGAAAATAAATATTAGCGATATAATAATAATAATAATAAAAATAACTATCAAGTTCACTGTGTTATGGAAATTAATAATTCATATTTTAAATATTAAAATTGTAGTGTCATATATTTTAGAAAGTTTTTAGTGCCTATGAAGTAGTCTATAACTGAAAAAAATTAGATTAGTTTCCTCGTTGCCACAAGTTTCTACTGAATATGCCTACAAAACAACAATGTGTGACTTTTGTAAGTTTAAATAACTTAGCTTGCTTCTCATTTTTATCTTGTTTTCTAGTATTAGCCTTTCTCACAGATTCTTACAGATGGTAAAATCAGGTGTTAGCAATATTTTGAAAAATTTGGCACAAAATACGATAATCAAAATTTTCAAATTTTCAAAACTGTGTTTGTGTAATTAGAAAGTTACAGAAAATTTACGATTTGCACTGAGTTTGCGAAGATTCTGTAACTGGTTATTTAGGTAAACAGTCTTTAATTTAATGTCTTCAATTGTTCTAATCGGTATTACATGATAAATTGAAATAAAAGTTAAAAATAAGACTTTCGGCATCAAGAATATAAAAATAAATCGAATGTTAATTTTAAGATAAAGGTGATGAAAAATTAGCCTTAACGATTACACGGAGTTAATCCTATAGGATAAGATAAAAGAAGCGATGTAAACAAACTTTGTAACAATAATATTAATTTTTGATAAGGTTTTTTTTTTTTTTTTTTTTTGTTATGTTCGCAAACATTTAAACCGGAATATTGCTTTTGATCGACGGTTTTCAGGGCACTTATTTTATCACAGATTATCAAAGGTCACAACACAGATTATTTTCACCGTAGATATTTAATGCTCAAAACATGTACATATATCACGAAATAAGAAAAACCTTTTACCCTTATGTATTTGTTTAAAAAATATTGAGAAGTTTTGATAAATGAAAAAGTAAAATGAAAAAGTTGAAGAGAAAAAATTCTGATAAAAATACCATTTTTTTTTTTAGATACAATTGATAGACGATCGTCTACTAAACAAAATTTTTTTTCAACTTTTGAAGCATGAACAATAAAAACGTACTACAAAGCTTTTTGATTTTTT
This sequence comes from Salticus scenicus, assembly GCA_963930645.1. Lineage (NCBI taxonomy): Eukaryota > Metazoa > Arthropoda > Arachnida > Araneae > Salticidae > Salticus > Salticus scenicus. Next base: position 148,464,233 of record OZ005657.1, on the reverse strand, counting down.
CTTTCATTTTCATTGAAAATAAGAAGTAGAGAGTGGTTATAATTAAACTTCCCCTAGAAACAGTATCCTACACCGCGAACGGGTGAACACAATGCAACGAAATTTGATATGTAGACTATACACGAGATGCGCTCACGGAATTTTGAGAAAAAAATTTTAGTTCCAAAATAACCACCAGAGGGTGCCTTTTCCAGAAAAGCATTAAATTTAACACAATAAACGACCAAACCGGAATACAGAAACAATATTAACAATTCAGAACAAGAATTATGAGTAATAAAATGTGAAACCGGGAAAAACTGTCAGTTCTAGGAAAAAAATGTCGAGATTTGTATGCTTGCGATGAAGAGGAAGCTTTATGCAGAACAGGTTATGGTGTAAAAGGTTTGCAGACGTTGTCATGTTTTATGTCGATGTTTCCGGAGGTAATGATGACGATTTCTTTATTTGAACGAGCGTTATTGGTGAAGCTGTTTTACGAAAACAAGGGGAATGCTTCTGCTGCACTTCGTGAATTTCGTCGTATAAGGAACGTACGGCGGGGACCAATGTCTACTAAAGTTATCCGGGCCACGTTTAAGAGATTTGAAGGGACGGGGACATTAGGAGTTCAACCTGGAAGAGGCCGTAAACCTGTCACACCGGTACTTGTTGTTGCCGTCGAGACAGCTGTTGCCGCTCAGTCACAGACAGCAGAGTTTGGTATTAGTAGCGCACGTGCAGTTTCTCGACAGACAGGCTATTCTTTCAGCACATTCCGAAAAGTGCGCAGAAACATAATGCACTACTTCCCATACAAGATCCACCATACCAAGAGCTGCTTGATAGGGACAAGCCACAATGTCTCTCATTCGCAGTCAGTTTTCTCAACAGAATGACTGTTGATTTGTCATGGCCTTGGAATATTCTGTGGGGCAACGAGGCTTATTTCTACCTCAATGGGACAGTCAACACACAGAATTGGCTAAGGAAAATCCGCGGATGCACGCTGAAATTCCCTTACATTCTGCAAAGGTGACTGCCTGGTGTGGATTCACGGCGACATTCATCCTTGGACCCTTCTTCTTTGAGGAAATAACTGCACATGGTCCTGTCTCATGTTCCGTTACAGGCCATCGGTACCATGACATGCTGCAGATGTTTGTTGTGCCGCAACTACAACAAATGCGGATCCTTACACCGACCATTTTCATACAGGATGGTGCGCCCCCACATATCCATGAGTCCGTGAAGGAGCTATTGCTCCAACACTACACAGACGAACGAGTAATTAGTGGCTTCTTCCGTAATCTATGGCCACGCCATGTTTGCCAAATCTAAATCCGTGCAATTTCTAGTTATGGGGTCACTTATAAAGTGTGGTGTATCGTGGAGGTGTTGCGACGTTGAATGACTTAAAGAACTCCATAACGCTTCATGTGCGAAGCATCACAACTGATCAGTTATGATCTGCTGTTGAACACACAGTCCATCGGCTTAAAATTTTGCAGGTGAATCAGGGTGGTCACAGCACCTTTCCCTGCACCGTCCTGGACACGATTAACAACTGCTCCTCTTGTGCAGTTTTATCCTAACTGTTCTTGTTTCTGCAAACTGAACTTTACCCCCCCCCCCCTTAAACAGCGTACTGTTACTTTTCCTTACCTTTACTTAATGTGGTTCGATGACAAGATGATAAGAAACTAGTCAATAAATGTTAATATTGTTTCTATATTCCGTTTTGGTGTGTTAAATTTAATGTTTTTTCGGAAAAGGCTTTTTTTTTTCTTCGAAATTCCATGAGCGCATCTCGTGTATTGTCTATATACCAAATTTCGTTGCATTCCGTTCACCCGTTTGCGCTGTAGGATTCTGTTTATAGGGGAAGTTTAATTATAACCACCCTGTGTATAAAAAATAAATGTAAAGAGCTATGTGATTATAAATGTGTAAATTTCTAAGGGAATCGGTATCTTCTATACATGTGAATATTTTAATTACAAAAAAAAAAAAAAAAAAAAAAAAAGTAAAGAATAAAAATATAAATCTTAACATAAGTAAAATTTTGCAAAAAAAATTAGGAGATAGAATCATACCATTAGACAATGAGTCATTTATGTCTTTTACTTCTTATGATTATTCAAGAAATTGGGAAGTTTTGTGATAAAGAATTAAGTTACTCCTATAACGTATTAACTTCTGTATTTTTTTTTCTTTTTTGTCTCACAAATGATTTAATTTTAAGTATATTTCTTAATTTTAAATAATATTAACTCGTTAGTAGTCGCTAGTTGGTCGACTCGCTATCCATTCCTTTAGTGTTGCCAGACTTTTTTATTCAACAGCCACCAAAATTTTTTAAAAGTGGCATTTGATATACATAATCGCGTCGTTTCGCCTTTTAAGTATACCAAGTGCCATTTCTAAATATTTTTAATGGCTACTGAATAAAAAAATTTGGCAACACTGAAGGGATGGGCGGCGTATCGACCACAACTAGCGACTACAAACGGGTTAATATTTTACAATTCGTTGGAGTCCCACACATTTATTTTATCGCCAAGTAAAATAAAAATTGGTAAAATAATATAATTAACCTTGCTCATAAACGATTTTAAAGTGTAAAGAAATAATGTAAGACGTAGATCATTTGGAATGAGATAGGATTTAGGATTTGTATGTGGTAGGTACTGAACTATATCTAGATGGTGGAACGGAATTTTTTTTTTCAATCCATACGTTTTTTGAGCACATTACAATTTACAGCTCTGCTGCAAATCTCCAGCAAAAAGTGAAATTACACGAGCTTCTTTCTTTTCTATTCAATACAAGAAAATATTGAATTCATAAAACAATTCGACTTTCGGTATTCGTAAGAATTGCACGTTTTGAAAGGTCTAGTACACGATTTGGCACAATGCATGTCTGCGTGTGTTTCTGTGTATGCATATCACAAAAATTTTGTAGCAGTTCTAGTTCAAGAACTATTGCACAGAATTTTATATAAATTTATCTGCAGTTGCACCTTCACATAAATAAGGACTTATCAACTTTTGGTGATAATCGCCAACATGTGGCGTTAACATCTTTTATTTTTTCATATTTTTTAATATGGCAGTATAGGTCAAAATTTCGTATAACGCTGAGAAAAAAAGATATACCGACTTCATCTAGAATGAATAAGTGGCCCTTTTCTAAATCCCTTAACTAGAAATATAGATTTCCGAGCTATGCGCATAAGGCACGCCAATAAATTGAATAGACGAAATGATCGAGAATTTCTCGTTTACAAATTTCTAGATGGTGAAAGAATATTCTGAATCTTTTGTATGGCGAAAAATATTCGCTTGATTATCTAGAATTGGATCATAAACCAAGATTATAGTTGCTGAAAACCGCCTCTTGTGTTCGCATTTATTAGGAGATATTTTCAAATAGGTTTGATCTCGATAATATAGACAAAGGGAGGCATAATATTGTAACAATCGCAGCTATCGCCGATCACAAGTCGGATAGTACAGTCGGCAGCAAAAGTATCCGAACACTAGCAGTAATCCCCGTCAGAAAAAGTACATTTGATACTGCTTTGTCAAATGAATCCTTGTCGAATCATGTTCTTACAAAAAGTTCTTTAAAAAAAAAAAAAAAAAAAAAAAAAAAAAAAAAAAAAAGTTATTTAGCATATGAATATGATGAATTTATTTCAATTCCTGAACAGCTTTCCTTGATATGGTAAAATAAAGAACTTCAGCTAACAATAAAAAAGAATGTTATCTCTTAAATATTGGCAGCCCTGCATATCTTCTGAAGGTTATGTACACACCACATGGTGCACACAAATATAACCCGATATGAATAACACACGGTGCAATATGAAATATACTTTTATCAATTTTCAAGTATTGCCGCACTATAACCCAGTTCTTTTGTATAGTAAACGAACAGTGAAAGATTTCCGTACCATTATTCTACATAAGACATGTTTTTACGCATATAATATATATATATTTTCGTTTCATTTGGTTTAGTGCAGTCTATAGATGTTAAACTTTACTTACGTGCAAATTCCCCCATAGATGTAACATATTAGAATTCTCTTGGGTACCCCTGTACGCAAACCATTTGCTTGATCTCAACGAAAAGTTTTTTTCCATTCCTATACTATACATATTTAGAATGAATACTAAGTTTGGACTTTCTGCTGTTATTTGTTTTTGAGATATGCTGATAACAGACAAACACACAGACCAAACGCTAAAAACATGATTTTTGGATTCAGGGGACCGCAAAACGTGTAAATATAACAAAAATTCGATTTCAAAAATTGACCCCAAAATATTACTTTTTCTACCATATATATATGGGTGAGGGAAATTAAAAAAAAAAAAATATTTCCTTATAGTTGTCGTCCATAGGGGAGGGAAAAAAATATTTTGACATTAAGTGTTAATAATTCTCCGAGATGAAAATCGTCTGCATTCATCATGGGAAAATATTTAATTAAATTATTATTTACTAATAATTTTAATATATAATTGCGTGAATTTGTAGAGAAAAGTATAGAAGAAATTTTTGTGATGACCACAACATTACTAGTTTCACGAGTATATAGGAGGTTGAAACCACTGTTTCCAAAAAGTTAATTTATTCAATAACTTTATAGGATTAAATAAGGTAAAAAATGCTATTCTAACTGTGGCATGTCAAATGAAATGACGCTTCAACTGGGTATTAATGTTATATTACTAATATTTAAAATATATAATTTGCAAATAAAACATGCTTGATAGAAAGGGTCGGTTCGTTGGTTGGTTGGGTTTATCGTCGCATTATCACTCCTCAATGAGTAATTGGTGACGATCTGGGATGCATCCTTGAGGATGGTCCGGGGACATGCCATCACAATTTCGATTCTCCACAGACTTAACAGAAAGGAAAACTGTAGTAAAGTATTAAGCAGTACTTAAAATATTATATTTAACCTTAATACAAGTTGATAGATTTGATGTTCAAAAAATTTACTTTTCATAAAAACTAATGATTTTTACAAATATATATTTATTTAGTGAACAATTAAAATATTTATATACCTGCATATATCTTTAAAAATTATGTATTTTTTAAGTTTTCAGCAAACTATGGGGATTTTCAATGAGTGAAACATGAAACACGAAATGATTTTTGAATAAAATATTCTACGTTCATCTGCGAGAATGTTTTCGAACATCTTTAGATCGACGAACTGCTTTGAATTTAATACTATTTTTACGACACACTTTAAATATTTAGCATAATGTTGCAAAATTTCGTATTTTGAGCATTACTATGAGAACACTATTTCATATACAACACAGAAAAATTCTAATAAAATCTTTTATTGAGAAAATCCTAACTATTATGTACGTATTATTTATTTATTTATTCTTGTTTAAGTAATCTTTTATACATTCAGGAATCAAATATTAGACAGTATCTCTTTTTTCTCGTTCACAGAGAATAATATTTCAGTTTTTTCTTTAGAATTAATTTATTGATTATTGCACAATATCCCATTTCACTTTAGGGAATGGTGGACATTCAAAATAATATAAAATCGTCTTCGAAATTACTCTCTTAGAATTATGAAAGTTTGCATACATGTGCATTGAAATGTACCAGTATTAACTATATTAAAATTTCTAGAAAACAATTGAAATAAAAAATTTAAAATTCAAAATTTTATTTTATTTTTAAATTATGAAAATATTCCATGCGACTGAGTTTTTAAAAATTTCCAACGAATTTGCATTATTATAGTTTATCATCAATGTAATCTAAACATATTTGTGCACTACATTGGGGATTGGTTCATAAGTTATTTTCAAAAAATATTTTTATGTTCCAATGCAGGAATTTCATGCAAATTTTTAACCTTCAAACATAAAATTATTTTTAAAAAATTGACTTACCAATTAACCCACAAAATAATGCACAAATATGTTTAGAATATATTGATAAACTGCAATAATGTAAAACTAATTTAAAATTTTATAAACTCAGTCAATGGAACATTAAAAAAAATTAAAAAACAAAAACAAAACAAAACAAAAAAATTTAAATTTTTAGTTTGTATTTTTTTAATTTCCATAGTTTTCTAGAATATTTATTATATTTAATATTGGATATTTAATATAGGAATATTTAATATATTTAATATATTTGATGTTTTTAATATCTTTCAACTCATCTGCAAGCAAACTTTCATAATTATAAGGCAGTAACTTCAAAGACGAATTTTCAGCGATTTGCAACATCCACCATCCCCTTAAATAGAAGAAGGGGTTTTAATAATTCTTTAAAAACTATAATGAAGTTTTCCCTATAGACTTCACATTACGTTCTGCCTTTACCTAGTACATTACTATGCATCAGGCATTCAAAGAAACGAGAAAAAAATATGAATCTGTTTCTTATTATAATTTTCAATTGTTTAAAAAAATATTTTTTTTTAGTCATGGAAAATGGTGGCTTATAAAAAAGATAAGTTCGGGGAGAAAATGCAACTGCAGTCAACTGTTTCGGTAGCAATGAGCTTACCGTCGTAAGCGTATAAAAACATTATTTCTTAAAAAAAAAAAAAAAAAAAAAAAAAAAAAGAGAGAGAGAGAGAGAGAGAGAGAGAGAGAGAGAGAGAGAGAGAGAGTTATAATACAGATTGTTAAAAATCACTCGAACAATTTAACTTTTTATGAATACAAAGGTAACGCTTGGGCTTAGAGTTGTACTTCACGACGCGCAGGTTTAAAAACACTGTTTTGCAACTCTTGAATATTGTATACTTTTAGATTTATCTCACGTATTAATGAAATAAACTTTCAAAATCTACCCTAGACGCCGAAATGATCGCAATTTACTGATCACATACCCATACTAATCTTCGGATTCATAAATGTGCTCTGTACGTATTTCGTTCAACTTTATATATTTTCCATAACTTAGAACTGCGCTTAAAATATTTTTATTTATTTATTTAAATAAACCGAATTTACAACGTTATTATTTTAATTACCAAATATATATCTTCATTTTATTCATCCTTCAAGTTTTTCTAATGAATTTCGCTCTAATAAAATCTTTTTAATTAAAGAGTGTTAATTTCTGTAAGAGGTTTTTAACAAGTCACTAGTTATTTTTTGTAATGTAAGCTATAAATTTCCCCAAATTTCAGATTTAAAAAGGTAGATGATTTTTTTAGAAATGAAATCTATATTTTACTTAACTGGATGTAAAAAAGGAAATGCATTTATCTTAAAATCACAATTTAACACCGAAATTAAATACTTTTTAAAAATCTCTAATCAACTTTTTAGAATTTCATTGCTTTAGAATTTACCTAGAACATATTTTGAAAGACCAAACATAAGGAGAGAAAAATTAAATTAGGTTTAAAAGTATTCTTTTTACAAATCCTAATCGCAAAGTTTTCTAGCATAAAAAATTAGTTTAAAAGCAAAATTATGTTGTAAAAATCACTGTACAGACAATGAAAGAAATATTTATTTTTCCTATATTTACAAAATATACATAAATTAACGATTTCAACTAGTTTTCTCCTTTAACAACACACAAAATTTTATCACAAATTAAGTATCATTGAACCTCTGTATTGCCTTTGGTAAAAAATGCTCATACCGTATTTTGATCAAGGGTGCTCGTAACAACTGATACTATATTATTATTCCATCTATTTATTAAAGATGTTTGTTGAAGACCCATACGCATTATTGGGTTTTTACAATTTAAAGTTTTTAGCTGTAATTTTAATTTTCCGTTTAATTTTATAAACTGTACTATTATTAAATTGTATTACGTCCCCAAATATTTTATGCAATGCAGATAAATTTTCATGAAGCATTTATTTTTCAGATACTCTTCAATGTGTTTAACTTAAAGAAAGCTGTATCCTCTAACCATTGTATAAAAAATTAAATCCCATAAAGTAACATTATTAATTTATATTATTAGCGAAGTTGTAGTATTAATTCAAAATGTGTTATTATTATTAATAGTTTTCTTTTTTAAACGAATCTATAAATAAAATTAAATGTATATTTAATTATTTTATTTCAAATTCCTATTTGTTCATGCAATTTTTTATTGTTTTTGTTTCTTTTGAATGCAAGAGTAATAATAATAATAATAATAATAATAAAAAGACGTAATATTATATTGCTAATAATCAAAAATAATAGTAGTATTTCTTCTTCATATTATTATTACATTTCAGATAATCGTTAATAAGTATACGATGTGTCTGAAATTTGAATTTCATATTTTGTAATTGCAATAAGGAAAATAGAATCTTTGTAGTGCTAATAAATAATTTTTTAATTCATATTTTTTTAACAGCATTAGAAAATTACTGATTGAAACATTTTTCTTAATTAATGTTGTACCATGAATATTTATTAGCAGAAATATTTTGTGAAAAGGCTATTCTTTTTAAACAAAAATAGAATAACCATTTAAAAGATTATTTATGATAATGTAATTTAAACCCTTAAAAATATTAATGCATACATACAATTATTTTTGTAAAGCCTGAATTGAAGCACCCTTGATCATAAAAGGACATCACGTATTTAAATATTCAGAAGCACCTGTTTTTTTTTTTTTTTTTTTTCCCTACATTTCATTGAATTTCTATATGTTCATACAAATAAAGTTGTATTATAGGTATTGGTAAAAATAAAATTCAATTATATTTTAAAAAAAATAATAATAAAATGTTACCCTATTCCAACATATTTTTTGCCAGGCAATAAGTAAGAAATAATAAATAATATCAGAGGTTTTTTATATATAAATACAAATGCTGGACTGTGACAAAAAGGGACGAGATGAAAATTTGCCAGGTTTTTAAAATACGTCAAATATCTACGATTGTGACCTGTTGAATTTTTATAAAGAAAAAAAAAATATTCTACATTCTTTAATTTATTGACTAGATTTTCCAGAAATTGCACTTAAAAATTTCCTTTAAATATTCTTACTTTTTCCCCTGTGTAATTGTTTCATCTTTTTGACGTCTTTTTAACATCTTTAAAATTTCTCCAGAAAAAAAAAATCAATATTAATTAACTTTGCTTACCTCACAGTCTTATTAAATGAATACAATTCATTCAGTTTCTTTAGATAATTCCAAAAGAAATTTACTTACTTACGCAAAAGACCATGTCATATCAAAAAAGACCACGTTGGCATCAAATTTACAATTATTTAGTACGACTAATGAAAATTAACAACTAAAATGTATAAAGCGGTAACTATGCTATTTCCGTAATTTGTTAGCATACTAGTAATTACGACTTTTTAATGAAGTGCTCCAGTGTTGGGGACGCCAGTGTTCAAACAAGATTAAAAAACTTTACGAATTTCATTTAATATACCAGGAAATTTTGTTTTGAGTGAAAATTTTATAAATACTATCATGTACAAAAAATTAAAAAATAACAAACATTCTTTTCTAATTTCAAATTAAAAAAATAATAATAATAAAAATAATAATAATAATTATATACATTAAATAAAAGGTTTACGTATATATAAAGTATCACAAAAAATCTCTAAATATTCTATAATCCTAAGTGATTTCAAATTGCAATTTAAATTTTAAGATTTTTTTTTTCAAGCATACTCACTTTTAATAAATCCCTGATTAAATATATTCAACTAATGAACTTTTAATTAAGATTCATTTTACAATTTTCATATTTAATTATATCAACGAAGTTACAATTACAGAAAATGCTTAATGGAGACGCAGCTTAATAATAAAGCTATTATTGTTATTAAACATCTTTCTATTATTTATATTTTAAATTTATATATTAATGTGTTTTATCTAATTTTGCAACTACCTTTTTTTATTTATTTATCTATTTATTTGTTTTCAAATTTGATAGCTTGAAGTATAGCTTGAATATGTAATATTACTTTAATTTCTTCTGTTTATTATCTTTTTTTTTATTATTATTAAAATGTAAGCGAAATAATAAAAATGTAATAACGTAAATTGTGAAAAAAAATGATAAAAATCAAAGCAATTTAAAAAATATTTACTTAGTACTTTAATGGTACTTAATAACTATATAATAACTTATTTACTTAAATAACTTTCATAAATGAAATATTTGCTTTGATACGCTATGCTACTTTTTGACGTCAGAATTTGTTCAATTATGAAAACAATTTTATAGAAATAACATGTTTTAAAATTGCCTATTTCAATATAGTTATACGAGAAAAACTTCCTAAACATTCTTTGCAATGCTTATAATATTGGTTGATTTAATAAAAATCATATAAAATATTTAAAACTGCTCTATTATTAAGTTCAATTACAGTTATGAAACCTTAAGCAAATATCCACTGTCATTAAACAAACAAGCAAAACAAAAAAATATTTCCCACAATTTATATCGTTTTATTTAATTTTTTATTTAATTTTATCTTTTAACTAACAGATTAAAAAATTTGAAAAATATAATTTATCTTATTTTGTTTATTTATATTATTATTTTGCAGGAATATTTGTATAGACTGTATCCTAATTGTGCATGTTCTTTATTTCTATTTGTAACATCGATTTTTGTGAGAATGCATTATTAATAATTTGGTTCTAGGCTGCACTAGTTTTTAGTGTTTCTTTCGTGGTAATTTTTAAGATGATATTGCCATATTGCCGAAATCTGATGATAAGACTGAAATAACTAAATCAGAATGAAATAGTTCATTATATTTTGATAGCGACATTTTGTACAATCTTTTCAAAATTTTTGACAATGTTCAGTCATTAAAGATTGTAGCAGGATAGATTCCCTTTCAGTTATTGCCTGAACACGAAGGTTTATTTTATACATCTGTGTACAATCTCTAAATAAAAATATTCGAATAAAAAATAAACACTAAAAGATTTCTATATAAACAAGCATCAGTTTGTTTGACAATTTAAAAGAAGTTAACTGAAAAAGATAACGTAACTAGGTGAAGTATGTTATTTACATATTGTAGATTACTTTTAGAATTTTTTCAATTAAAATTACTTACATATTTTATCTTCACACTTTGTCATATTTTTATTTTCAATATTTCCAGATCTATCGTTCTATACCGTACGCACAGTAGCGGAAATTGTGTAACTCATAGCGTATAAATTTTGAATAAAATAATATTATAGAAATTATACCAGTGTTAATCGATTAGGAATCAATTTTATGACATCAAGGCCGTAGCCAGAATTTTTTTTTTTTTTTTTTTTTTTTTTTTTTTTGAGAGGGACTGAAAATTTTAGTACATAATGTTCAGTGTTTAAAATGATGTATAATTCCATTTTTTTTTTTTTTTTAATCCTTAAAATTTCAGGGTGAGGGGTGAGAACCCCTCCCCTCCTTGTCTACGACCTTGTAGAACAGAAATGAATTGAACTTTGAGTAAAATTTGTAATTTTTCTTAACCGTCATGACCAAGAGCTTTAGCTAATATGTTTCTTTCACTGCAAAAAAAAAAAAAAAAAAAAAAAAAACTGTTAAAAGTACAAGAAAAATCTGGCAGCTGGGGTGCTAGTATTTCTCCATCAAATATACATTTATAAACTGTAAAATTGTATCACTGACATATATTTTACACAGGAATCCAGTAAATCAAACAGGTTTTTTGTTAAAAGTACAGTTTTGTCCTGTATATTTGACGGAGAAATACTGGCACCCCAGCTGCCAGATTTTTCCTGTACTTTTAACAGTTTTTTTTTACAGTGTTCTACTCATAACAAAATTTTAACTTTTGTCTAGGATTAGCTTTTTACATAACTTTAAAAATGAATAATCATTTAAAAATAATACACGAAATTAAACACCTATAGGAAATATAAAAATTTCAAAGATGGATTTTAGTGCAGCATTTCAAATTTCAAAATACCTCAGAAAATAGCTTCTTATAAAGTGAAAAACTCATAATTATTTATCTAAAAACCTCTCAAAAAATGTATTTAAAGATTACCGACTGTTTCTATTAAAACGAAATTGGAATTTATTTTTGAAAATTTAAATTTATTTTTCCTTTTAATGTGGAGATTGTCACCACGACATTTTATTTTACAGGCATTACACTATATCCACTGAATTTCCGCTACTGTAATTTTTAATTTGTGATACAGGAGGAATGTGGTTTAATGTGCGTTATATTTCTAAATGTAAATTAACACTTACCTTGCTTTCATATTTTATCCAATTCATTTAATTTTCTATAAATTTGCTACTATTATATACCTGCAATTAATTTCTCTTCCTGTCCAGCTCATATATGAATGTTCTTCAAAATTCATGGAAAAAATAATTAAAAGGAACCATATAAGAAATTAGTCTTTTATATAAAATTTATTTTTATTGATACCTTTAGAATCCTGAAAAGAAAAATATGAAGTGACTCAAGAATGACACAAAGTCCGACTTGCGCTGATTATTTATTTGACCAGTCTTCTGAATTATGTCCGTAAGTACTAACGTATATGACGTATTTTTTATCAGACTGTAGCTACACAAACTTACAGGCATGAGAAGCAGTCCAACAACTAATATTTCTACAGGCTAAGCACCATTTTTCAATGCCACATATTTCAGTTAATTTATATTGATGAGATCTGTTATTGTATGCACAATTTTCTATAACGGTACAGATACCTAACAGGAATACATCCTTTCTTTGAAGAAAAATTTTATTAATTTAATAAACGATTCATGTGATAAGATTCGATACAAAAATCTTTTAAAGTTAGAAAATAACATGAATATTTTGATTAAAAATAATTTAATTTATTTTACTTTCATTTAATTTCCTTTATGCAAATATGTTAAAAGTTATATTGCTTTTAAATATAATTTAAAACTTTCTTGTGTTTTTATACACTATATGTAATCAACATAAACTTGTAGTTAACATAATTTTTTTCAAAATAAACAATATCATGCATTTGTAAAACTATATGTACAGACTAATTTTGAATTGTCGTTAATGATGAATTAAGATTAGATAGCCTTAAAAAAAAAACTTTGTGGTTTATTTATTTTTATTATATAAAATAGTGGAAGTGAATATAAAAAAATATCTTTAAAAATACATTATGGCAATTTATAACCATGCAGTTTAAACATTTTCCCTTAAATTAACTATAATATTTTTTTTTTAAAAGGGTAATTCTATATATTTACATAAAAAAATATATCAAAGTATAATAATTATTATTAATTAAAAATTTAGGCGGGGGGGGAGAATGTAAGTATCAAAAATGACAATTAAACTATAAGGACACCTTTCTCAATTAAAAAAAAAAAAATAAATAATAATAATAATAATATATAAGCACAGAAGTTATAAGGACATCTTTCAGGAGACTTTTTACAAGCATATTATAACTTTGAATTAGTAAAATTAATAGCACACTGTTAAAAATAAAGGCTTTCATTTCACCAAAATGCTCCCAGTTAACTGCAACCAATATTTTGTTGCAATGTTTCACCATTTTATTGGTTGCAATTTTAAAAGTAAGCACTACTGAAATGGTGAAACATAGCACCAGAATATTGGTTGCAGCAATAGCTAAATATGTTTTTTAAAAGTGCTAAAGCTAAAAAAGCTCTTTTTTTTTTTCGTTAAAGCGCTTTTTTTTTTTTTTTTCTCTTTAAAGCGTTTTTTTTTTTTTTTTTTTTTTTTTTTTTTAATCTTTTTGAAGTGCTATAGTTAAAGCGTTTCACCACACTTTTGGTGAAACGCTGAACTATTATATTTTTAACAGTGAAGTTCTGTCATAGCAAAGTTGGTAAGAAATTTAGTTGATCGGACTGATTACATTTGTTTGTATAAAATAGAAAGGAAGAAATAAAGAAGAAAATTAATTTATCTGTCTTCGTACAAGAAAACGTGCATTGATAACAGACGAATTTAAACAACATGAAATGATCATAATAAAAATGTAAAATAAAGATTATGAAAATGCTTTAACTGAAAGACGGCATTGGAACACGGTGAAGTACGTAGCATAAATATTACACTTTTTCTCGTCCAATGAAATGGACATATTTCTACGAGAAAGCATTTCAAAATGTTTCATTATTAATGTTAACAAATGAACATAACATTAGAAAAGTGATTTTTACAACTCACATTTCACACTAGAATTAACAATTATTATGAGACGCAAACAACAAAGCCATATTATCAGCTGTATACTGGCATGCCAGGTCACTGAAACATTGTAAAAGATTATGTATATATATGTATATATATATATTTATTTATTTATAGGTGATAAAATGTTATTTACCAACAACATTTACGACTGACGTATGCGGTAGAATAAATACGTATGAGACAGAGAAAGATTTCGTTTCGAAAATCCACTCCGTGGGAAAAGATTGTTTGCTTTTTTTACAGGCTGGTGCAGTTTATATTAATGCATCTTCTCTGCAAATCTGCAGTACACAAACAGGGGCACATAACTGTACAGTTAAAAAAAAAATGTATGGAATTGCAGTGTTGCTGCATGTAGATCACTTCCAGCGCTGCTGATTTTCTCCACTTTCCTGGATACATTAGATGAAAGCTTTATTTAAAATTAAAGTAATTCAAAATTAAAATAATTGTAACATTTTTCTTTACAAATGAAAAAAAAAAAGAATGAATGAATGAAAGAGTTAAAGACAAAAATTAGCTTACATTAAAAGAAAAAAATGCTCAAAATAATTTATATATATATAATAAATAAACATAAGAAAGGCTCTCGTTTGATAAAATCACTTTGAGCATATTGTTGTAGAAAATGTGAATTTATTAGAAAAAAAAAAGAGGAAATTTCAGATCCTTAAAAAGATTTAACAAGCATAACTAGTATGCAGTATTAATTCTTGCATTTTCGAGGATTTTCTATAGCGATTACTTTTATCTTTTCCTTTTTTTTTCTTTTTAAGTTTGACGTTGATAGAAACGGGGCATTTTTTTTTTTTTTTTTTAATACAAATGCACGTTTTAAAAATTAGTTTTAGTTTAATCAACTAAATACTTTATATGTTTTTATGTGATGTTAAAACTTTTCTAATTTTTGAATAATGTAAATACCTTCAGTCTGAATCAGTAAGCAAACCATTAAACTAAATAGACATTTATTTATATAAAAATTATTAAAAGTCCTGTCAATTTTTCATAAAAGATTTTAGCCATACATATTAGAAAGTCGATTCTTTTCAATATTTTTAAAGGCTATTAACTGGTAAGAGTAAAATATTTTATGGTTCTGAGATAAAGTAAAAATAAATTAAAAATTATAAAAAAAAAAAAAAAAATAACCATAATAATAGCAATAATAATAACTTTCGTTCAAGTAATATTTGATATAAAACCCAGATGAGTGAAATATATATATATAATGTGGGTAGAATTCCGATTATCTAAACCTCATTACACGCTGTTGATGGAAGCTCAATATTTCTTTAAGGATCTTAAATTTCCTTTTCATGATAAACAAAAAGTTATGGCAGCAAACGTTTAACATATATGTACAGCGTATATTTAACAGAAATTTAAGATTATTCAACACAACAAAAAGCTGCTTGATCATCAATCCTCATATTACCAGTTAAACAATTTGAAAGTATTGCACTCATCGAAAATTGAATTAGCACGTTAGCATTTATTAGTATAAAAATATGTACAGTATAAATATGTGCATATGAAATTAACACAAGCAAATCTCAACAAATAACGTTCCTAAACTTTAAAAGTATCAAATTAAATTTTAAAAATTTCATCTATCACATACTTTAGATAATGACAATTTCACTTAAAAAAGGTTTTCAACAATTTCCCCTTTAAAAATTCAAGAGTCAAATTTATTTAATTAAAAGATAAATTTCTACAAACAAAATTTTGCTAAATTTGATCAAGCAGCTTTAAAAATAAATTCAGTAACGAAACGTAAATTGTTTATCAGTGTATTCTTAAATCTCATAATACTAAAACTGGCAGATTAAATTTTCATATCCAAAGGCGGACTTTTAAATGATCTCATGACAATAAAATGACTAATGAAATTGCAAAAAGACATTAAATTAATAATTACAAGAAAAGACAAAAATTACAATAATATAAACACAATTTAAACATCAATTTAAAAAATTTCATAGTTCTGTTATTAATATTAGAAAAGTATCGAGAAAGTCCGTCTATTTAAGTATATATATATAAATATCACATTTTCAAACCTGAAAAAATTTCTTGTTAAGAGGGCTATGCTTTTTCAATGATCTTAAACAATAAAAAATATTTTCTAAAAAAGACATGTTTTTAAAATCACAATCATAAAAATCACAATAATAATATATTATTTTTTTTCTTTTAATTCAATAACAAATTTAATAATTTTATCATTTAAAGTGTATTTAAAGTATTGTTTTGATATAAAATTGAATAAAAACTTAAAAAATCAATTTAAGTATGCTGTTAGAGCAAAATCAGATTGTCAGGCAAAACGTATGTCGATTGGTCAAATATATTTAGAAGCTACATAGAAAAGTAAAGTAACTATGGATAGAAGAAAATCTTATAAAATACTTTCTGAAATGACATTTGATAAGCATATACTACAATAATGCATTTTTATTATACATATTATCAGTATTTGAAATTACGTATAAATGATGTACGTATTATGATATTCAATTTGCTACAATCTATAAAGAAGTTGAGAGCAACTTTATTAATGGCAGTAGCTCAGGAAGGATATGTTTTTATAATTGGGAAAAGAAAATTGTTTTAAATTATTGAAAATCGAATAAAAAAATATATAAAAAAAATTCTAAAATCATAATATTAGCAAATAACTAAAACATTTTGTTTCAATAATTTAAATGAAAAAAAAGTTTAAAGTAAATTTTATACAAAATGTTTAACAATATCTATACAATCGTTGTTTAAAGATTTTATATGATTCAACTTTAATAAAAAAAAATTTGTTACTTTATATTTATTTGAATTTTGAAAGTAAAAAAAAAAAAAAAAAAAAAAAAAAAAAAAATCTATTTATTAAAAAAAAGCATTTAGTTACGACGGGAGCTTATAAAAATGTGAGCTATAAAAAGAATAATTATTATAAATTTTTAATTTCTTTTAGAAAAATTTACTCTTATGTATTATTTATTTTAATAAATTTATCATGTTATGTAAAAAATTTAAAAAGAAAAGGAAAAGAAAAGAAAAGAAAAAGAAAAAGAAAATTGCGTGTGTTGGAAAGAAAGTAATTTTTTCCTAACATTAACAGTACTGCTATATACAAAAGCTAACAAACAAATTGGAAAATTTATCTAACAATAAATTAAATGGAACAATGAACATTTATATATATATAAAAAAAATCTTTACAATAATAAAAGTCACCAACAAGCAAGGCAGTAAAGTGGGTAAACATATATCTCTTTTACAATATTTGAACACTTTTTCAAAAAATTTAAAGATTACTGAATTATTGTATTAATACATTTTGTAAAATTATGCATAAAAAATATATCACTAAAGTCGTAAATATATTTTTATATTTTAAAAAATCTATAACTCTAAGACTGTATTACGACAAAATTATTACTACAAATAAAAAGGTAGAAGATCAATATAAAAGTTTGAGTAATTCATCAACTCTATAAGTAGGAAATTACTAATGCAATCTCGTAGCGAACACTTTTGCACTTATAAATTTTCAATCAATAAAAATATTACAGCCTTAGTCTGATTTAAATTAGTTAATTAAATATATTCTAAAATTTTAAATAAAAGTAACTATTATCAGTTTAGATCCCATTGAAGAAATTGGATAAAATTATTAATGAATATATACTCACACTAAATTAACAAAAATATTTATGCAGGAGGTACATGTTTACCTTATGAAAAATAGAAAGAGCATTAAAACTAATGTTGAATTGTATTGAACAGCTTGAAACAATTACTCGATCTTTAAAGCTACAGTTTTATTTTTTCAACTTACCATGCACGTATACGTTAGAAAATTAATTGTACATATTTTTGTCTTAAATATATTTTGAAAATTATATTTAAGCATTTGTGATTAAAAAAAAAAAAAAAAAAAAAAAAAAAAAATGCATCTTTTGTCTGAAATATAAAGAATTTGCGAAACTATTCATATTTCATCGTGTTTTAGATTAATTAAATAAATTTACATTTAATTATTGATGCTCACTTCAGGAATTTTAACAGTGGGCATAACTTCTTTTAAAAAGTAACATTTCAGAAATCTATTTTTAACTAAGTGAACATATGTTGTTTTTTTAAAAAATTAGCTAAATATTTTGTTATATAGAAAATTTATTATTTAAAAAAGTATTAAGCTGCTAATATTCAAATGTTAAACTTACCTGAAAAGTGACAAGCATTACACAAGAGAAATAAATTATAAAAAAAATATTCTTAACTTTAAAATAACTATTTATCTATAAACTGAAAAATTAAATATACTTTAACATAAAAATAAGCATTGCACTTATTACGAATTTTTAAATGGCATGCATGAAAACACTAGACAAGCATTTAAAAAAGTTATAAAATAACATATTTTACGTGAAAAAATATTAAATATTCCAGATATTGGTACAAATTATCGTAAAAAGGCATATCTCAACATGTATACAATTATAAATATGGACAATCCAAGAATGAAAATTCCGACTTTTTTCTACCATTATTTCCAAACTAAAATTCTTATCGTATTTTAACAGTCTTTTTTGAGATTTAATAGGATAAAGTTAATAGGTAGGAAATAGTGGTAAAAGAGAAAGTCGGAACGCTCATCCCTGTTAACTACTAAAGAAATATAAACAAATCAACAAATTATACAACCAATTTTTTGAACAGGTGAAAATAATAGTCTTGTTTCGAAAAGCACATAACGCGCATATAGCGCAGGTTGAAATACGTATAGAAACACACAGTGTTAACACGCAATACAAAATAATCGAAGATTGATGATTTTGTTCGTACAAGGAGATTCCATGAAATGAAGAAATGAAAGTCAAATGTTCATCAAAGTATACTATATTTTGAAACAGAACATTCAATTCTAAAAACGAATTTATTTTTAATTTGTTTAAAAGACACAGGGCTCCCAATCTGCCAAGAAATTAGCACGTATTTAATTTAAACAAATTATTTATGAAAATAAGCCATAATTTTGATACATTATGCATATAATGTGAAAAACCATTAAAAGTAAAGCAAAAATAATTCGGCTTAGAATTATAGGAATTATTGTCAATAAGAAAATACGCCTATTCAGAACATTCTGTTTCATCTATTACGTATATTAAAAAGGCGTATATCTTCTTTGCAGATGTAGGTCGGAAAAATGATTTCAAAGAATTAGAAAAAACATTGAACCACAGACAAATTGAGCACGTCGAAAGTATTATTTGATTAAAGTAATTACTAATATGGGAGCCCTAAATTAGCGATGTCATTTTCAGGTGGATACTGAACTAAAAAATTCTCAACTGCAAAATTTGGTAATAGCAGCAACATACATTGGTTAGTTCATATCGTATATTGGTAATCAGATGCCGTATTTTCAGGCCGCCAGTTTATGGCAAACTTGCCTCGTCTGAACTAGGAATAAGTGGTCTAGCCACTAAACGGTCAACTCCTGGGCTGGTGTCTACGATATCACCTACTGACGTAGTACTGATATCAGTATTGGTGGAATTTCTTGAATCGTTGTCCTCATCTTGGAGACTTTCACGTCTTCCCCTCGAGTCACCATCTATATCGTGTTTGATTTTATCGATATCTTTACTACTACTTGAAGAATCTTTCTTGTCCCCGTTACCTGTGGCACTGTTACCATTTTTCCTTTTTCCATCATCTTGATCTTTAAGTTTGGCCTCAAGTCTGGCTTGTTCGTTTATCTCTTTTACAGCGCGGAGCTCTTTTTTGAGCTTCATGCGGCGATTTTGAAACCATATTTTTATTTGTCTCTCTGTCAAACATAGAGCATGCGCTATTTCGATCCTTCTTCTTCTTGTCAGATAGTGATTAAAATGGAATTCTTTTTCCAGCTCAAGAGTCTGAAATCGTGTATATGTTTGACGTCCTCGTCGCCTTGGACAGCCATTGGGACCTGGAACATATGGAAGTTAGCGGTTCTCTAATAACATTGGAAATTTTTAAAATAGACAAATGTAATTTAACACTAACTAAATTATGCTAAGAATTTATACTTAAATATAAAATAGTTTGCCTATATAAACTATGTCATATAAATAAGTGCACTTAAATTACATCAAGAATATAACTAAAACTAACTAAAAACTTGATATTTGGTTAAAGTGACAACTTATAGCTGTCATTTTTTTATTTATAAAGCTGGAGAAATAAAGCCATTATTTACAACAGAGTATTTTAAATTAATTATAAAAAAATATTTTACTTAAATAATTATATATATATAAAGCAAAAGAAAAAAGCAAAGAACCATAAATTTTGCTTTTAGACGTATTAATAAGTTACTGCACACGCACACGCACGCACACGCACACACACGTTTCATCAATTCACCTATCACTGCATTTAAGGGCTTATTAAAACTTTTTAAAAATAAATTGCTTGAATACTGCGTTGCTATTGATAAAAAGATTAATTTTTAAATTTTAATATCAGTTTTCATTTAAAGCTGCGTTTGTCTTTGTTAAAGATGATTTTCTTATCTTATATACAAATATAAACACAGTTATTTTTAATACTCTCTAGTGTAGGTTTTGCAATCATTCTCTCTTTAACTTATTTTTACTACCGGTTTCATTTATTCGCTACGATTTGTATAAACATGCCATTCTTTATATTGCCATTTCTCTGTCTTTCCTTCACTATTATTATTATTTGGTAGGTAGGTAGGTAGGTTGGGTTTAACATCGCACTAGTACTGCGCTATGGGTAATTAGCAACGGTCTGCTCCCCCCCCCCCCTTAAGGATGGTTCGGAGACATGCCGTCACAATTTTGATCCCCCATGGAGAGGATGGCTCATGCCCTTGGGTAACCCCCAGAGGTATTATTTGGATGGGAACACTGAGGACATTGCGGCCGCAACGGATTTTACGTGCACCAGCCGCCATTAGTGTACACGACAGCCAGCTCGAGTATCGAACCCGCAATCTTCCAATTACGACCTCGGTGCTCTACCGATAGGGCTACTACGGCCTGTATTATTATTTGGAAAGAAGTAAATAGTCCAGCATTTTGTTTATGTTATGTTAATATATAAGAATACTAAAACACCTTAACTATTATAATTTTTTTCACTTTCAGTATCTATTTCCAACTTTTTCTTTAATATATATTTTGTTTATTTCGCATTTATTTGACTGATTGTTTGAATAAATATATGTAATTCATTTTTTCCGTCATTTCATGTTGAAAAAAACTGTAGACTCATCGATCATGCGCGAAGAACTTCATTTAGAGTTTAATAAAGTTTATCTGAGTTACTATTTAATGTAATAATAATATATTATTTCGTTGGACAATCTGTGTACTATTAATTGTCATTTCCTTAAATATGTGTGTGGTGGTACATTATCACATTTTCAGTATTCGCAAAAAATTGTGAGTCTGTATAGTACGAGTATTATTGTATTAATACCTATCACTACATTAGAAAGTATTTGCATTTATTTTTTCTCTGCAAAGATAGCTTCCCTTACGGACAACTCTTTTGCTTTTTGAGAATTAATTTGTTCCAGTTTATTCAAATACTGTTTAAATTTTGAATATTCGTAATTAATTCTTTGTCTTTATATGTTTAATATGTGCTCAATATAAACACTATTGTGTTAAAATGGTAATTATGTATATAAAGCATAAAGTATTATAGATAGGCTATTCACTATTAGAGATAACTGCCAGAAGTGAATTTTCAAGAATGGCAATATTGCAATCTATCTATATTTTTCTGACAATATATCGGATTAAATATATTCATTGCAAAGAAAATCAATAGAATGCCGTAGAGTAGCTGGAAATTTACAGAAATAGTTTGTCTTAAAATCAGATAATTCGTTTTTATCAAATTATGTGCCCCGTTAGAAATCGTGCATAAATCCACATTCAGGACATTGTAAAATTAAGAGTGTTTTTATTAATTTTGTATGTTTCAGATAATGGATTTATGTATATATATATATATATATATATATATATATATATATATATATATAATCCTTTTGTTAGTAATAGAAAAGAATGAGAACGAAGAATAGTCAGTCAAATAATTCACCAAAGAAACATACACAGGCCAAACAAAGTAACTAAATTTCTTAAATTGATTTATTTTTTAAGTTTAATAATAGTACTTTCTTTAATTTTTTAGACTACAATACCTGTTGAAAATTGAAATAGGACCGTGTAATTAGATTCTGCAGAAAAGAAGGTGGACTCTAGGTTAATATTTTAAGGGGAAAAAAGAGAACCATGTAATGAAATGAACCTATTAATTTTAAGATGAGCAAAAGAATTTTGGACCAAAATAGAACAAGACTGAAACTGACCATTGTGGCATGTTTTATCATAAATCCATTTAAACAGATTACACTTTTGTTTTTCTTTTTTTAAGTGATATCTATGTTGTAGTTACACACAAATAATAATAATAATAATAAATAATAAATAAATAAATACATAAAAATAAAAATAAAAATGGTTTTCATGATACATATTGTTGTAGTTATATATAAAAACAGATTTACAAGCGTTTATATATTATGCACTATATTGATATACACTATATATATATATATATATATATATATAGTGTCTTATTTTAAGATGGACTTTCGCGATATCACGCGACAGAAATTTTTATAGCGAATTTCTTGAAATGTTAGAAAATATTCTTACAAGTTAAAAGCAAATTTAAGAAGGTTAAAGTATAAATAATAAAGGAACACTAATTTTAGAAAATGGATAAATTGTATCATAAATATCCCCATAGAATGACACTGGTTTGGATACTGATGATGATGATAGGTAGAGGCTTCCTTTAAGCTAATTTTAATCCTTTAAACATTTTTAGTAATAAAAAAATACGTAAGTAAACAAAAGCCTATGTCAAAATTTCAGTAAAAACAATGTTCTTTTTACCTTTTATGCGTTTGTTGCAGTATTTTTCGTTGTTCTTAGTTTAATTTTTAAAATATTTTTATAGATGAAGGTTTCTGCAAAACTGCAGAAAAATACGACTGTTATTAATTTAATTTATGGAATTTTGCCAATTATAAGAAGATAGTTTTTAAAATCATGCATAACATTTTAATAATAAAAATCACCTTTCTCCTTCAGTTTCAAACTTTATGTTTGAAATAAATGGTATTATGTACGTTGTTTCCTTTATATGTAAAATAATGCTGCTAATAGGACTAATAATTTTATGTACTTTAAAAACAAATAAGAATTTATAAGATATCATTTAAAGGGTTTTACATACAGAGATACCTACTTTGATAGTTTATATACATTCATTGTTTTTTAAATACATCCCTGTAGCGTTATCTGAGGGGGGGGGGGTAATTTTGAGCATTATAATATTTACACACGCATAATTCTTTAATAAATATAAAATTTAATTTATAAATACGCCAAAGATTTCACTTTAAAACGTCATTTTTTATTTTATTTTTTTCTGACATTTATATCTTGTTTTCATATACCTTTCTGTATTTATTTGGTTCGTGCTATTTGAACGTATTATTCGTATTCATAACATTTATATTTGAATAAAATTTATCTTTGCTATAAAATTCGATATTAGTTTCATAGCAAAAAATTTCAATTTTTATAAATAAGTTTCATTTCAAATTATCAAAATAAGTTACTGTATCATTAACTATATTATACGTTCCAATTACAACGACAATTTTACGATTGTTTTTTATGCTTTTTCCCGATTAATCATAAAAATATATAATTGGTATTCCTATAATAATATGGTCATCAATAACTTATATTAGTAACTTATATTAGTAAACTTGATAATATCAAGAAAGTTTTACATATAATCAGAATGAAATAATTTTCACATTCACATTCAAATCAATATGTAAATAAATAAGTATTTACAACCATGCAAACTCCTAATTTGCATATTTGAAAACATATATTAAAAAATACTTAAAATTACCGTTATATTTTCTGACAGAAAAATAGTTGGATACATTTTTCGTTTATAAAGTATGATAGGTAAGTAACAACTACATTTAATTTGAACTTTTCTGACAGTATCAAATATTATTAAAAAAATATTTATTGTTAATAAAATTGTAAAATATTTCGGAGTTTTAGCAATAATTGAGATGTTAGAAAAATAATGGTTATTGTTATAGCGAGGTAGCAGAAAAATATTGGCCAATGTCCTATCGATATTGGCCAACATATTAAACTTCACTTACAATTATCAAATTTACAATATTTATCGATGTTGATTGACATAATGTAAAACTGTTACCATAAAAAAATATTTAAAAGAATTATTTTCATTACTTGTAACTATTATGATACGAAATTTTATGAAATATTTTTTAGAGAAATATAATTTTTTAATGCTTTATTTTTGATAATTGTTAATATTGGGAAATGTTGAAAAGATGGTATTTTAACAACATCCTTAGATATCTGTAGACATTATAAAAGCAAGATCATTTTTTGAATACTGAGAGACCTTTATCGACATTCTAAAAAGAATCAACGTGGTCTTTCAGCATGCATGCTGTCTGAGGTGTCAAAAAGTATTATTTATTGATCTCAAGAAATATTAGCAATATTATCAGATATCAGAAAATAATATATGTAGATATATTTTAGAAGGGGAGTCATTTTATATTCTCCTATGTCATAATTTGATTTTGGCCAATATCTTTGTGCTACGGGGTACTGGATCACAGTAAGCAGTTGTAATTGTAATGTAGTTAAAAAAAAAAAAAAAAAAAAAAGGCTAATCTTTTCTTACGCAAATTTACTTTCTTTATATGAAGTCTACCAGAATATTCTTTCTTTTTAATTTAATAAAATCACACTGGAAATTTATTTTTGATAATATTTATATGATTACTTAAACAAATATTTTCTTTTAAAAATTTAATATAAAAAAAAAATTTTTTTTTGTTTGTTTTTATAAAGAAAGAGCTTTCTTTAAAGAACAGGATTTTCAAAAACCCTAATATTTAAAAAAATATCGCTATTATAGAGTTTACAATTTAATTTGATAATGAATGAAATTTAAACACTGTGTACGTATA
Organism: Salticus scenicus; assembly: GCA_963930645.1. Classification (NCBI taxonomy): domain Eukaryota; kingdom Metazoa; phylum Arthropoda; class Arachnida; order Araneae; family Salticidae; genus Salticus; species Salticus scenicus. The sequence continues at coordinate 148,438,882 of OZ005657.1, read as the reverse complement.
AAAATTAGCTCTCTAAATTCACATAATTCTCAAGAATGGTCTTGTTTCTCAAATAGATTTATTGCTTTAGGTGTAGTTTATCAAAATAATTAATTAATTAATAAAATTTAATAACTTAATAAATTCATTAAAAAATAGTACTTTATATCTTTTTTCTCAAAACTTAATGATGAAATAAATAGTGATAACCGTTTTAACTTTAACTTTAACTTTAACTTTAATTTTATTTATTTATTTTTAAGTTTTCATATCTTCACGTAAGATGCATCGTACACAAACGTCAGAATTAATAGGAGGAAGGAGGATAAAAACTTTTAACATGTGTTAAAAGTTTAAGTTAAAGAATTACCCGAGTAAGATATAATGCAAAAAGAATAGAGTAAAATAATATTTGTAATATAGATATAATTATGCAATTTATTATTACAAATATAAATTGAAATAAAATATTTGCCCCTAAACATTTTTTATTTTATTATTATTATTATGAATATGTTTCAACTATTTTTGTGAATGCATATGTTTAAAAAATTATAAAATAAAAAGTAATTAAAACAGAACTCTTTGTATCAATATATATATATATATATATATATAATAAAAATTAATAAAACATATTTAATTTAAGCATTAGCGATTTTTAAAAAAATGTATGAATGCACCATTACGAAAGTAATTACAGCTAAAATATATCATGAGTTAAACATCTAAACCCGTACACTTTGTTCTGCCACTTGTGTAGAAGTGTGCACATGTATAAACAAAGTTTCAAACAAAAAAAAATGTTTTTATTTTGATGTATATCAAAAACTTGTTAAACAAAATACAACATGTTTTAGAAATAATTTTTTTATACGTGATTTCCAAGAAACTTTTGTAACATCTCTAAAAAAAGAAGAATCTTTTAATTGACCAAAAGGTGAAGAAAAGACAAAAATGCATTAAAGATTTTTAAAATCATTAGTTGCAGGAAACCTAACAAAATATTCAGAATATTTTATAAGGGGGAAAAAATACTATTAAAGAATATATATGATAAAATAAACATATTTTCTTCATTTATTATCCATATTTCATGCAACAATACGAGGCAGTGTAATGTAAATTACCTTATATGAATATACATATCTAATTTCATTTGAAATCAGAATGTTTCGTATAATATATTTGATACATTTAAATAATACGATGCCATTTTCTGGAAAAAAAGGACTTTCTGATTCAAAATTGCTAGACTAAATGCATTGCTCCTGCTGCTAGAGAAAAATGCTTCGGAATTTCATCGCTTATCCGCTTCGTTGATTTATTTTGTTGTTGTTATTTTATGGTTCGTGAGCCCAGAGCTAAACTGCAGGGTATATTTCACAATTTCTATGCCCTCCCTTAGCTGAGTAAGGCTGCCACAACCTCCCCAAGTGTTCATAAGTCTGGGCGATCCATTGCCTGCACTTCTCATTACAGCACTTCGGCATTGCTCCTCTATAACGAGCTGAAACGCCATCAGAAGCTGTATCGCAGAAAACCCTTCAGCGCAACGAAGAAAAAAGGGTATATTTATATCTCTGCTTCGCTCTCTCTAGAATTCTCTATTGCGCTATAAGATACCTGAGACGCCCCCCCCCCCCATTTTTTTTTTCTGGGTATCCCCCGAGGGTAAAATAGTTTTCATTCAGTTTTTCCTTGCCTGGGAAATGCTTTCTAGGTTTAAAAAGAGAAGACATCAGGGATAAGGGTGGTGAACAAGGAAAAAGTGGTGATGGCATTTTTTTTTTCTTTTCCTGACGATTGAGGCAAGATTTTAAAAGATATAAAATTTCAATGTTCACACACGGGAATCAACTTAGCAATCTATGGGGAAATATGAGTGTTAAGTGGAGTTTGCATAAATTAATCATTTTCTGGAGGAAACGGCGATATTTGAGTCTACTGGGTGACGTGAGATCTTATCTGGTACTTTGGAATGGGTTTTTGGAATTGCGTTCATTGTTTTGTATGAAAAAAGTAAGGAAGAAAAAAAATTCTCACGTTTCTTCTTTTACATTGAAAAAAAAAAAATCTTAAATTTCCTCCTTTAGAACCTAAATAAAATATGTGTGTTCAATATATTACATTGTTGAGAAAATGTACTTTTAGAAGAATGTACGTTATCTAATATGCATTGAGTAAAAGGCTTTATTGTATTCTACAGGTTACATATTAAAAAATTAATTGTATATGTATATATATACATATATATGTTTACCTCTTAATGAATTTAATAAGTACAATATTGCATGTTTTATAAGATTTACGTTACATTGAATACACTACATTATTTTACGAAGAATCTAATCGTATACTTTTATACATGTACAATATTTTTCAGTGCTGTGGGAATCGCTATGTACAAATTGTACAGAGTGGCTTACCCATCACAATCCATTTCGGATGGAGAGAGGATAAAGCATTTGTTTCTAATCCATTGGGTTCAAGGAGTAAGGAAAAGGAAAGATTTTGTGTTCCAGCGGTGCCATCTGAAAGAAGAGGCACTAATACTGGTAACGTAATTTAAACAACTACTACACATAACTAGAAATGATTCGTGAAATACATGCAATATACATGCATTGATCAATGTACTAATAATACTGCACTTTAAAGCAAACTATTCACTTGGAAATAAAACATTATAGTACATTTAAAACCAGATAACACTAAATGAACCACTGAACAAATCCATTTCATTTCTAAGCTAAACAATTGTTGGTGTAATTTCGTAAAAATTCAGTCTTCAACATATTCGTTTAGTAGTAAAAAATTATTTAGCCACATTTCGACTAAAATAGCAAAACAGACATGTAAATTAATAATTAAAAAAATATAAATATTTTCTCATTGTTAAGTGAGATTGATCCAAAAACATTTCTGTATTACAAATAGTGCTGCATTCAATGGCATAACCGAAATATTGTTCAGAAGGGGGGGGGGGGCGTGCAGCAGAGAAAAAATTAAAATTATAAATATTTGGGTATAGTTTTGAAATTTGAGTAATAGTCACATGGTTGGTTTGATGGTTTAGATAATCCTGCTATAATTTATTTATGCAGTGCGCTACAACACATTCTTATGCATGAAATTTAAAACTAATTAAATACATATATATATATATATATATATATATATATATATATATATATATATATATATATATATATATTTATTTATTTATTTATTTACAGAAATTATAAAGTTTTTTTTTTTTTTTTTTAAACAACATCGAAATTGAAAACTATAATAATAATAATAATAATCAAGTCGAACTAAACCTTACTCGCAGATAAAAAAAATTGGAGTCAATTTAACTCGTGGGTTCAGTTAGTATAGCTCTTATTGGCTCTGTCATATAACTTATATATGACAGTTCAGATATCCATCGAAAATCTAATGACATAGTTTTAAAGCTTAAAATAAATAAGTAAATAAAATAAAATAAATATTTTTGTCATTTCGATTTTTCTAAGGAGCTTTGTCTCATCTTACGTTACTGTGCCCCATAACTGGATTTAAATGCAAAAACTCTAGTAAGGCAAAGGTGATTGTATTCAGACTTATTTACCTCATTTCAGTATTTTTTTTTTTTTTTTCATTACTATAATTCCAGTTTTTCTGGTAGTTAAATTCATAAAATAAAACAGGAGTATCAAATTTCTACTTTTACTGTTAAACCTAATTAAAAATACTATTTTTTTTTCCATAATTAGAGGATTGAACTTTCCTGTAATAAATCATATGTTCTCTTTAAACAAAAACTCTTTCTCTTTAAAATTTCAGGTAATTTTTGTGAATTCCCAATCACCTCTAAGTAACCGCATTTATAAGAAAACTGCGTAAAATCCGAAGTATTGTTCATTTATTAAAGAGTCATTTCTCTTCATCTAGAAAAAAGTCATGGCAGCTTTAAGGGTATAACTTTATTCTTATGGTAGTGGCTGAAACGCTTTTTGTCAGTCACTGTGCGTAAACTACCAAGAAAATTTCTTAGCGTACACTACTGTACATATTAAACATGGAAATGTGTACAAAAGCACTATGATAACTCTTTTTTTTTTTTAATCCATTTTTTCTTAGAATTTTAGATTTTGCGCTGATGTGCAATTTATTATGTTTTTGTCGATATAATACGCATTGTGCAAAGATTGTTCCATTTTATACGTTATGCTCTCTCTTAAAATATGCGGGTTATTTGTATTAAAAATATTACAATAATCAATTATAATTTTAAAATATATTATTTTCTTAGCGTACACTACTGTACATATTAAACATGGAAATGTGTACACGAGCACTATGATAACTCTTTTTTTTTTTTTTTTTTTTTTTTAAATCCATTTTTTCTTTGGATTTTAGATTTGCACTAATGTGCAATTTATTCCGTTTTTGTCGATATAATATGCATTGTGCAAAAGATTGTCTCATTTTATACGTTGTTTTCTCTCTCAAAATATGGGTTATTTGTATTAAAAGTATTACAATAATCAATTATAATTTTTAAATATACTATTTTTCATGAATAACAACTGAAGTTTCGACACCAGTATACATAATGATATTAAAGTTCATACTAATAAACAACTTGACAAACAACCCTTTATTTACAGTGTCAGGCAAAAATCAAAATGCATTTCAAATACATTTTTTTTTTTTTTTTTTTTTTTTTTTTAGTTAGTTAAAAATTGTTTTGTTGAAATAACAAAAGTTTTGATGAGGCGAACAAAAGTATTTGGTTGAATTACCAAACTTTTTGTTGTTTTGTTGGTTGAATTAACAAAACAATTCGTTAAATTGACTAAATTGTCTTCTTGATATCATCTAAAAAGAAATTTTGTTTTCTCAAAAAAACATTTTTCTTTTTCTGTGAAAGAATAAATTTATAAAAATATACGTTCCTCATTCTAGTAATTGATGAGGATTTAGCGAAGTGGTACTTTAGTACTTAGTGAAGTGGTACTATATACCACTCGTACACAGAAGTCGAAAGATAAGCTCCTTGAAAATTTTATTTATTTATTTTTTATCAACGTTACTTTTTTTCAAATATGGATAGTAGATTCTTGAAGTAATATACAAATTAAACACATTTGAAAGTCTTCAAAAAGGGAAATCGAAAACAGCAATGAAATTATAAAATACACGTTATGAAATACTTTCTTGAAGGAAAACAGTTTTATGTTGCGTTTAGTACCATGTAGTGAGATTTTAGTGGGTTATATATGTTCGAGTTTTTAAAAATAATAAAACTAGTTTTAACATTCCTTCAATAAATTCGATTTTACACGATCTTAAGTACCGTCGAAAAATAAAAGTGTTAAAGTCGTTTCTTGAACTGAATATTATATATCAAGAAATGAAACACCTGAAATAAATTCCCTGTATAAGAATAAAAACTGTATAAACAAAGAAGTATGCAAAAACTCGTAACAGTTGATTTTTTTTTTATCTGAAATGTGTTGGTGTTTAAACATTTCGGCCCGAAACGATTGCTACATTTTTTTTCATTTTGTGATTTTTATATTACAAAATGCTTATTTTTTTCATTCAACACCAGTTTTTCAGTGCTTATACTTACGGCAGAATCCTCTGTTTCTTAGAAACTGAGGTAATATTACGCATTAAAATTTTAATGTCTATTAATATATCTATTATATTATATTTTAATGTCTATTAATATATCTGATTATGAATTATAAACAATTTTCGAGATTTAGTAAAAATACATTGAATAACGAAAACTTTTCTTAAATTTTTAAAAATTCCTAAAGTTACACCTATCGGCTATTCAATACAAGCTAATAATAATAATAATAATAAAAAGTGGATGTAAAAACAATTTTTTAGTTCACTGTTATATCAAAGAAACACCTTCATCTCATTTAAATGAAGCAGAATAGCTCTGAAAATGTGCTACATTTATTTATTTATTTTTATTTATTTATCCGATCGGAAAATCTGAAAAGACGCTGAAGGCCACGCTAATCGACATCATGAACTTTCAACTCGTTACTCGGTCTGGGCATTCGAGGTCAGAAAATATAACTTAAATTATAATCTAGCCACCTGTTGTTTCAACATTTCAATAAATATTCCATTTATATGTGTTATTCTAAATTTACTGAGATAATTCCCAGAGTTTCATATCTTTTCTGAAAATGTCAAAGAAATATGCATAGTATTAAGATACATAGTAGTAACCATTTTATTTATTTATTTATTTTACGATTATTATTGCAAATGATTTTAATAAAACTGAAAAAAAAAATAATTTTGCTGCTTTTGCTGTTATTTATTTATTTATTTATTATTATTTTCAAAATTATTTTTCAATGAACAAAAATTTGTATTTTGTTGCAATAAATGAAAAATTGTTGTTGTTTTTGAAATTATGCTAAATTCAGGTCATCGTGATTATTGTCCGACCATAGGGTATGATTTTACAATGGCTATTTTATTATTATTATTATTATTTATCGATTATTATCCTAAATACTTTTAACAAAATTAAAAGATTAAATTCTGTTATTCTTGTTGTGAATTTATTTTTTAAAAACTAAATAAAGATATTATTGTGAAGCAAACGGAAATTTTTATTTTGTTGTAATAAGTAGAAAATTGTTTTTATTCTTATTTAAAGTATCCTCAATTGAGGACATCGTGATTATGGTCTTAACGTTAATAGTACAGTCATAAAATAATGACGCGATCTTACAATGACGTAGGTTTAGTGTTAATAGCTAAAAGACCATAAATTTTTAATTTTAGTATTGCTTTTATTTTATTTTATTTTTTTTTTGTACCCCCCACCCTACATTTAGCTTAGTAAATGTATAATAAAAAATACATAAATAAATAAAAAATACACCAATCTTGGAGATTAGAAAAATTCAGTAGTAGATTTAAAGGGACTCGACATAAATAAATAAATAAATAAAGTAAATAATTGAATAAAAATAAATAAATAAATAAATCTTATTATTAACTCAATTTGTATATATATATATATATATATATATATATATATATATATATTGGTTAATATTAAAAACAATGGGCAAATAAAAATTATTTAATAGGGGAAATAAAAAAAAATAAAAAAATAAAAAAAAAATATTAAGATTTACAACTAATTTTATAATATAAGTAAATGCTACTCCCATTTTATTTATTTTTTTTTTTTTTTAGATTTTGTTTTAATTACTTTATATAATGGCAATACTAAAATTTGTTGGTGTAATTCCGGAAAAAATCAGTTTTCACCATATTCGTTTCGTAGTATTATATCATTTAGCCACATTTCGACTAAAATAGCAAAACAGACATATAAATTAATAAAAAAGAAATATTTTATCATTGTTAAGTGAGATTTATCCAAAAACATTTCTGTATTACAAGTTTTAAAGCTAAAAATAAATAAGTAAATAAAATAAAATAAACATTTTTGTCATTTCGATTTTTCCAAGGAGCTTTGTCTCATCTTACATTACTGTGCCCCATAACTGAATTTAAAGGCACAAAATCTAGTAAACCAAGTGTGATTGTGTTCAGGTTTATTTACCTGATTTCAGATTTTTTTTTTTTTTTCAGTACTAGAATTCTAATTTTTCTGGTAGTTGAATTCATAAAATAAAACTGAAGTGCCAAATTCCTACTATTACTGTTAAACCTAATTAAAAATACTTTTATTTCCACAATGAGAGGATTGAACTTTCCTGTAATAAATCATATGTTCTCTTTAAACCAAAACTCTTTCTCGTTAAAATTTCAGGTAATTTTTGTGAAGTCCCAATCACCTCTAAGTAACCGCATTTATAAGAAAACTGCGTAAAATCCTAAGTATTGTTGATTTATTAAAGAGTCACTTCTCTTCATCTAGAAAAAAGTCATGGCAGCTTTAAGGGTATAACTTTATTTTTATGGTAGTGGCTGAAACAGTTTTTGTCAGTCACTGTGCGTAAACTACCGAGGAAATTTCTTAGCGTACACTACTGTACATATTAAACATGGAAATGTGTACAAGAGCACTATGATAACTCTTTTTTTATTTATCCATTTTTTCTTTGAATTTTAGATTTTGCACTGATGTGCAGTTTATTATGTTTTTGTCGATATAATACGCATTGTGCAAAAGATTGTCTCATTTTATACCTTATTTTCTCTCTTAAAATGTGGGTTATTTGTATTAAAAATATTACAATAATCAATTAAAATTTTTAAATATATTATTTTCTTAGCATACACTACTGTACATATTAAACATAGAAATGTGTACAAGAGCACTACGATAACTCTTTTTTTATTTATCCATTTTTTCTTTAAATTTTAGATTTTGGACTGATGTGCAATTTATTATAATACGCATTGTGCAAAGATTGTTCCATTTTATGCGTTATTTTCTCTCTTAAAATATGGGTTATTTGTATTAAAAATATTACAATAATCAATTATATTTTTTAAATATATTATTTTCTTAGCGTACACTACTATACATATTAAACATGGAAATGTGTACACGAGCACTATGATAACTCTTCTTCTTCTTCTTCTTCTTCTTCTTCTTCTTTCTTTCTTTCTTTCTTTCTTTTTTTTTTTTTTTTAATCTTTTTTTTCTTTGTATTTTAGATTTCCACTGATGAGCAATTTATTACGTTTTTGTCAATATAATATGCATTGTGCAAAAGATTGTCTCATTTTATACATTGTTTTCTCTCTCAAAATATGGGTTATTTGTATTAAAAGTATTACAATAATCAATTATAATTTTTAAATGTACTATTTTTCATGAATAACAACTGAAGTTTCGACACCAGTATACATAATGATATTAAAGTTCATACTAATAAACAAACTGACTCTAATCCTTTATTTACCGTGTCAGGCAAAAATCAAAATGCATTTCAAATACATTTTTTTTTTAGTTAGTTAAAAATTGTTATGTTGAAATAACAAAAGTTTTGATGAGGCAAACAAAAGAATTTGGTTGAACTAACAAAATTTTTGTTGTTTTTTTGGTTGAATTAACAAAACAATTCGTTAAATTGACTAAATTTTCTTCTTGATATCGTCTCAAAACAAATTTTGTTTTCTCAACAAGCATTTGTCTTTTTCTGTGAAAGAATAAATTTAAAGCATATAAGCTATAAAAATATACGTTCCTCATTCTAGTAATTGATGAGGATTTAGTGAAGTGGAACGTACTTTGGTACTTAGTGAAGTGGTACTATATACCACTCGTACACAGAGGTCGAAAGATAAGATCCGTGAAAATTTGATTTATTTATTTTTTATCAATGTTACTTTTTTTTCAAATATGGATAGTAGATTCTTGAAGTAATATACAAATTAAACACATTTGAAAATCATCAAAAAAGGAAATCGAAAACAGCAATGAAATTATAAAATACACCTTATGAAATATTTTCTTGAAGGAAAACAGTTTTATGTTGCGCTTAGTACCATGTAGTGAGATTTTAGTGAGTTATATATGTTCGAGTTTTTAAAAATAATAAAACTAGTTTTAACATTCCTTCAATAAATTCGATTTTACACGATCTTAAGTACCGTCAGAAAATAAAAGGGTTAAAGATCATTTCTTGAACTGAATATTATAAGTGAAGAAATGAAACACCTGAAATAAATTACCAGTATAAGAATAAGAACTGTATAAAAAAAAAAAAAAAACTATGCAAAAACTTGTAACAGTTGATTTTTTTTTTTTTTTAAATCTGAAAAGCGGTGGTAATTAAACATTTCGGCCCAAAACAATTGCTACATTTTTTTTTCATTTTGTGGTTTTTATATTACAAAATGCTTATTTGTTTCATTCAACAGAGTTTTTCTGTGCTTATTCTTACGGCATAACCCTCTGTTTCTTAGAAACTGTGATAATAATGCTCATTAAAATTTTAATGTCTATTAATATATATATATATATTATATTGCATTTTAATGTCTATTAATATATCTGATTATGAATTATAAATAATTTTCTAGATTTAGTAAAAATACATTGAATATCGAAAACTTTTCTTAAATTTTTAAAAATCCCTAAAATTACATCTATCGGCTATTCAATACAAGCTAATAAAAAAAAGTGGATGCAAAAACAATTTTTTTGTTCACTGTTATATCAAAGAAACACCTTCATCTCATTTAAATGAAGCAGAATAGCTCTGAAAATGTGCTACAGTTATTTATTTTTATTTATCCGATCGGAAAATCTGAAAAGACGCTGAAGGCCACACTAATCGACATCATGAACTTTCAACTCGTTACTCGGTCTGGGCATTCGAGGTCAGAAAATATAACTTAAATTTTAATCTAGCCACCTGTTGTTTCAACATTTCAATAAATATTCCATTTATATGTGTTATTCTAAATTTACTGAGACAAATCTCAGAGTTTCATATCTTTTCTGAAAATGTCAAAGAAATATGCATAGTATTACGATACATATTAGTAACCATTTTATTTATTTATTTATTTTACGATTATTATTGCAAATGATCTTAATAAAACTGAAAAAAAAAAAGAAATTTGTTATTTTTGCTGTTATTTATTTATTTATTAATTATTATTATTATTAATTTTCAAAAATAAGCAAAATTATTTTTCAATGAACAAAAATTTGTATTTTGTTGCAATAAATGAAAAATTGTTGTTGTTTTTGAAATTATGCTAAATTCAAGTCATCGTGATTATTGTCCGACCATAGGGTATGATTTTGCAATGGCTATTTTATTATTATTATTATTATTTATCGATTATTATCCTAAATACTTTTAACAAAATTAAAAGATTAAATTTTGTTATTGTTGTTGTGAATTTGTTTTTAAAAACTAAACGATATTATTGTACAGCAAACAGAAATTTTATTTTGTTGTAATAAGTAGAATATTGTTTTTATTCTTATTTAAATTATCTTCAATTCAGGACATCATGATCATGGTTTGACTATAGGCTCCGGTATTGTAGTAGTTACATTATTGTTATTGTTATTATTATTCATCTATTATTATCGTAAGTACTTTTAAGAAAATTAAAAGATTAAATTTTGTTATTCTAGCTGTGATTTTATTATATATATATATATATATAAAGATATTATTGTGCAGCAAACGGAAATTTTTATTTTGTTGTAATAAGTAGAAAATTGTTTTTATTCTTATTTAAAGTATCCTCAATTGAGGACATCGTGATTATGGTCTTAACGTTAATAGTACAGTCATAAAATAATGACGCGATCTTACAATGACGTAGGTTTAGTATTAATAGCTAAAAGACCATAAAACTATGCATAACGTTTGCTTGCATCCAATAAATTGGTAACAGTTAACAGTGACTCTGATACGTTATTATCTGCCATCACAAGGGCTATAAAATTAAATAAACGGTAAATTAAAAAGAAATCGGGTTTTTTAATCGTTCACATTAAGGAAAATTTTTTCTTAATATTTTTCCTTATTTCTATTCTTAGATAACATTTCCTGTAAAGTTATTCTCTCCTGAAAAGTAAAAGGGGAAGTAACCAAAGCCACTTAAAAAAAAAAAAAATCCTATTTTATAAAAATTAAATTTTAAACATTAAATGAAGTTAAAGATATTAGATAAATACACGCACGCATACCTCTGAGTTCTTGCAACATACAGAAAAAGACAATACATACAGAAAAAGACAATAAATAAAAGATTAGTAAATATGAAAATAAGTTCCTATTGAAGGTAAAAAATTAACTAAAAGTGATATATGAAGAACTAAAGCTAAAGTAGATATTCAAGATGTTGAAATTGGACTAAAAATTCGATATTACAATTTTACTAAAATTTAAAACTGCATAGCAGTGTGTCAAAAAGAATTTTTCAATTTCCATCATTGTATGCTGAGTTAGAAACATTCATGTTTGTACACAAATATTCAATTTGTTGTAAAATGAAAACTTTAAACTTCATACTACATACCTTTGCTGTAATGTAATGGTAAATGATTATTATTATTATTTTTTTTTTGTTGTTGTTGTTGTTTAAGTTCGCTATTGCCTTACGAAATTCTGCGAGGAAAATAGTGCTTTAAAAATATACTGTTTTAAACTGTTTCTGTGCTACTTAAGCATGGTATCAATCTAAAAGTAACAACAGTTATGAAACCATAATTTTTCATTTAAAATAATAGCAATTATACATTTACTAAAGAAATATCAGAAAAGGGGGAAAAAATCTAAAATGCATTAGGACTATATTCAGGGAGACACATCAATGTAGTTATAATAAAAGAAGGATATTTATAGGAGAGGTGGGTTTTAAATGCAAAAATAGTAGTAAAAATAATAATATCTTACCAAAATTATATATAGAACTTAATTTATTATTTATGTCTTATAATATTTTGAATTGTGTATGTGTTTATAGCTGACTCCGTGATAAATATTATATAATAATTTTCGGGAGTCAGCAGATGTATTTGTTGGTGTGTTCTTTGCTTTGAGTGTGTGTGTGTGATTTCCTTGTGATTTTTAATTTTAGTATTGCTTTTATTTTATTTTATTTTTTTTTGTACCCCCCACCCTACATTTAGCTTAGTAAATGTATAATAAAAAATACATAAATAAATAAAAAATACACCAATCTTGGAGATTAGAAAAATTCAGTAGTAGATTTAAAGGGACTCGACATAAATAAATAAATAAATAAAGTAAATAATTGAATAAAAATAAATAAATAAATAAATCTTATTATTAACTCAATTTGTATATATATATATATATATATATATATTTATATATATATATATATATATATATATATATATTGGTTAATATTAAAAACAATGGGCAAATAAAAATTATTTAATAGGGGAAATAAAAAAAAAAAAAAAAAAAAAAAATATATATATATATATTAAGATTTACAACTAATTTTATAATATAAGTAAATGCTACTCCCATTTTATTTTGTTTTTTTTTTTAGATTTTGTTTTAATTACTTTATATAATGGCAATACTAATATTCATGAAACTTAAGAATTGAATTTTGTTAAATGTTTTTAGTTTCTGAAATGAAAAAAAGATTAAAAACTTACATGAAAAAATAGAAAAAAATCAGCCATGATCCCGCTTATGACTTAAAAAAAAAAAAAAAAAAAAAAAAAAAAAAAGTATTTAAAATAACGCAAATTGGATTCTTCAACATCATACATATGATATTATATGTTCAATACCCCCCCCCCTTCCCCTCCTCTCTCTCTCTCTCTCTCTCTCTCCCACCCTTTTTTTTTTTTTTTTTTTTTTTTTTTTTAATATATTAGGATGCTTGAAATTCTACTGCGCGGCAAAGATTAAAAAATTACTAAATAAAAAAGATTTAAATATTTTAAAACATTTTAAGGGAATATTAAATTTTTTCATGACAAAAACTAAATATTGATTGGTGGAATTAGTTAGAAAATTTTGGCAATCCCATACAGCTTCTTTAAAAAATATATTCAACAACAGTTGAAATATAAGGCCATAAATAATAATTGAAGTAATGCAATACAGTTTTTACCCACTTATATCTATCACATAATACTAAATAATTTGCTTAATTCTTTTTTTTTTTTTTCAGCACTACTATCATGTACAGCTTTAGAGTGTGGGTGTGCGTGTAAGACAGCGTTGCCAGATCTGGCCTTTTTTTTATTCAATAGTCACCAATAATTTTAACAAGTGACATTTGATATACATAATAGACTATCAATCTTCGTAGTGATTAACCAAGCGTTACAAATAAAAATTATTAGTGACTATTGAATAAGAAAAAGGCCAAATCTGGCAACCCTGGTGTAAGTAATTAGGGAAAATAGTGAACTAAAAGAGCAATATATACAAAATACTTCGTTTACTAATTTGCTTCATGGAAAATTACTAAATACGTAAAGAGGATGAAAAAATATTGATTCTCCATTGCTCAATAATTCTCTTTCATTAACAAATGTCCACATTAAATCCAATATTCGCTTTATAGGTTTAACCCTTTTCATATATATGTATTGTTTTAAAGCATGTTTCATTCTTGTATTTTGAATATCTTGTTTAATTATATCTTCTATTTCTTCATGTGATATTTAACTTTTCTTCCTATGAAATGTTTTAAAAAGTTTTTTGCAGCACACACACACATATATATATAAGTGTGTGTGTGTGAAATTTATTCAAAAGTTACTATAAACAAATTTAAAAGTCTTTATCAATTTATTTTTGCATCTACTTTATTAATTTATTTTATTATGTTTACGTCATTAAAGATGAAGTTCTATTTTAGGGAAAAAAATCTTTTCAATCTTTTCCAAGTGTAGACATATATAGAAGGTTATAATTCAAATAAAAGTTTCTTTACATCTCTCTCCTTTTTCTGAATTTATTGCAGGTATTATAATTTTATATAATTAATTATATTTATTATACGTTATAAAATATTAACAATAAATATTTTGCAATGAATAATTTAATGCTTAATGTAAGTATAAATTACCATCTGTAAGTTAAATATAAAACTCTTCCTCTACTTGTTAAGAAATTAATTTGTTGTTATTTTGTTATTTACATATTTATTTATTATTATGTGCATTATTAAATATAAAACTATGTATTTCAATAAAACTTGAAATACTTGTTAAAATATGTGTTCATATAACCAGTTCTAAGCCAAATTTAATTTATTACTTCTTTTCTGTAAAAATAATTTATATATTTTATTATTTTTATATACCTTGTTAAATATGAATACATATATGACTGAAAAGAGTTTAAAATACTTTTATAAATATATAGGTACATATAACAGGTTATATGCATATTTAAACGTTTCTCTGATAAATTCATTTTCAAATGAATTTATTCTAGGTATTCTTACATACTGAGTTATGAGACATTTCTAGTTTCCTAAAAAGCGCTTGTTCTTCAGTAATTCTCATAAAAATAGTGTTTGCGCCAATAAAATTTGAATATTCCGGTTCAAAATTGATCGGTTTTCCTTTATTGTCCTGAAAATAAAAGAGGCGTTACAGAATATGAAGTTGGTATTTTATGATAAGAATGCGATATATTCTTGCGAGCTAGTAAAGATATAAGAAAAAGATGAAATGTCATAAAATTTGCCCTCGATATCGACATTTAGTTTGTTATGTATATTTTATAAGGCAACTTAAGATTACGATAGACTTAAAAAGTCTTTGCGTCAAAAATTATGTGCATTTTTTGCTTTACTAAGTTCAGTGAATTTTATCTATAGAAGTTGTTAAGAAATGGGAATTCGTAGTTTCTAAATAAAAACCCGCAGTGCATTTTCTATGTATTCTTAAGGTAATGAATGCTCTTAAAAATACCTATTAATTTAGCTTACACTGAATATAAATTCCATGACTGATATCTAGAAAATAAATTGTGGTTCTGGCAAAAAGAGATCTGTGCCATTCTTATAAATTGTAGTTCCATCTGTTCCGAGTTTTATACTGAGAAAAAAAAATATTTATACCGCTTTCCTCTAAATTGAATAAATGGCCATTTTCTAAATCCGTTAACTAGAAATATAGATTTCCGGGCTATGCACATAAGGCACGACAATAAACTGAATAGATGAAATTATCGAGAATTTCTAGTGTACACATTTGTAGATGGTGAAACAATATTCTGAATACTCTAAATATTCTGAATCATTTATATTGCGAGAAATTCTCGCTTGTTTTTCTAGAATTTGGTAATAAACCAAGATTATAGTTGCAGAAACCCGCCTCTTGTAATTTCATTTATTTGCAGAGATTTTTAAATAACTTAGCCCTCGAGAATATAGGCAAACGCTCTAGAATTCTAATAGGGGCTTCTAGAACTCGCTTTCCAAGGGGGACTAGAATTTATAAGGATGACATGGAACTATTTTTTCTAGAGCCACACTTTAGATTCTAGATGTCAGTTACAGAATTTTTTCTCAGTGTAGAAGCCCCTATTAGAATTCTAGAGCGTTCACTTATTATCGTTATTATCGTGCTCGAACTTACTTAAAAATCTCTACAAATAAATGCGAATACAAGAGACGAGTTTTAGTAACTATAATTTTGGTTTATGACCCAATTCTAGGAAAGCAAGAGTTCTCGCAATACAAAGGAAGTATATTCATACTATTGTTTTACCATCTGAAAAAGTATAAACAAGAAATTATCGATCACTTCGCCTATTCAGTTTTTTTCCCCTTACCTTACGCGCATAACTTGAAAATCTATATTTCCATTTCAAGTATTCAGAAAATGGCTACTTATTTGCTCTACATGAAAACGGTATATATATATTCCTCAGTGTAAACAATCAAAATTAGGATTCATTCTAGTAAATACCATTGATGATATTTACCAGAAAATTAAGTACAAATTATACAATTTAAACAATTGTTGCTTCAATTTCTGTTACATTTCTAAAGTTCAACTCTGTAACAACAAAAAATAAATAAATAAATAAATAAAATAAATAAAAATAAAATAAAAATAAAAAAATAGAAAATTTCTGTATCTTTTTTACAGAAAACTTCTATTTCCTAAACTGAAAAACAATCCTGTTAAAAAGCAATAAAAAGTCTGTCACTTTTTCTACCGATAATTTCTATTTTTTTAATCTACAGAGATTTAATTTAAAATTAAATCTCAATCTATTAAAAGAAACTGTTTCTGTGTAACCACATAAAATCTGTAACCATTGATAAAGATTTCATCTGGTGGTTATATATTTTTTCTGCTTTGCATACGGAAAATTGGTATTAAAGCAAAATTGAGAAGTGCTAAGTAAGAGAATAAATTATGTTCACGTGGTTGAGAAGTAACAACGTATATTCTATACGGTCGATTCTGGTTCGAACCTGGCTGGTAGTAATACGGAGAATCGTATTGAATGCGAGATTTTTTACAGAATATACCACGGAAAAAATAATAATATATTGCGTACCAATATTCTCTGTATTTTTCTGTTAATAAAATGTTTAGTCAACGCACTTTTTTGCATAATTTACGGATGTTTTCTGGAGACTTTGCTGCAAAAATCTTTCTATAATCAAACAGGATTTTCTTTACAGTGAATGGTTCAAAAATGTATGTAACAAGCAATTCTTTTCGTGTTTGAAAAAAATTAACACATTCATTTATACTCCAATACATTATGCACAATAATTTTATATTTTTGTATATTTAAATAAATAATTCTCTGGATTCTTTTTGTAAATTTCGTGTATTTTTTTATTTTTATTTTTATTTTTATTTTTTTTTTAATCTCAGTTATATCATTTTGTAAAACTAAACATGAGGTTATTAAAAAAATAATTAATTAATTAATTTTAAAAAATGCTTAATTTTCGGGGGTGGTGGGGAGGTGGAAGAATTTGCAGATGTACACACACACACAAACACATATTTTTGAAATTAAGTATTGAGTAATGCTTCTTGTATCTAGGTAAATTAATATACATTTCCATTATTTAAACGCAATTGCCCCTTAAAACGTGCAGTTTTCCTGTTAATATTCTACACTCAACAACGTGAACATTTTAACACTTTCATAAACTAACATTTGGAAAATCTAAAAGTTAAACTAAAATTTTCAAACATAAAGAATCGCGCCCGTTATAATTATGGTATATACTTTGTGTCTTCTATCCCTTTCCGTTCTATAAACTGAATAAGACATGAATGGGAGTTAATGGCTTCTCTATTACTATAATTCCTTAACTGTAACCGAAACTAGACAGGAGACGTTATGATAGAATCCGGGGCCTACTCAGTGGGATCGGTTGTTCGGTGTTTTTCGCGGTTTTCTCCGAAAATCACGCGAATACATGCTAGAACCTCCACAGAAACCTCTACCGCGGAGGCACACGTGCAGAAATCTGCCTTAATTTTTACATTAATACTGTTGCTCTTACGTATATTGAATATACTGATATTTAAAATTAGGCAACTAATACGGCAGATTTTTTTTTTTTTTTTTTTTTAATTCGTTTTTGTCGACCTGACAAAACCCCGATTCGCATTTTAATAGGCAAAGTTGAGTAGCTTACAGATACCCAACGCTTATTCTTTCACTTATTTTTATTTTTTTTTTTATTTATTTTTTTTTCGTTATTGAAGAAAGCAGTGTAACCTTGATTTTGATATATTATTTCTATTTGCAAAATCTGCCTATTGCTTTATTACACTAGCGTAACTTTAACGAACAAAAATAGAATGTTAATATACAAATTATAAAACGACTGCGTATTTACATACTCATAAATTATACGATTACCTTTTTAAGTTGATTTCGTTAGCAGTTAATGGTGTGGAAAACAATTTTTTGGTTTTATAAAAGTGATTGTATCTTTGCGATTATATCAACATTTTCCCTTCTTTTGCGCAGAAACTTGATTTTACTAAATGTTCACACAACCATTAAGTTTTGTAATAATCCGAAAAATATCAAAATGTGATAAAAGATACCTGTTAAAAAAAAAAAAAAAAAAAAAAATTCAATAGCCATATCCTTTGTTCCTTTGTTATAAAAAGAATATATATATATATAATTTTTAATTTCGAACAAAATTCTATTGTTAAATTATCCATGGAAAATTATCAATAGTTTTCCTGCTAATCACGGAACTTTTTCCTGCTTAGGACAGACATTATTTTATCTTTTTCATGTAATTTCACGTTGTTTAGTGTTCTATTCAAAAAATTAAAATTTTGCTAAAAGCAACAAAATAACATAATCAACAGTACATGCACAACGCAATTAAGCAAATTATTTACATAAATTTGACCTGATGTTGTTATTAAATATTTGAGAACAATCATAATCTATTGAGTTTATTTAAAAGAAAAAATATATATTTCCCCGATTAAAGTATAAAGAGAAAGGTTTTTAGTAATTTATAATTAATATTATAAATTATAACATTTATTATTGATTTATTATAGATATTATTAATTAATTATTAATGTTATAAATTTTATTGCTAATTTATCAATTATTTTAATAAGAACAACACGATTAATTTAAGGTAAGGGTTCTTCTCTCTTCAAATTTTACAAAGCTGGAATTTTGAAACAGAAAAACGAGAAAAAATACCTAAAATAATTACACATAATTTTCATGCTCTAAATAAGATATATATATATATATATATATATATATATATATATATATATATATATATGATAACATTTAAATATACACTGTAAAAAAAAAATTCAGTATTTTACAACAAAAGGTGCTGGCACCGCGGCTGCCAGCACAGTTGCTGTAAAATTCACAAGCTGCTGTTTTTTATGGTGCTGTAAAATTTACTGCACTTTGCTGTAAATTTTACAAAATGCTGTTTTTAGTGGTGCTGTAAAATTAACAGCATTTTGCTGTGAATTTTACAAGATGCTGTTTTAAAAAGTGTTGTAAAATTTACAGCAAAGTGTAGTTAATTTTACAACACTTTTTAAAACAGCATCTTGTAAAATTTACAGCAAAGTGCAGTTAATTTTACAGCACTACTAAAAATAACATCTTGTAAAATTCACAGCAAAGTGCAGTAAATTTTACAGCACCATAAAAAGCAGCCGCTTGTAAATTTTACAGCAAATGTGTTGGCAGCCGCGGTGCCAGCACCTTTTGTTGTAAAATACTGATTTTTTTTACAGTGTAGGCAGTGATGCCAGATTGGGGATTTTGTCCCCATTTTGGAGATTTTCGAGGATTCTGAGGACAATTTTGGGGACCAAATGTTTGTGGAGACATTTTTGGGGAATTCTAAAATTTTTGGGGACAAATTTGGGGAGTTCTTCAACTTTCTGCCATTGATGGCAATGTAATGATTTATCCCTACGACTAGAGACTTTCAATAGCTTTATTGTTATTTGGGGATTTTTTTTCAAAAATTGCCTTCATTTGCGGAAAAATCTCAGCTTAAATCATAGAAAAATCTGCTTGATTTTTTTCCCCCCTTTTTAGTAGAAATCAAGCTGGGGTTTTTTTCGAAAAAAAAAAAAAAATCCCTGATTTGGGAAAATTTGAAGACCTGTTTGGGGAAATAATTTTCGACCATCTGGCATCACTCAGTGTAGGCGCCGCGCGCCATCAAACACAGAAATATCAAAAGAGAGAAAGGACGTTTGTTTGTTCCTTCAAAGAAAACATGATTCTGCTAGTTGGATTAGAGTCCTGCATCGAGTCGGGTAACCCGATTTTACCCGAACCCGACCCGACCCGGGTTCTGGTCGGGTTGAGTGATATTTTTTTCGAGCGGGTCGGGCTCGGGTTCGGGTCGGGTTTGGTTTTTAGCAAGTCGGGTCGACTTGAGAGCACATTTCCAAATATTTTTTACAATTATAAACATAAATTTATAGGCATGTTTATAACTCTGTAACTAATTTAAACATTCTGCATATACTAGACATGTATCGGAGCTCCCAATTCGTATCCGCGGATATCCGCCAGAAGAATAGATCCGTATTTGTATCTGGATCTGTTTTCCTTTCTTCAACGAAACTAATATGTATCTTTTGTAGAAATTGTATGAAAATTAGAAAAGTATTATAAATCTTTCTCGACTGTTGTTAATATATAAATTAATAAATTCAAATACAGTATAGCCTCGTATTTACATTCTGGAAATTGAAAAGATTTCGCAATTTACACGATTTTTTTTTGCTTTCTTCTATATTCAATAAAAGAAAGTATTAGATTCGTAAAAATTTGTAACTTCCGGTTTTTGATGAATTTGCACGTTTTGAGAGTCCAAATCACGATTTGACTTTTTCTAGAAAATATTAGTCTGTGTTTCTGTATGTGAGTGACAAAAATTTTGTGGTGACTGTATCTCTGGAACTACTGCACATAATTGCATATAAATTTATAAATAAATGCATCGTGACATAAATTAGTGCCTGTCAACTTTTGGTGCCCATCGCTCGACAGATAGCTTCTATACAGTGATTTCCGCAATTTAAGGGATTGCCATATCTCAGGAACTACTGCAGAAAATTGCATATACATTTGTAGATCCACCTTGACATAACCTAGTCACTGTCAACTTTTTATGTCAATTTCTCAAAATGTGGCGCTGCTATACACTGATTTCCTCAATTCTATATCTCAGTAACTACTACACGAAATTGCACATAAATTTATATGTGAATGTACCATGATATAAATTATTGTTTATCCACTTTTGGTACCAATAATTCAATAGGTGGCGGTTTTATACAACGATTTCCATAATTTAAGGGAAAGGATATATCTCGGGTTCTGTTGTGTGTAATTAAATATATATATATATATATATATATATATGAAAAGACCATTATCATCAGACATTATGCTAATTTAATTTGGATGCATATCGGCCAATAGGTGGCGCTGCTGTACTGCAATTTTCCCCGAGAAAAGAAAAGCTATATTTCAACTTCTCTGGTGTATAACTGTACAAAATTTGATAAGTGCAATAATATTGTCAAAACGCATTTTTAAATATATTATTTATAGAGAATAAAACTGTCTTTCTTTGTATTTTTAGTGTATTTTTTCTCTAAGATGAAAATCGTCTGCATTCACTATGGTAGGGAATTTTAATAAATAATAGCTTTAATAAATTATCTGTACTGAGCGAATCTGTATTAGAAAATATAGAAGAATGTCTTGTGGTGAGCACAACATACTAGCTTATATATATATATATAGATAGATATAACTCTACTTTTAATGAAATTCAATCCTCGTTATTTTTCTCCATTTATACTTGTATATACAGCAAATATAGAAGAAATACTTGTTGTGATTTCATTTAAAGCTAGTATGCTGTGACCACCTCAAAATTTCTTCTATATTTCCCCATAGGAATTCGCTCAGAAGAAATATTTTCTTAAAAATATTATTTATTTAAATTATCTATCATAATGAATGATTTTCATTTTATAAAAAACTAACACTAAATATAAAATCTTTTTGTAAAAAAATAGAACCGACTCCAAAAAGGAACTGCACTATTCAAACAACTAAAAATGAAAGAAAATTGGCAGAAAATGGAACTGTAAATTGCGCCTAAAAGTATAAAATTATTTCCTTCGCCAAACAACTTATAACACTACAATTAATCATAACTTTTGAAGTCGGCGCAAAATTAAATAAAATTTAATTAGTTTTTAAAGGTTTGTTTTTAGATCAGTAGCAACAAATGCGGTTGTCTTGAATGATCCATTTTCATGTTTCCTTTATTATTTCATCACTGTATACTATATTGTACGATGTGTTGTTTCATATTCTTGATTACTCTCTTGATATACCTTATCAAAATAATCATGATATACCAAAGAAATTAAATATGTTTGCCAGATAATTTTGCGAATTTTCTTTCACCAATGACGTCAGATATCAGCATCTTCGCCACCTTTTGCGGCTTACGAAATCTTATTTGTTTTCTTGAATCAAAGTAGTTTTCGGCTGCGTTTTGCAGGTAACAATGTGAGATGTGTATTTTGAATAGGATTTGAGTTTTGTATTGAATAAAGGTATCAATTTTTATTTAATTTTGCGCCGACTTCAAAAGTTATGATTAATTGTAGTGTTATAAGTTGTTTGGCGAAGGAAATTATTTTATACTTTTAGGCGCAATTTACAGTTCCATTTTCTGCCAATTTTCTTTCATTTTTAGTTGTTTGAATAGTGCAGTTCCTTTTTGGAGTCGGTTCTATTTTTTTACAAAAAGATTTTATTTTTCTCTTTTCAGTGAAAACTTATTCATATAGCAGAACATCAGAAGACGTTCGACGGAAGTTTCACAAATCACAACTTCCAACAAAAGTGACATTTCAAAAAATGGTTTATGTCACTGAAAAATACATGAAATGCACCCAATGTAAACAAAAATTTTACAACTCCATCTAGAAAGTTGTCCACTCGAGAGACAGTTGTGCCAGTTTTATTCTAGTCAAATTATTTTTAAGTTGATTTTTCTCAAATGCTGCATTTTTAAGTTGTATCACTTTTCTTTTCTTTATCGGATATGAGCAAAAAACTATCTATTGAACGAACATACGTTAAATAAAAAAGTCTTTAGAAATGTAAAGAACGGTTACGCTGTATTCGTAACCAAAAATTCTGTTAGGCATATATATTGAACTTTACAGTGAATACGTGTCACCCGCTGCGCTGGAAACTGCGCAGCGTAAAGTTCAAACAAAGAGCAAAATATGCATTGCAGCTGACGGACAGAGGTTTCAACATCGATACTTACATACTGCTTTTACCAGTGTAGCTGCATGCGTTCAGCAGTTAAAGTGAGAACAGACATTTGTGAGTATCCTCTAATTTGTTTATATCTTAATGAAATCATAATGAAACCTATTCCAGGCCAAGATCATTACGTCAACAAAAAAAGTATTATTAAAATTAAATCATCTCTTACGAAGTTATAAGCTAACAAATTTCAACAATAACAACGAGAAACATGTTTTGTATTCAGAACCTCTTACTTTATGAAGTCGGTTTAAAACGTCTATGCGTTAATCGATGTTACCGCTTACAGTAACCATACTTTGAATTTTACATTGCATAAATGTCACCCGCTACGCTACAACATATGCAATGTCGTTCAAGTGTGCACAAAATAGGAAATTGAGCAAACAAATGCGCGTTTTAAGCGTTCTGTTTTTAGCATTAATGTCTAAACTAACTTTTCGTACTACATCGATGATGCTCTGCAATTTTATAATTCACTTTTTTCCCCTGTCTTGAAACTTCTTCGAGATAGGATCGCTAACTCCACTCTTTTCCACCAGGTGGCGCTTTAGGCGGTTGAATCGCGTAGCACATGTCCACTTTACTATACCTACATATCACTTTCATGAGTATAGCTGCAGCTGTTCAGCAGTTAAAAGAGTCGGGACTGGCTTTTTTGGGCACCCTGTATTTTCTTTTGAACTAAAAGATAAAATGGGACCTACTTCAGACCAAGATCTCTACAACAAAACAAAAAGTATCAAGTAACCGTATTTTGAATTATATAGCGTATGTCTCACCAGCTACGCTACAACGTGAGCAATGTAGCTCAAGTGTGTATAGTGTAAGAAATTGAGAGCAAAATAAATGTAGGTTTTTAGCCTTGTATTTTTAGCTTCAATATCAAAACTATCTTTTTGTACTAAATCGATGATTCTCTGCAATTTTATAATTCCCTTTTTCCCACTGTTTTGAACCGTTTCCGAAATAGGAACGTTAGCATGAATGTCTAAACTATCTTTTTGTACTAAATCAGTGATACTCTTTAGCTTTGTAATTCACTTTTTCTCTAGAACCGTTTTCGAGATAGGAATACTAACTCCGGTTTTTTCCACCAGGTGGCGCTGCAAGCGGTTTAACCTTGCACTGTATGGCCACATTGCTATACTTACATACCACTTTTATCACTATAGCTGCAACCGTTTAGCAGTTAAAGGAGTTGGGACTGATTTTTTTGGGCACCCTGTATTTTCTTTAGATCGTAAAGATATTACAATGGGACCTATATCAGACCAAGACCTCTTCAACAAAACAAAAAGTATCAAAATCGGAGCATCCGTTCAGAAGTTATGAGCTAACAAACATAAAAAAAACATACGGTTTCAATTGAGAACCTTCCTTCTT
Source organism: Salticus scenicus (assembly GCA_963930645.1). Classification (NCBI taxonomy): domain Eukaryota; kingdom Metazoa; phylum Arthropoda; class Arachnida; order Araneae; family Salticidae; genus Salticus; species Salticus scenicus. The sequence goes on along the minus strand of OZ005657.1, from coordinate 148,414,199 downwards.
TTTTTGAAGTCGGTTAATAAGAAGAGAAAGACAGTTTAATTCTCTATAAATAAAGTCTTAAAAAATACGTCTTCATAATGGTTACGTCATACATTGGGTTTCGTACCGTTATATGCCTTAGATGTTATGATGTAGCCACATTCTGTTCTCAGGGAAAATTGCAGTATAGTAGCGCCACTTATAGGCTGATATGCATCCAAACTGAATCAGCGTAATGTCATATAATGGCTACACTGATGCATGTCAAGTTTTGTTTGATTATACACAGCAGAACCTGAGAACCCAGAACCTTCCTTGAAAATGCGAAAGTCGACGTATAGCAGCACCACCTGTTTAGCAATTGACACAAAATTTAGTAGGCACTGACTTATGTCAAAGTGTATCAAGTGTATCTGCATCTAAATGTATATGTAAAATCGTGTAGTAGTTCCTGAGACATAGCCTTTCCTGAAATTGTGAAAATCGCGGTCCAGCAGCACCATTTGTTGAGAAATTGACACCAAAAGTTGATAGGCACTAATTTAGGTCAAGGTGCATCAGCATATAAATTTATATGCAGTTATCTGCACTGAGATACAGTTGCCACAACATTATTTTTTTTTCACGCACACACACAGACAGACACATGCTTTCTAAAAATATCTAGTCAAATTGTGTTCTGGAATCCGCAAAACGTGTAAATCCATCAAAAAATGTTAAGCTGAAAATTTTTACGATTCCAATACTTTCTTCAATTGAATACAGAAGAAAGTAAGTAATGTAAAATAAACACCTTTAGGAAACGGATTCCATAAAGGCAGAATAATAATATTCTTTAACGTCTTATCTACAGCAAATAAACAATAACAAAGCGCGAAAATTGCAACTGTAGAAAGATAATTTACTGATCGTGTGAACTGAAAGTGATTGTAGGAAACCAGATGTCCCAAAGTATTATAAACATTCACGTCGAACAAAAGCAATAAATAATGATACATTTCTTTTTTTTTTTTTTTTTTTTTTCAGAATATAAGCATTAAACAACGAACTAGTAACACTGAATTTGAAGTACATTTTTGCAATCTAGAAGTTCACAACTCACATAAATGTTTAAACATTGTTATTAAACAATTTTTTTAGATTTTATAATTTTTAACTCAATTCAATCAGTAATTACATTTTAAGTTTTTTTTTTTTTTTCTTTTCTTTTTCACTTTCTTCTATATTCAATCGAAAAAAGTATTGGATTCGTAAAAATTTTTGACTTCGACGGATTTACAAGTTTTGAGAGGTCTAGACCATGATTTGACCATTTTTAGAAAACGTCTGTCTGTCCGTATGTGTGGGTGTGACAAAAATTTTGTGGCAGCTGTATCTTTGGAACTGCTGTTCAGACTTGCATTTAAATTCATCTGTAGATGCACCTTGATCTATATTAGTGCCTATCAATATTTGGTGTCAAGCGCTCGACAGGTGGCGCTGCTATACAGCGATTTCTGCATTTTCAGAGTGGCTATATCTCAGGTTTCATTGCGTATAATCCAATACAAATTGATATGTGAGAAGACCAATATGAGATATTTCGCTGATTCAATTTGAATGCCTATCAGCCGACAAGTGGCGTTGCTATACAGCGATTTCCGCAATTTAAAGAAAGACAATATCTCAGGAACTACTGCACAGAATTGCATATAAATTTGTATGTTGGTGTGCTTTAACATATATTAGCGCTTGTCAACTTCTGGTGTAAATTTCTCAACAGGTGACGCTGCTACACAGCGATTTCCACAATTACAAGGAAAACTGTATCTCAGGTTCTACTGCGTATCATCAAACAAAACTTAATATGTGAGAAGGTGATTATGAGACATATTATGCTGATTCAGTTTGAATGGTTGTCGGCCAATAGGTGGCGCTGCTATACTGCAAATTTCATCGATAACGGGATGGCTATATCTCAACTTATATGTCATATAACTGTACAAAACTTGATATGTGAGATAACCATTATAAAAATGCAGCTTTACTTTCTTTTATATTCAATAGAAGAAAGTATTGGATTCGTAAAAATTTTCATCCTCGGGTTTTTGATGAATTTACACGTTTTGTGAGCTGTAGAACACGATTTGACCATTTTTAGAAAATGTATGTCTGTGTGTGTGTGATAAAATATTGTGGCAATTGTATCTCAGGAATTACTGCACGGAAATTCATACAAACTGGTATGTAGTTACACCTTGACATAAGTTAGTGACTATCAACTTTTGGTAAAAATTATCCAACAGGTTGCGTTGCCATCCCGCTTTTTCTAAATTTTAAACCCGGTGGTATAGAACAAAATTTTGTATAAATGTGCATAAAGAGAATTATTTTTTAATAATCATTATGAAATTTAAAATCATTATTTGTAATATGACAATTATTTGCAATAATTCAACTGGAAAAAAGAATGTATGTAGGAGCCTCGCCTCCACCCTTGGGGGCCAAGTCCCTCCCTCGAGGGGAGTAAATTTTCAAGATGGGTATCTTTCAAAAGAGCTCGTCAATACCTTTAAAACGAATGGTTCAACCATCGATCTGCGATAACTTAAAATAAAGTTATTGATTTTTTCATTTTTAACAGAATAATAATAATAACATTGAGGATAAAATTGACTTTTTTGGATATTTAGTGTTATACTTCTTCTCTAATATAGAAATCGTCTGCATTATCATGAAATATAATTTTTTTAAATATTAATTTTAATAAATATTTTTACAGAGTGAATTTGTATAGGAAAATATACAAGAAAGATATATGATGTATCAAGGATTGAATTGACGCAACTGTAAAAGAAAAAAAAAAAAAAAAGACAGATCTTTAAAATAAATTATATATATATTTGATATATCCTAATTTAGTACTGAAATAGCACAGGGTTCATGTGGTCCTATAGTTTCCTTTATTTTCTCTACCCTTAGCTTTGTATGGAAGTTTTTTTAATAAAAAATTGTTATATATAAATTTAATAGCAATATAATATATTTGATAACAAATCTATTGTTAGAAGTATCCTACAAGAAAAAAAGGGGGGGAGGGGGGGGGGGGGAGAAAGAGAGTTCTTAAGAATCCTAAAAAAATATATAATAAAATATTTAAACAAGAAAACAAATTAGAGATTCATGAGGTTACTTCCGAACAAAGATTCACAAGTTTTCAGACACTTCCACCTGTAAATTTTAGCAGGATTTTCTTATTTAAATGCTTAAACAACCAGAATTTTTCTTAGAAATAAATAGAAATTTATTTTCACAAATTTATTTGTACACGTTTATTCAAAGACTTGGACGTCCCTGTTCTGAGGTAATCTTTCACCACAGTGACTTGCAGTTTCTTAATTTGGTCAACCAAAGAAACTATGTGCATCAATGGTATAGAAATGGGTGACAAAAAAAGAAAAAAAAACGCGGGATATACTGTAGTAAGTCTAAAAACTATAATGAATGATCATTTTCTTTTTCTTTTTGCATTCTTTCGATTCACCAAAAAAAAAGCAATTCTGGACAGAACGGCCTTAAACTTCAGATATCTAAGAATATTTATTATTTCATATTTTTCACTATCGATATAGTCACGAGTGTAAACAGGAGATCAAATACAAATCAAAGAAAGGAAGAAATACTTTTGATCACCGTGTATCATTAAAAAGCTACGAATGGCTTGTAACTTTAACACATTGTTTTATTTTCTTTCATTTTTTAAATATATTAATTATACGATTTTTATTTAATAATTAATATCACATAGATTTTTAAAAAGCTAAAAATCATTAAGATTTGTATTGCAGTTAAAAGTAGTATGTTGTGACCACTGTAAGACTGTTAGACCTGCTGTCCAGGGTTAATACGTCTCGCCTATTATGTACTTACCATGTTCAATATTTTTAAGGTTTTTTTTTTTTTGTTTTTTTTTTTTGGGGGGGGGGGGGGGGGATAGCACAATTATTTAGACAGGTATCATTTTTTATTTTCAAAAATTATAAACAAAAAACTTGCCAAAAACTTAATAACAAGAATGGATTTCTACAAAATTTTACAAAAGTTGCAGAAAAAATGAAAAATTTTTAAAGAAACATTATTCTGAAACATAAAATTGACGCGTGTAATATTCGCTAAGATATGAGTTTTAAAAGCTACATATATTGCGCAACTTAGTCAAAATTTCATAAAAATACAGTAAAAAGTAAGCAAATTATCGGAAAAAGAACGAGGTAGATTTTAAATATTTTTCAGAGTTAAAATTTAATAAAGGGGTTTTCAGATTCTACGTAAGTTAATAATGCAAATAATTCCAAAATAAGTTTCCGCCAAAAGATAAAGTTCACCCTTTTTTCAAAGCTAATTACCGAAATAAGCGATAAATTAGCAACTTAGTGTTAAAAAATTTAATCATTTCGTCGCTAAGATTTATGTTTAAACACGCAAATAACTACCGAAATGTGCAATATCTTCTTTGCGTAATTGATAATTTTTGCAGTTCTTCAAAGGTATTTCGCAAAATATGCGTCAACTTTTCAACTTCATAATGAAATTTATTCTTCTTTCTCGAAATTTACGTTTAATTGCTAATATAGGCTGTTGTTTTGCTGTTAATCAATAAAATTGTTTGCATGTTTTCCAAACTTTCGCACGTTTTTGAATAGAAAATCATTAGTAGCAATACACTCTGAGAATGAGATGTTTTTCAGCTTTAGAACAAAAATGTGTTCCTTCAATGAAATCGCGAATATTTTTTAAGTTAAAGAGATTAACAGTAAGAGAACCTCGATTCTGTTTATTCTTTGTTGGTAGTATGAACCTAAATACAAAAAAGATGAAATATTTTCTAAGAATAATCACTACAGTGGGTGATTAAATTATATTATTATTATTATTTTATTTTTTTTTTACATTTTCTCGATTAAAAAAAAAAAAAAAAAAAAAATCTGATGTAGAGGTCTGAAACTTCATATATGCAAAGAACATTTAAAAGTTCATTGTTTCCACAATCGATTTATTCGAGAGGGGGAATTAGGGGATCAATCACATACTGAAGAAGAGCGAAATACTTTGATTCACTCTGTACCATAAAAAACTACAAATGATTTTTAATTTTAACACATTATTTGCACTTTCTATGTACAATATGTATGTTTTGGTGCGGAAATTGCGCATATTTTTAGGCGGATATAACTTTTTTCCCCCAAAAAAATTACTAGTTTTTTTTTTTTTTTTTTTTTTTTGCAAGTCTTTTGCTTTTAATTAGAACGGATTTCCATAAAAACTTATAGAAAAATTGACAAAACATTAGAGAAACATTATTATGAAACATGAAATCCAATCCACACGTTTAATACTCGCTGAGGTATGAGCATTTTTAGAAAATATGATTTTATTGCGCAAGCTCGAAAGATAGAAAAATTTTTACTACATACGTTGAAAGCTCGATATATTGAGCAACTTTTATCAAAAGATCATTTGAATGGATTAAAAATTAAGCAAGTTGTCGGCAAAAGAATGAGCTAGATTTTATGTATTTTTCAGAGGTAAAATTTCATGAAGGGTTTTTCATATATCGCGTATTTAATTTGAAGATCCAATTACTTCAACCACGTTGCGATTTTTTTTTTTTTTTTTTTTGTGTGTGTGTGTGAAAAACCTCTTATAGGCTTGTAACGTTATTATTATTATTATTAGTATTATTTACTAAGATTTGTGAGTTCATAAGGGGTTTTTCACAAAAAAGAACTTTAGCAATGTGATTAAAATAATTGGACTTTCAAATTAAATGCGTGGTATGTGTAAAGCGCATTTTGAAATTTCAACTTTGAAAGATACCTAAAATCTGGGTCGTTCTTTTGCCGACAACCTGATTATTTTTACTCTATTCAACTGAATCTTATACAAAAGTTGCTCAATGTATCTAGCTTTCTAACTATACAATAAAAAAATTTCTATCTTTCACGCATGCACAGTAAAATAATACTTATTGAAATACTCATTTCTCAACGAATATTACGCTTATGAATTTTACGTTTCAGAATATGTTTCTCTAATATTTGGCAAATTTTCAGCAATTTTTATAAATTTTTTTGGAAATAATCTAGTTATAAGCAAAGTATTTGTAAAAAAAAATAAAAAATAAATAAAAAAAATAGTTATTCTTGAGGGGAAAAAAAAAAATCTGCCTGTATAATTGCACAAATCCCGTACAAATATTGTACTTAGTATGTGCAATATTGTATTAAAGTTACAAGTCAGTTGTAGCTGACTTGTAGCTTTTCATGATACAGGGTGATCCAAAGTATTTTTGATATTCTTGAATTTGTGGTTTGGGGGCTAATTGCGCACGCTGGTCAAAATCGATAGTGGAAACGAATGGTTTTTAAATGTTCTTTGCATCATGAAGTTTCAGGACATTTCGTCTAGTTTTTTTTTTTTTTTTTTTTAATAATCGAAAAAAGTGTTAAATAAAATAATGAAAGAAAGAAAGAAATCTAATAATTTAATCACCCACACTATATTTAGTTAGTCGGAAAAAACAAAGTAAAAATATAATAAAAGTTTTCGCAATTGAAACAGTAGTAGAAAAAAAAGTGCTGAATGTTACCCTTGATACATGCTTAAATTCTCAAAAATGAATAATTGTTTTCACAATTAATACACTAATAGATAGATTTCCCATATAATATAAGACATGAGCGAAAGGTACTTGCTTAAGCGAAATAGGAATACTTTGAAAGTTGAAAGACGGATTTCACAAATTTCTAAATGTAAAATTAGTTTGACTGTAAACATAACGCTTGAAAGTTTTCATTTTAAATAACACAAATTTACACAGAATTGACTGTAATTGACGGAAGCAACAAATGTAGGAGTTACTGAATAAAAAAGAGAAAAATATATAGTTAATTTCTAGGTAATCATAATTTAACGAATCTGCTGTAAAATTGTTTAGACTGGGCTGCCAGGTTGAAACCTAGGTCATGTCCATTGGCACAGTCGTACGGAATTTTCTGTGGTTTTCTCCAAAACTCACAGAAAAACTGCTATGGAGTGCACTTCTCTCGAACCTTGAACCCACGGTCAGACTAACAGCTTCATTTCTCACATTATTACCGAATTGTTTAAATTGGTCCACAAACAAACACGGATTTTTTTTTTCTTTTTTTTATGCATAGGTCACACTAAGGCCATTATGAAACCTAAATTCACTACTTTTTGACACGCTTAAAAAAAAAAAAAAAAAAAAAAAAAAAAAAGTCCTTTTCATTCGTAAAGACAAGAAATACGCATGTATTTCTTATTCATAAACTAAAAATACCTCTTTTTTTTTCCCCCTTTAATAAAAGTGCATTAAAGTATTTAGGAAGAAAAAGTGGGGAGGGGAGTGGATTTCTTTGTGTCTGCTAAAATCCTCTATATTCTTAAAAGCGATTGCAGAAATTGTAAATGATTTTGAAGGGTTGATATTCAATTATAATTTTATATTTAATTGCAGCTATGACTGCTAAAAATGCCATATTTTTAACTAATGCTTGGAACAAAAAAATGCTTTTTTTTTCTCTATGTGTATAATGTTATTATTGCGTAAAAATAAAAAAAATAAATAAACAAGGAAATAAAAGAAGAAAAAGAAGAAATGGAAAAAGGTTAGGATTATATTTTTTATTATTTTATTATTTTTATTCTTAAAACGTTAACAAAATTAAAAATGTAAAATTCTGTAATGCCAAGTTTATACATATTTGTCTCCTAAACACAAAACACATTATAATTTGTTATAGATAGTTATAAATTTCTAGAAATTCGCTATTTGCTTGCACTTTGAGACAGGGGAAAAAATAAAAAGCAAGCTTTCAATATCTATAGTAGATAAAAACCGCATTTGTGGTATGATGGTCAATCTCAATGTCTTTGAAGGGAATTTCATCCCGTATTTATTTATCTACGTCAGCGAGAAGAGAATTTATCATTTCCGTTCACGTTTAGTTTACAATCTTACTACACTGAAATATGCTAATGTTTCCTTATGGATATATATATAAGCTATACTGAAACAAAAGAATTTTCATCCTAATTTAAATTATTTATTTAAAATTTGTTATATTTCTACCTCTATTTAAATCGGGATTAAAATTCTTAAAATGAAACAAAATATAGAATGTAAAATTAGATTTTCGTTTTAATTGATCAAATACAACTTTCAAAATAAGCTCTGAGGATCTTTGCACAAATTAAGTGTAATATGAAATTGAATATGACAAGGGGCCTTAAAGCGATCCCAATTTTTGTTCTTATTCTGTCCCGGAAGTATACCTATTTTAATTTTTTAAATAAAGTATGTGCATCATACTGTCATGCAAACATTTTTTGCTGTTAGCAATTAAAAAAAAAAAAAAAAAAAAGAGAGAGAGAGAGAGAGAGAGAGAGAGTTAAATAATATCTCAAAGAATATGTTTTTATACTTATATAAATTATCAAGACTTCAAGTTAAGAAAATCTTCTTTTAAAAAATTAATGTGTAATTATGAACATATTGAATATATTATGATAAATAATGAATATTTTTTGCTGAATTATGAGTGCAAGTTTATACACGTTAATATAAATCTTTTGATATAAAAAAATGATTCGCCAACATATAACTTGAGAAATGTAATTTTATGAAAAAACTTTAAAAGGACTATACTGAATAATTAAAAAAAAAAATTGGATTTCTAAAAATTAATTGTAAATCGTTAAGACAAAAGTGACTGGAGTCACCAACAGATTCGAGCATTACTTATAGCACTGAAATATAGTGCTAGGATATTGGCACACGATTTAGCTTAGGTGATTTAGCTAGCATGCTGCAATATGTTTACAACTAATGCGTTTTAACGAAATATTAATTAATCAGGTACTTTTCGAAATTCGCAAACGAAAAATCGCCAATTATTAACATCAGAGCATTTTAGAAGATTAGAACATTTTAGAACATATTAGAACATTTTCGTTTTCTAAGTAAAATATATTAACATTCTTTCTTCTACCTTAATTTTTATTTTACAAAAATGATGACAATTTGGGATTTGCCCGCAACTGAAGAAGATGCAGTCTATTTTTTTTTTTTTTTTTTTTCCAAGAAAAAGGTTTATTTGCAAAGAATGCAATATACGATTCGAATATAAATAGCAATAATAATATAAATAGCAATAATAATATAAATAGCAGTAATATAAATTGGCGATAATATTGAATTGGTGCGATAATATTGAATTGGCGATTTTTCGTTTGCGTCCCGCAAACGTAAAAGTACTATTAATCAATACAAAATATTAATAAAAAAATTACTAGCTAACCTTTTTCATGGACGAGGACGGACATTGCTTGTTCCATGATCTTCTTCTCGTTCATTCATCGTTCATCTGCATCTAAGTTCAAAGACACAGATGTTATGTTTCAGAGCAGATGTTCTGGTCTAAAGTCCACAGGAAGTCGATTTTAACAACGTTTAGTGCTTGAATTTATTAATACAGCGTAAATGCTTGAAAATATACAACAGAAAGTGCAGGAAAAATTACAACATTTTTTTACAGTGTAAGAGGGAGCAAAACTTGAATTATTAAATATATAGAACCAGAAAAAAGTTTTTATAAACCAATGATGCAGCAAAAGGAAATATAAAACTATAATAAATAATCAAAATAACTAAAGCCAGATGAAAAATTAATCCCAAAACACATGGGGGCCTTTATCAGGGGAGCTCTCCCATGTAGAGAAAGGAATATGAGAAGTTTCTGACGAAACGCTGGTAATTTAACCAAAAAACACGTTTCTAGCCACCGACTTCTCACAGATGGAAGCAAGAACATACAGCAAACGAAATTAATTAATAGTAAGCATAAAAGGCAATTAAATTCAGAAATCAAGAACAAAATATAATACATCAATATAAAATACAAGAATATAAATAATACAAGAATATATAAATACATACCACGCAAACTCGAATAGTCATTAGAATATGGAAAATTGAACCCCCCCCCCCCCCCAATTATAAACGTAGAACCCGCTTCAGCTAGTAAGGCCATTTAAGTGCTAGTAAGTGGCCCTAGTAGCTGAATCGGGTTCTATGTTTATAATGGGGGGTGGTTTTCAATTTTCCATATTCTAATGACTATTCGAGTTTGTCGTGGTATGTATTTATATATTCTTGTATTATTTATATTCTTGTATTTTATATTTATGTATTATATTTTGTTCTTGATTTCGGAATTTAATTGCCTTTTATGCTTTGTATTAATTAAATTCGTTAGCTGTATGGTCTTGCTTCCATCTGTGAGAAGTTGGGGGCTAGAAAAGTGTTTTTTGGTTAAATTACCAGCGTTTCGTCAGAAACTTCTCATATTCCTTTCCTTACATGGGGGAGCTCCCCTGACGAAAGCCCCCATGTGTTTTGGGATTAATTTTCCATCTGGCTTTAGTTATTTTGCTTATGTTTTTTATTTTAAATTGCACTAAAGACTCCAATTCAGTGAATGTGGATAATATACATGCATGCAAAATTTAAGCTCAATCAGATAATATAAAGTGGGTCAAAATTCGAGAACAAATTTTTAATTTGAGCTGAAAGCCCGGGGCTTCCAAACTCCCATCCCCAAAGTTCGTTACTACTTGAGCATGTACTACATTGTCATCGGAGTTATACATGTATGCGAAATTTCAGCTCAATTGGATGACAGAAAGTGGGTGAAAATTTAATTCTTAGATTTGAGCCGGGCCGCGGTAGCCCAGTCGGTAGAACGCCGGCCTGGTAATTGGAAGATTGTGGGTTCGGTACTCGAGCCGGCCAAAGACCGTCGTGTACACTAATGGTGGCTGGTGCACGTAAAATCTGTCGTGGCCGCAATGTCCTCCATGTTCCCATCAAAAATTATACCTCTGGGGGTCACCGAAGCGGGAGAGCCATCCCTTCCGTGGAAGTTCAAAATTGTGACGGTGTGTCCCGGACCGTCGCCAATTGCCCATCTGCGCAGCACTTGTGCGACGTAAAACCAAACCATCCAACCATCCATTTTAGATTTGAGCCACATACCATAAATATGCGTAACAACTTAAATAAAAGCGTATGAAAAAGATCAAATTCTTTGTTTCTGTTTAATTCCTACCAAATTTCAATTATATATATATATAAGTTATCAGCAGATTAAATATCAGCTGTTCAAAATATACAAAATTAAATTGTCATATTTTTGAATGGCAAAACTGATCTTTTATTATGCTTTAAACCTCATACCATGTTATAATATTCTCGCTTAAGAATCGTGAAATATTCATTCTTTATAATTTGTGATTAATAACAATTTTAACGTAACGAAACGTACAATATTATTATTAATATTGCAATAATTTTCATCGTGAAATTTTTAAGTGATGATACCATGTAAAATCAAAGATTTAATGAGATTATCTTTAGTTTTTATAATTATTGTTCTTCTCAATATAAACTAAAATAATGCGACTCAAGAATCAAGCAAATATTTTCATAGGTATTATAGTGGAGAAATATATATATTTTTTAAGTTATTATTATTATCCCTGTTTTTATGCTATATATAAATAGTATGTGTAAAATATTTAATTTATTCTTTAGACCATTTTTTGACTCATATGAAGAACGGATCAGTGATTTAATATGAATTGTGCAAAGAAAGCCAACTGCCCTGTCTATTTAACATTTTTGAGGCATTTAGTATTTTGATCATTTTATTATTTAGTGTTTTTAATGTTATTTAGTATTCATGTTGTAATAATTTTAATAATTATGCAAATAAATAAATAAATAAATAACACTATTTCAAGACAATCTTCAAGTGAGGTTTATTTATTTATTTATATATTTATACAAATTATTGAAAATGGTTTCTAATAAACGTATAAATCTGATTCTTTATTTAATATTCGTTAATATGTTTAAGACAAATAATAAATTTAAAACACTTACGGTTATATATATATATATATATGTTGCAGCTTTCTCTGCTTTATGAAGTATGCGCCCCTTGATAAGTATGCTTCTAATTTTAAGCATTTATATCCAATTGATTATGAGGTTTATTATCTTTTTTCTCTTTCACAAGTTTAATGGTCCTTTTTTATTATCCTTCAGGTCGGCGTAAGTATTTTAAGTTACTATGGTAACTCATTGGTTCCTTATCTATATCGCAACTTTTTGTGTCATTCTTTCCTCTATGTTAAATTCAGTTCTATATTTTAGTGTGCTGTTATTGTTTTAGTTCTATTAATTGCTAAATTTTAAGATTAAATTTTATTACGTTATCTATTATTTATATATATATATATTATTTTTAGTTCGAAGCATATATTTTTCTAATTGAAAAGAAGTTACAAGTCTATAATTATCAACTGTCGAATAACAAGAAGCAGGATTATATTTTAAGCGTTCTGCTGTTTATTATTCATTTTCTTCAAATGATGAGTATAAAATTGTTTCTATTTTTATAATTTTTTTTCTACTTCATTTTTATTTTTCTAATACAATAAACTCAACTTACTTTTAGGAAATGAGTATTGTAGATTTGAATACCTTGTTTTCCATGGAAATTTAATCCTTTCAAACACTTTGATATTTTTAGTATTGGATTTTTTTCTAGCGATAAAACTGACAATCGTTGTTTGTAAAACGAATACATTTGTAGATAAATAAATAAGATATAAAAGCTACTAAAAAACTCTGTTGTTTTTGTTATAGATTCTTTTTAGGAATTTAAACACTGGAAATATATTAAACGGCCAAAATTCAAGTTAATTCTGAGTTCTTAGATTTTTCATGTTTTTTGAAAATATTTTGACTACGTGTTTCATTGTGCAAATTATTTTATCTATAAGTGTATTAGGATATAACAAATGAAATTGTATGTATTTATTTTACCTTAATACTTTAACTTAAGTGTAGACTGCGATTTAATTAAAAAATAATAATAATAATAAATATAAATATAATTTTGGTGGACTATAAAGCATTAGCAACATGTATCTGTATATACTTATTAATACTTCCTTTAAATCTGTAAGTATATTTATCCTACTTAAATTAGTTATCGGTTCTTACATGTTTAATACTTTATACAGAAGACTTTTTTTACAGCAAATTGTTTACAATTTACTCAATGTTAGCGAGAAATTATTGTTCTGAGATAAAACCGATCATTCTCATTCATTTAAAGAAATCAATCCAATTAAGTTTAATTTTAGTTGAATTTATGCAAGAATTAATGGTTAATACGAAAAAAAAAAAAAAAAAAAAAAAATGGATTTTTTTTTTCTTATACTTGTCTAAAGTTGTTCCATGTCTAAAATTGTTTCCGAATTTTAATTATATTTAAACATATTGTAAAATTTTTATTGTTGCAGTTTTACTGAAAATTAATTAATCTGATGCAATTCTTTACTATACACTGTTGTATTTTCTCAACTGAAAGTTTTATACTGAAGAATTTACAAAATAGTTTTGCTTGTTATGGAAATTTAAGAGATTTGTACGAAAATAGTTCATTATCGTGTCATGAGAAAATCTTTGTTGAAAATAGATTAAATTTATTTCTTGCCTTAATACACATCTCCTCGAATTAGGAGTTTTATATTTTATTTTTCGAGTCATATATACTGGGCGTTTCGATTTATTTAACAAGAAGGCTACGTAAGCTATGGCTAATAGTATTATACTTTCAATCATTTAAAAAAAAAAAAAAAAAAAATGCAATAATTTGCAACTTTTTTATTTATTTATTTATTTATTTATTTTTTATGCCATTCATTTTATAAGGGGTAACATATTTCAAACAAATGTAAAAAATAACTTTTTATGGTGACCAAGTATTCAAAAAATTTGAATTAGAAAAATCATGTTATATGTGTAAAAAGTTTATTAAAAAAAAAAAAAAAAAAAACTGCATATGCATAAATGCAATATTCATTGGGTTTTCCTACTTAAAGTTTTTAAATATAAAGTGAAAGAAATATTTTTATTCTTTATAAACTACAATTTCTTTTCGCTTCCTAGAGATTTAGTGCTTAAAAAAAAAAAAAAAAAAAAAAAAAAAGGGGGGGGGGGGGTTAATACTCGACCCGATCTACAGTTTCTGGTTTGGTTGATATAATACAGTAAAGTCTCGTACAACGTGGTGGCAGAGGTGACAAATAAATACACCAGTTTTATTTTTTAACACCACTAAATTTTTAGAGTATCAATCTATTGGTTCATACACTCGATTTAGTTTTTGTATAAAGCAGTTGCTTTGATGTAAAATTAGTGGTGTTAAAAAGTAAAATTGTAATAGTCATGAGGCAAACTTGACCCGCGTTGTACGAGACTTTACAGTATATATTTTTTCTTGTTGTTCGGATTTACTCAAATTCTTTCTCTGCGGATCGGATTCAATTTCCATTGAGTCGTGCTGAGTTGAGGGAATGTTTAAGAATAGTCCTTCCAAATAGTGGACACATCCAAACAGTGACAAACTTTACTTTATGACATATTGTGCTTTCCACATTTTATTTATTTTTTATTATTAAAATTTGGAAAATTAAACGGCAAATACTACTAAAATTTATGTTCTCCGAGATTTAGATTTGGATTATCGTTTTTCTTTCACACTCTGCGGTTATTCTTTTGTGGTATAGGGCGTACTAGGGTGGTGACCAATGCATACGACTTAAAATGGATCCCGAACCAATATAAACATCCAAACCTTGCATGATTTAATAAAAAAAAAAAAAAAAAAAAAAAAAAAAACAGACAAATATACAAAGATCAATATCACGTTAATAATTTTAATGTTAATATTGTACTACTTTTATTTATTTTAATTATTATTTATTTTTTTTATGTATTTGCATGTGTTTTATTTTTTCCTAATTTAATAGACAAAAGTTTTCGCAAATTTTACAATCGTGACCTAAATATGGATAAAATAAAACTCGTTTCATATCTGAATAGTGTTTCGTACGATTTCATTAAAACAAGACATTTGATTTTGTTCACAAAATTTTTAAACTATATTTTTAATCGTGGCCTATATGACAGTAAAAAATTAAAATAAAAAAAAAAATCGCATGATAGCGAAAATAAAGTAAGTGAATATTTATAAAACTAGCCAAATGATAAGTAAAAAAAAAAAAAAAAATGCCAAAACAGAAGGAAAACACAAACATGGAAATAAAAAAATGAAATAAAATAAAATATATAAATATGGAAATAAAAGTTTGAATTTAAATTTAATTCAATGTCAGTACAACCCCCTAAATTAGCGATTTTAAATGGTACTTCAAACATCAAAAGTGTTCGTTCTTAGGCTGTCGATAACTCATTGAATATTATGTTTATTTATTTATTTGTAAATGACTTTTCAAAAGCAGGACTTCATTTTATTAATTAACGTATTTTTATGGGTGGTCACTGTAAAAAGCCTTTTTTTCGCACTTTGTTTAAAATATGCGATCCTTTATGAAATGAATGGCACAGTAAATAACAGGTTATTTGATTTTTTTTTTTTTTTTTTTTCAATTGGAAGTATAGTGGTAATATCTATAAACACGTCAAGTTTTAAAGCTAGCCCTTAGATCAAACAATATACATCTCTACACACACCTCGAATAATTTTTTTTTTCTTTATTTCACGCTTATTCGACTACTTTGGGGGAAACTTCAATTTGAGCACATTCGATTGTTTTGTTTTTTTTTTTCTTTTTTTAACATCTTACTTTACTACTTTTTTTATTTATCTTCATTTTCCCCAGTCATTATCAGTGAGTTAATTTGATAAGTGTCTTGCCTCTTATTTAATTATTTTAATAAAAATTCCATTTGTTAATAAAGGTTCATGTAAGTTTTGTATTTTTTTTTTATTTAAATATGTTTCAAATAGAACTATGATATCCATATATTCTATAAATTTACTTCTTGCACTCATTAAAGCTATAGAAATTTCCCCTGATTAGGAATTTTATATTTCATTTCATATTTATATTTATATTTTATATTACATATTGGTATGATTTTAACTGTATAATATTACATAAAATCCAGGAAATTGGAGGAAACTACATAGTGCCTTATCTTGTGAAGAGAGTCATTAATTAAAATAGAATAATCTGATATCTATTCAACTAATGAAAATTATCTGCAATTCCTCGCTAAATTATATCACATGAATGTAAATTATTTTATTTATTTATTATAATTATTATAATTATTACAAAATTGCTACAATTTAATTTAGTTGATAAAATCTAAACGTACTATACCATGCTGTAAGCAGTAAATAATTTATATACCAATAACCATTATGGTGAATGACATATTTATGAAACTTTGGAAATTACGTAATATTCCTTAATATTTACTTAATATGAAGTTTAACGAGTTTATTTTATACTTAATTAAAGAATTGATGCTGAAATGCAAACTATTTTAAAGAAGGTGATAGTCGAACAGAATCTAATATGCATATTTTTTTCTTTCAGGATTTTCCCCTGCTTCTATAATACTTCATCTGTGCAAGATACCCCAACTTATCAAGTAGCAATAGCTTCAGCGAAACGTTAATTTACGACAAGGATCTTGTTTTTTGGAGACAGCGGTTTTTAGAAAAGAAGTCAGCGGGACGCTTGATGTACGGTCGAACTATCTTCAATGACAAGTACTTTACGAGGTGAACGAAAATAACCTACGTAATTAAAGTATGCGGGTAAGCCGTTCGGAACTTGTGATAAACGGGACATAAAATATATGGAAATTCGTATGTTGGAGCTAAATTATACTATGTTACACGAGTTACAGCCAGGAAAAATATTGGAAGAGTTGTTTTTGACATGAACAAAATGAGCTATTCATGGATAGCTTATCACATTTTTCACCCTTTTATTACTTAAAGCTATTCATAAACGCGTGAAATTTGCAGAAAATCTAATCTACATGCTTAAAATTCGAAAAATATTTTCAATTATTTATTTATTTATTTATTTATTATTATTAAAGAAAAAAATCTTTTGGAAAATTCTGCGAATAGTCAATCCACATCTTAAGCTGCATTGTGATCCGAATAGTTAATTGTCATAAGAAAGTTAAGGACGATTTTATTTTTCATATATTTATTTTGTTGATGTGTGAAGCTGACAAAAATCTAATAAAGTTACTTACAAATTAAAAAAAAATTGTTTTTTCTTTTCTTTTAAAACTATAATTTTTGAAAACTAAGTCAAAATGGTATATTCAACCAGTTTGTACCGAATTTGAAAATAGGCGACTTTAAGAGCCAATCTAACTCAATATTTAGCACAAAGTAAATGGGTATCATCATTAGTGTTATAATCATTTTAGTCGCAAGACCTATAAATTTTGTGAATCTCTCTCTTAAGATAATTTCGTAACTCCTCAGTTTTTGAGAGGAGAAAAATACTTTTTAAGCTACCTCAAAAAAAAAAAAAAAAAAAAGAATAAAAAGAAAAAAAAAAAGTATATATATATAACTTGATTAACATATAACATATTACTTGATGTAGTTGCATATTGATATAATTCGTGTCTATCAACTTTAAAATTTCCAACAGCTGCCTTCTCGCTTTTCCTAATTTTTTGACATGGCGGTGTAGGACAAAATTTCCTATAAACGGGCACAATAAGAATTTTTTTAATGAATCGTTATGGAATTAGGAAAGAACTATTTATAATAATAATAGGCAACTAAGAGACATTTTTTTGGACACGCATGAGCACCGCTTCCCCCTCCCCCAGGGAACTGGACAATATTTTAATGTGGGTATTTAAAAAAAAAAAAAAAAAAAAAACCTTGTCAATGCCTTTAAAGCAAATGGTTGAATTAGTGATCAGTGATAATTTACAACAATTATAGATTTTATTCATAAAAAAAAAAAAAAAAAAAAAAAGACAAGTGCAATTTTTAACATATCGTTGAATATGAAACTGAATCTCTTTGAACATTTAGTATTGTACTTGTATGAGATAAAACTCGCCTACATTCATAATGAAAAATAATTTTTATAAGTAATAATTTTAATAAATTATTTGTACTGTGTGAATTTGCATTGGAAAATATAGAAGAAAGTTTTGTGATGGTCACAGCATACTAGTTTAAAAGTATTTGAGGGGTCTAGTGGTTTTAACCTTAAAAGAAATTTCGGTTTTTTGATAAACATGTACGTTGAAATACAAAGAATTTCATTCAAAAGTTATGAGTAAAATGATAACTGATATCAAGACTAAACTTGTAGCATTTCCAAACTTTGACATCTATTTTCTCAAAAGTGCTTTCTTACTCCTAACTGAAAAAAAAAAAAAAAAAAAAAAAACTTTACTTATTGCATTAAAATTTCGAACATACCTTTATATAAAGAATGATAACAAAATTGGTTAATAGTTGGTAAATTTAACTTAATTTAGTTAAAAAAATTTAAAATTTATTTAATTTAAAAAATCGTAAATTTTGAAATATCCCAAAATCCTGAATTCATTATATAAAATAAGGTTGTACAAACATTTAAAAAACATTAAAATGCCAATAGGTTAACTTTACAGTAAGCTGTCTTGTAGATAACGGGAAAAAAAGCACTTTTAAGTTTAACTCTGGAATCAGTTACATTTTGCTCATAACATTCCAACCAAAGAACGTAAAATCATTTTTTCATTTTTAAATTTTTCTTTATTCCTTTTTTTTTTTTTTTTTTTTTTTCAAAAAGTCGATTTTTTTTCTATTATTATTATTATTATTATTATAAATAATTCAAAACTGTTTCATTAAACCTCTTACATAAGTTATAATATACAGCTGAAAAAAAAAAAAAAAAAAAAAAAAAAAAAAATCGAACAATTTTATTTTTAAGAAAGACATCAAAATTGCGAAAAGGTGCCATCGGTATAACATAAATGAGGTTAAAGATTTGATTTTAAAAACAATATAGAATATAGATGTTTATTAAAATAGTTACAGTCACCGTTCTAGACTATTTTTCTAAAAAAAATAGCCAGAATTTATTTTAAGATATAAAACTGGTTTTTAGTTTGAAAAATAAATCAATAAGTAAATAATTCACAAAATCGGTATTTTTTTCAAATTTCAACATTTTAGAGTCCTTTAAAAATAATGTAAAACAATTGAAAAGAACTGAATTGAACACATAACTGAATGTATATTCTAATATTAGTGATTTAGCGCTGTGAAATGAACATGATAAGATTTTAATGTTTTTTATTTATATTTTGTAACTTTTCGCATGTTCGATCTTAAAAATTAAAATGGAATATATTGCATAAATAAGCATACAAATTAAAAAATAAAGAATTTAATTTAATTTTTTTTTTAATTTATCTATTTCTGGAAACCATTAAATGAAATTATTTGATATAATTTTTAAAATTAGTTAAATCTTAGAGATAGTTAAATTTTATATTAAAATTATTTAACTTGAGTTAAAAAATCAAATGCTCATTGTATAAATTTTCTTCTGTTACTTAAAAGCTTGTGTAATAAAATATTTTTATTCTTTACCATCAAAGTATGAATTCTGTAACACAAATTTCCGTATTATATATTTTACAATTGTTATATATATATAAATACTATATTAAAAGAATGTTTCGCAATTCAAATTAGAACACTAATTTACATACAGTAATTTATATGTTTATTATTCAGTTTAATTAACATACTTTTTTTATTTGTAGCGTTCACATTAAGCATAAACAATTTGCATTACGTTAAATGATATATTAAAAATTGAAACAAGTAACTAATTTAATTAACAATTAATTTAAAATTATAAAGATTTTTTTTTACGAAAGGTTCTTAAAAACTTTTATACAAAAAATTGCTAAACAATTGGTTATATATTTGACCTTTAAAGAAATATTTTTACAATAATTATACATATCTGAGCAATAATTTTTTTTGCTAGTCATCAGTGAAAATTTTCAAAAATTATTTGGAAAATATACTTATAATAAAATCAACTAATGGAACATGTTGATCATGTGTCATTAATTGATTTTATTTATGATTTTATAACATGTAAATCATTTTGGTGTTTCAAAGTTAAACTAATTAAATATAGAATGCCGTCCATCCTTAAATGCTTGAATACAAAGAAAACTGCAAGTATTTTTCATTAAACGCGTTAAAGAGATTAAAAAAGAAAGAAAGAAAGGGATATTTCAGGTATTATTATTTTTGTGTGGGGGATGGCAACATTTTTTTAAAAGGGACACCTGAAGTGTTAAAAATGATTAATATATATATATGTATTATATTCTATAAAAATACACGAAATTGTATTACGCTATAATCTAAAAATAAACACATTTTTCAAAAGCTTTTTATATATATATAAAAAAAATTTTATAGCAGTGTTTTTAAATATTTATTATACAAGTAAAATTATAAAATGAAAATTTTAACGTGTAATCGCATTATAAATGCAATGCATTATTATAAAAAAATTATCTTGTTCTATACAAATTACACTTAAATGTAACTGATAAATACGACATATTATAAATTAATTCAATCAACTGATACATTTATTAACCTAACTATAAAAGCTTAAAAAATATTTAGGAATTTTTTTTTCTGCATTAGTACATTTTTCGATGTATTCAGGAAAAAAAAAAGATTTTCCGAGAAATTTTTTTTTTTTGAGTATTTTTATTTAATATTCATAAAAATCACTAGTACTTAAGCTAAAAGTTTATGAAAAACAAATTGAAAGAAATCCAACTTTAATTATAATATTATTTTCTGAATAAATCGTTTGAATTATAATATAAATCGTTTCAATTATAAAACAGTAATAGATATGCATTTTTTTTTTTTTTCCTCTGAAAAAGCAGAAATTATCACCGTAAATTATTTTTCATTCATTCTTCTATTATTATTATTATTATGCTTCTCAAGAAATTAAAATAGTACATCAATAATTTTCATTTAAGCTCAGATTTATTATTATGACTCTTTTAACACGGCTTAATGACATTTCACGCAAATATTAATTTCTTTTTAAGAGTTTTGGTTGAGATAATAACAGGTACTCGTCTTGTGTATTTTTGTACATTTGTACATTTTTACATTGTGTACAGTATTCAGGATTATGAATGCCTTCAGTTTGTTATTTTGTTTATTTTAAAAGTTCAAGGAGTTTTAGACATTATAAAAAATTATAGCACAACAATATATATTATTAATCAATCAAACAAAGAACAACAACAACAAAAAATCATGCTCTGAAGTTTTTTTTTTAAATGTATTGTGGGATATTAAGACCCAAATTAACAGATTTTTCACCCCATCCTATATCAAGAAAAAAAATTTATGCAGCGCAAATTATTATTATTATTTATTATTTATATTTGCTGTGTTTTGCTTAAACTTGACCTATGTTAAGAGAATAATTCCGAAAAATTGGCGCTGTCACCAGTAACTTTTTATTTATTTATTTATTATTATTATTTTTTAAATAAAACGATATCGTAGAAAGCTATAATACATATATATATAATACAATATTATCAGTGCAAAAATTTGAAATAAAAAGATGATTTAATTTGAGTATTAAAACAATTATTCTTATCATAAGCGAAGACTACCCAAATCAAATCGAAAAAGAATTAAAGTATTTAATATTATTTTAATATATTATTCTCTAAAAATACTTATGAATATATGCTCAGGTGTTCTTCAAAAAAAAAAAAAAAAAAAAAAAAAAAAAAAAAAATTAAATAAATGTAAGTTCCATAATATTTTTGGCCTGTATAAGCGCATGCAATTTACAGTTTTTTTTTTTAATCTTGTATTTTTAACTAGACCATTAAAAGAATGAATTATAAAATTATTAAGCCTTATTTTTTAAGGCTAAATTTCCTTATTTTTAAGTCCTAAAATAACAGCTAATTTTAAAAAATATCTAAATTATGTATTATTAAAAAAAAAAAAAAAAAAAAAAAAACTGTAACATTTCCTGTAATCGTTTATATTAATAATATTAAATGTCATTTATATTTTAAAATATATTGATGAATGATCAATGCGCATTGAATAGATTGCAGAAATTAAGACACTTCTACTCTAAATTCTATTATTTATTTATTTATTTGATGGTTTCTGAAGGCTAACTTTCTTAAATTTCAAACAAAAAATAATTCTTTGATGGCTTATGTGTGGGATTTACATCAGTCACATTGTAAAAAAATAACAGTAATTTTCACAGCAGAATGTGCTAGAGAAAGGGGGTGCCAGCAGATTTTGCTGTTAAAAAGAAATATTTTACGACATAATTATGCGTAAAATTGTTTTTCTTCACAGACATTTCTGCTGAAAACTACCCTATTTAACAGTAAAATGTGCTGGAAAAAACGTGTGCCAGCACATTCCGCTGCAAAAAGTACCATTATTATTTTTTTTACAGTGCAAATTCCCTCTTTCTTTCTTCCCATGTTATCCAATGGAATTTTCATTGCTTCGTTTTATAAGTATATCTCATTCAAAAAAGATTTTTTTTTTTTTTTTTTAATTGTGTTTTTTGAATATCACTCTTTGAATATGATGCCTTTTAGCTTCGTGGGCAATTTTTTTCAAAAAATAAATTTAAATATTTCGTTCAGAGATCCAAACTTAGAGTCCTAAATTTACTTAATGAAATAAAATATTTAAATTATTATTATTATTATTATTTAAATGCTCACTGAGCTAAAAGGCAACATATTACAAAAACTTAATTTGAAAAGCTTTATTTTTCAATAAGATATCCTTTATAAAACGAAGCAGCAAAGATCCCATAGGGTAACATAGGAAGAAAAAAACGAGGGAATCTGACTGGCCTTAACGAAATGCCTTAAAACACGTGCATTTAAAAATTTGTTTTGCATGTTTGTGTTTGGATGTAGTTTTTACTCATTTTCTAATACAAAACCAGTACTGAATAAACACAGTTATAAATAATAACGGTTACAATCCCGATGCTTCGTCATGAAAACCCCAGCCAGTATTGCTAATTTTGGTAGTAAAGTATAAAAATATAATAAAATGTAAAATATAATAGTAGTTTCAGTTTTCTGTTCCAGTCGTGGACAACTCTGAATATTTAAAAAAAAAAAAAAAAAAAAGCCAATTAAAATGAAAATTGATTAAAAATATATATTTACTTAACAAAAGCATTTTCTGTTACCTTAATGCGTTATATAATAATAATAATAAACGATTATATATAGGTATATAAACTTGTAAATTGAAAACAATTTATCTCTGAAAACTTTAATGGCTTTAAATATATATATATATATATATATATATATATATATATATATATATAAAGTGTTTGATTTAAAACAAGTTTTAAATGTAAAAAAAAAAAAAAAAAAAAAAAAAACTTTTGTCATATTTTTATAAATACCAAGAGACATCTAGCCATTTTTTCTTTTATATGTTTACTTGAATTATAAGTGTCATTTCCAAAAAATAATAACTTCTTCAAAAAATTTCGAAAACAAAATAACCTCGAAACATTCTGATCTAATTTTGAGAGAAATTAATTTATATTCATTCACATATCGAAATTGGATGAATACCGAGCTATCTCAACAATTGGGGCTATCCTTAAAAATCGAATGAGCTAGTAGTTGAAAAGACTCTCCACTACTGCTCAAGATGACATTTTGTGGTACTAGCATTGGACATCCATAAAATTATTGTAGGTTAATACAAAATTAACAAAATAGTACAACAAATGAATTCTGTGTACTTATTTTAGTCATACAAAATTAAAAAAAAAAAAAAAAAAAAATCGGTTTAAAAAAAAAAAAAAAAAAAAAAAAAAAACTTCATTTAGTTATTCAAAATTGCACCCACAAAAAAGATTTTGATTAAAACTACAAAATGTGTTTTGGTGACTTATTTTTTTTCTTTACTTTATTTTATTTTATTTTATTTTGTTATTAATCTAAGTTTTATTACAAATAAAAATTAGTTTTGTTATGACAACACAAAATATATTAATAAAAAATAACAAAATTGACAAAATTTTAATACAATTTGTTTATATTTGCTTTTAACAGCAAGAATTTAGGTATAACCTCAGTATAAATTTTGTATACTTGTAATTAAAATATAATTTTTTGTAAGAAAATGAAAACATTTCTGTTAGAATTGCGAGAAAAACTATGTTATTAATCTAAACAAAATTTCTATCGAAACTCATTCAAACAGAAACTTTTGTTGTGCAAAACATATTAATTGCTATTTCAACTAAATTTTCTCTAAGTGTACAAGGAAAAAAAAAAAGCAATATGACATAAAATGCAAGTTTTTCTGATAAACTAGTGTTAATATAAAACTGATGGACACGAACTAACTCTAACACGAACTCTGAACGTTGTTCAAGCCTATGCAAGAATCATAAAGGGTTTTTTTTTTTTTTTTTTTTTTTTTTTTTTTTTTTTCAGAGTTTAAATGTAAAAGTGCCCAATACTGGTACAGAGTGCTTTGCTGGTGCTTTTACCCTACTTGTTTTTCAGAGCGCTTGGGATAATCAGTCATATGGAGAGATGATATTTATGTAATCAAATCCATATATAAGTTTTTAATTGAATACGAAGATAACAGAATTTAGAATTTATAAGGACAGTAACTTTCTACAAGCTTAATATTTTGAAAATTTAAAGACAAAGAATTTAGACAATATAAATTTAATTTTTCTGTATAAGAAGTAATCATTATTACTGAAATTTTAAATATAATTATTCACCAAGATCGGCCATTTTTTAATATAAATATTTTAATGCGGCGTCTATCTTCTAATTTATTTCACTATGAAACTGAATTACAAACATACTTAATCTATACATATAAAAGAGTACTTCCACTCACTCACTGACGCATCAACGCACAGCAAAATCTACTGGAGCTACTGACACAAAACTGGGTCAGATTATAGAACATATCGTGTAAGCACCCCCTAAGAAGCGATTTTGCGAAATTCGCACCATAAGGGGGAGTAGAGGGCAAAATGTGATTTCACAAAAACCTTCATATCTCAAAGAAAAAAACAGATATCCGTAAAACTTTTGATTTAAAATATAGCTAACACAAATATCTAAAAACCAATTTCTGGAATTTTAGAAATTCGGTCCCCAAAGGGGGAAAGGGGGCAAAACGTAATTTCACGTGTGCAAAACGTGGTTTTACATACTCCTATATATCTCAAACAAAAAAACACATATACGGGAAATTTTTGCTCTAATATATAGCTAATACAAATACCTAAAAACCAATTTCTGGAATTTTAGAAATTCATCCCCCAAGAGGGGAGAGGGGGCAAAACGTGACTTGAAATAATCCTTAATATCGCAAACAGAAAAAAAGATGCATGTGAGATTTTTGCTCTAAAATATAGCTCCCAGAAGTACATAAAAACTAATTTCTTTAATTTTAGAAATTCGTCTCAGGTGGGGCGGGAGGGGACCGTTCAAAATTAGTACAGATAGGTTTTAGAGGCCTGCAAGTCGAATGAGGATATTTTCGAAAGTGTAAAGTTATCAGGAGGGTCAGAAGGGGGGGGGCAGAGAGGCAAAAAATAAAAATAGATTTAGGTCGTTCAAAATTAGTACATAGAGGTTTTTTATACTTACAAATCGATTGCGAATATTTTCAAATTTGTAAAGTTAATAGGAGGGTAGGAAGGGGGGGGGGTGGAGGGGCAAAAATATATAAATAAGTGTTAGAGCGCTCAAAATTAGTGTTGTTAGGTTTTGAGGATAAATCGATTGCGAATATTTTCGAAAGTACAGAATTATTACGAGGGGCGGGAAGGGGGGCAGGCGCAGGGGTAAAAATAAAGACATTCAGATAGAATGTTGGAAATTAGTATTATTTGGTTTAAAAGCCCGAGAGAACGATTATTTTAGATTTTTTAAAATCTAAAATAATTAGGAGGGGCGGGAACGTTAGGTAAAGGAACATGCGGGCCGCGTGCGCCTATATACGCTGCCGCAGGCAGTGGGGACCCGGACCGATTATTTTACTAATGGGAGAAGATTTCTTTTTGTATTTTATATTTGTGTTTTTCCCTTACGATAATAGTGATTCATTAAGAGTGTCGAATATAAATGACCGCGCGCAGCGTACAATGACCTGCGCTGCCGAAGGCAGTGGGGACCCGGTGCGACATTTTTTCCAATCAAAACTTTTTTCCTCTTTTTTTTTCTTCTTTTTTTTTCGCATGATAAAAATTAATGCAATTTTGAGAATTCGTTAATTATAGTGATTCATTTAAAAATAGTGACCAGCGAAGCGGGAGTAGCCTGCTAGTAAATAGATAAAATAAATTATCGCACTTGTACTTACCATAACGTTTTTAGTAATCCAATTTTTAAATAAATCATATTTAATCAATAATATCCCCAAGTAATTAATATAAATATTTTAAAATAACATAGACTATAAGCTATCTTTGAAAAAAATTAAATTATGATACATAAAACTGCTCCGAAGATGATTGAAAAATGAGAGGATGAAAAGTGTCCCAATAAATTGATATTATGTTCGACCATAACAAGCAAGATTATCTACGTATAAAATAATAAAAAAGACTGAAATACACAGCTGAAAAAACTTTTTGTACTTACATAAGCGAAACGATGTCAAAGTCATGAAATACTTTGTACGAAACTTTTAGACTTACAAATTATAAAAGAAATTGAATAACTGGAGAATAAAGTAATAAAAATTTCAGAAATAAACGATATATAATTAATTAATTAATCTTAACATTCTGAACTAAAATACATCTTTTGTAAACATAATTTAAAGCTATTCCATTCTTATTTGCATTTTACTATTCGCTAATAACTGATGGAGAAAAATTTAACAAGGATTTTTTATGCATTTGTTCTGAAGCAGTAGACAGTAATCAGACAGTGAAGCTGATTAAATAACAGTTTATGATGTGATCTTAGTACTAAAAGGAATTTGGTTGTTAAACACTGTAGCTGTAGTCGTGTAAATTTTCGTGTCTATACAATGACATTAAAGAATATTAATGTCGATACCACAATCATTCAAAATAGTAATAATATTAAGCCATATGTATCCAAACAGAATGTTTTTTTTATGCTTTATTCTTAAATCGGTGCTATAAAGATAAAAGTAACTATATATATCCGTTTACTTATTTTAATAAAAAATTTTGAAATATAGTTTTTTTTTTTTTTTTTTTAATCTCTTTTATTTTATTACTTAGATACGATGTACACCCCTCGACAAAAAGATAGGTACAAAGGGTTTTTTCTTTGATTTTTCATAAAATAACAGTATCTAAATTGTGCTTATAATTTATTATTAACATAAAGTAACACTATTCCCGGACTAATTTTTGTTTTAAGACTAATTTAGAAAAATTTTAAGACTAAAATTTTTCTAATTTAAGACTACACACCGCGACAAAAAGATAGGAACAAAGGTTTCTTTTTTTTTTTTAATTTTTTAATATGATTATTTTGTATATGAATATTTTGAATATGATTCAAATATTTAATATGTTTTTGATATGATAATATTTTGATACGATAACAAATGATCAGCACAATTTAGATAATGTAATTTTATGAAAAATAAAAAAAAAAAACCTTTGTTTCTATCTTTTTGTCGCCGAGTGTAGTCTTAAATTAGAAAAATTTTTGTCTTAAAACTTTTCTAAATTAGTCTTAAAACAAAAATTAGTCCGGGAACAGTATTATTTTATGATAATAATAAATGATAAGCACAATTTAGATAACGTTATTTTATGAAAAATCAAAGAAAAAACCCTTTGTACCTATCTTTTTGTCGCGGGGTGTATATATGGATTTTAAACATATTAGAAATTTAATGTATAATTTTTAAATTACACTAATAATATACTTTTTTGCCTGCATATGCCAAAGAAATATTGTTTAGACTAAGATAACATTAGGGAATAAATGAAACTAATTACAATTAATGCAGTGACAATAATTTATGCTCTTTGAGATAGCAATTTACACTAAAAATTTTATTGATAATAATAAAAATAACCTCTATAAAGTTATTTTAGTACCATATGTGGAATTTTTTTTTTTTTTTTTTTTTTTGAAATTGAATATACCTAACATCGTTTATTCCTAACGTTTATCTGACAGTCAGCCTATTGATGCATCAGGAAGCTTTTTATCAGATCAGACAAGAGATAATATATCCACATCGAAACATTTGATCAAATGTTGCATCATTCAATGTCTATATTGACAGTAAAATCTATCGTAAATTACATCGAAACAGCTGCTCAGCTGCATTTAAAACTAAAGGTTACTTTTTACAAAAATCATGCAATTTATCTTTAGGTCGTGTGATCCATACAACTTAAGATTAAGTTCATATAATGGGAAATGACAGTAGTTAGTGATTTAGTATTAATTCTTAAGAGATTTTATCAATTATTAATTAGAAATATTATTTTAATTGTTAGTTAGTTAAAAAGTAACGTAAATTTTAAAAGATGATCTACTTTTATGATATTTTTATTTTTTTTAATGCGAATTAAATGATCTATGAATCACTGAAAAAGGATTTGATTAAAACTACAAAATGTATTTTGTTAAGGTTATATCATTGTTTTAAACCTAATTTTAATTGACGGAAAAAAAAAACCAGTTTTGTTACAAGATATATTGTTAATAAATGTACAAAATTTCTTTGTATATCTTTATATAAACCAAATATTTTGTTTAATTTTACATGAATGTTTGTATATTAGGTAGTAAAAAACAATTTTTCCAAAATATTTTTATTAGAATTCCAACAAAATTTATTTTGTTAATCTAACAAAAATTTCTATTCAAACGCATATAAAAAGAATTTTTGTCGTGCTCGTCAATTTTTATTAAATCAGCAAAACTTTTCTCTCTGTAAATACTATTTCTTTGTAAGTAATTCAGTTAAATAACTTCAAAGAATTAAATATTGGCGGAAAAATATATTGTAACAAATTTCAAAACTACTGGAAAATAAACTGTGAAATTACACAGTTTTAAAAGAAAGAAATATATATACGAAATATGAATACCTTCTTTTACAGTCCCTTAAAAATATAATGAATTTAATAAAAATAAAATAAATAAATTGACCGAGGAAATTTTAAAAAGGCATGTAAAATAAATTAAATATTTAATTTATAATAATTATAAATAATTAATTTCACTCTATCTAACTATTTTTTATTTATTTTTGCTTAAACTATAATATCTTATAAGAGCTTAAATAAAAAATAATAAAAAATAAATGAAAATTTATAAACTTCATTTAGGTTTTGTATTAATTCCAAACTTTGCAATTTAAACTTACTTAAATGTGCTTAATTAAACGTGTAAAAAAAAAAAAAAAAAAAAAAAGAAAATTCTCTAAGATTTTAAATGTACTTCCTACGGAGTATAGGATTTTTGGCACTACGTATGCTTAGAGCAAAACTGTCAAGAAACATTCGGGATGACAAATGTTAAACATAAATCAAGCCTTTTAGCAGACAGTAACTTACAGAGAAACATAATTTGAGAAGAAAAACTCGTTGAAAATTTTTATTTGTAAACTGTCTGAACGCTGTACACACTAATTAGAAACCCAACATTCTCTTTATAGATACTGAATTTACCTAATAAATATGAACGTAAAAGCAGCTAAGAAAAACATGTAGTGGCAACACTTTGTTTCTAAATGTGCAGATATCATTTAAAATGCTTAGATTTCAGTTTAGTGAAACATTTTATGCCTTCTCCTAAAGAAAAATCTCTTAAATAAAAAGCTTACAGTGCTTAAAATGCAAAACTTAATTTTAGAAATAAGACATTGGTGCTACGCTCAAAACAATTAAATTTTGCACTTTGAATTTTTATGTTCACGTATTAAAAATATATTATTCAATGGGAATGAAACAAACGTAAAATTATATATTTAAGCAAACTTGAAACATAAATGTTTCATTTACATTTTCGGAGAACGTTTTCTATTTGCGAAAATATTTTCTACCATTTGTTTGGTCCTATTTACCTAAAATCCTTAACAAAAAGTTATATACCAGAGTTCACACTGTATTTTTCAGTGAAGCAAATTTTGACTAGCAATTTTTGTCTGAAATTTTGGTTTTTTTTATAAAACTAAGAAATTGAGTGTATTATATTTATATTTTTAGTGAAATACTGCAATAAATCATACATAATTTAAGCGTTTACGAGAATACTCATTCGAAGTTTCGTTTTCGACGGATGTAATAAACAAATGTATTACTGTAAGTCAAGATTATACATATCTTTTAAGACAATACTTAAAAACTTTCAAATAAAGATTTCAAGTTCCTAAATATTTGACGAAGAGGGAAAACTATGACAGTATTTCGATAATACGTCTGAAGGAGAATATTTACTGAGAGAAAGAATTCGAACAGAACTATACAGTGAGTTTCGATGAAAACACTTCAGTTGTTAAGCAATCTTTTCGTTAGAAGTAAAAAATGAGTATCGTTGAAAAAGAAAAAAAAAAAAAAAAAAAAAAAAACTTTTTAATATTTTAAAAGTTTCGATAATATTTTCTTTCTTTTTTGAGTTGCTAGAATTAACAAAGTTTCTTGACGGACTTTATTGTAGTTTTCTACATTTTTATTAACAAAACAATTGTTAAAAGTTAAAGAAGAAAAAAAGATAAAATATAAAAAAGTCGTTACAAATACTTTTGTTAATGTAAACTAAATTCCTATTGAAATACATTTAAACAGAATTTTTTGTAGAGACGGCCAAGTTTTTTTTCTCTGTGTGTGTGTTTTACATTTTTTTTTTTTTTTCGGTATATTGTTTATATCATATCTAAGTATCTATCCTTATTAGGGCAAGAAAATTATCTAAAGAATAATTTTGTTGGGATTCTAATATGAAGTAAATTTTAATGTAATATGATGAACATGAATATAAAAACAAGAAATAAAAAATTTTAATAAAACTAACAATAATCAACCATTTCATTTTGCAAAAAATATTATCATTAGTTTATCTGTATCAAAACATTTATTTATTTATTTATTTTTATGTATGAATAAAAGAGAGGAAAATTAGAGCTAATGTTCCAATATAAAAAAAAAAAAAAAGAGAGAGAGAGAGAGAAATTAAATGCATCTTATGAACAATTACATTTTACAGTAACATTTATTATTAGTATGTTTCATAGAATTTTCAATTTTAGTAAGATGAATTGAAACTCCGATGAACATAATTAGAAATAATGCAATCGGTAAAGCACTTGTTATATAAAAAATATGGTGAAAAAGTTAAGTTCACTTGCAAACTGAGTATATAATACTACTACATTTTACAAACCGAAAAAATTAGATAAGTTGTTTGGTTAGTTAGCGATTTTTATTTATTTATTTATTTTTTATTGTGCTAGATCTAAACACGGTAGTACTGATAAAGGTTTTTTTTTTTTTTCCTCTTTTTAATTTTATTGAAGCATAAAACTAAAATACTTCAAAGGTTAATCTTAGGTCTTTGCATAAATTCGTGCGGTTTTTTATTGCTTCATTTCATAAAAATACATCAAATCAAATGACAATTTTTAATCAAAATACTCTCCATTACTTTCTACAACCTTTGCCCATTTTTCGGGTAACAAATGTATACCACAGCGATAGAAGATCTCGTCTTTGGAGGCAATAAAATGATCCGCGTCCGCACGAACTTTTGCAACGACCTAATAAAAAGAAGAAAGAGCAGAATATATTGTAGAATATATCTGAATAAGATTTTTTATCCAAATTTAGCTAAGAAAGATTTAAAAATTTAAATAAAATAAAAGGTATTCATTTAAAAATATTAGAATAACATGGGAAAAAAAAAAAGAAAAGAAAAAGAAAAATTAGTACCTTTGTTTGCACTACCTCATTTTTAAACTAAAATAATCACACTTTTAGATTTTACTCCTAAAAGGTCTGCCAAATTTCTTGATAATACAAGGGTGGATATTTGCTGCAGAACTGTGATACCAGTATGTATGAAACAAAATTTTCTTCTTTTTAAACCAACAGTTTTATAAGTAGAGAAAATTTTTAAACAAATACCGGTATGAGTTTTGCACTAAATTTTTACCCCTGAATTGATTTAAGATACTGGAATATTTTTTTTTTTTTTTTTTTTTTGTAAATGGTGCCTTATTTTTTAAAAATGTATGTTAAGGTCATTTATGAGAAACGTATTATATTATTTCATACTTAGTATAATTAAATCACATTATTACCGTTACATTTTAGTCTGTTTCAATATTATTACTTTTTAGTAACTATTTTTGGAACTCACTTTCGATCACATTGTTACCAAACCTTTTTTTTTTTTTTTTTTTTTTTTTAAGAGTGAACAAAAAATTAAGAACTTTGTTATGGTAGTTTCAACTTGACATACATTTCATTGGTATCGCAAATGACCAAAAATAGTGTTTAGTATTCCCCTTCAAAAATACGATTGATGAAATGGAGAAGAGGATAGTTATCTTTCGAGTATAAATATCCATATTATTATTTTATTTATTTAAATATTGATTTAAATTTTTACGTGCAATCCATTTTATCATTCTTCGAAAGTAGTAAAACACTAACAGGTGTTTTCCAAGAAAAAAATAGAAGAGAAGAGAAACTGTTTTTCTGGTCTACTTATTTATTTATTTTTAGTCTTCATTGAAAAACCTTTGAAGAAAATACTTTTTAAAAAATATATTAATTTAAAAAGAAGCAGAATACAGAATATTTTTAATGAAAACCTTTTTATTTTTAATTTTTTAACTAATTTCATTATTTTTTTAAATATGACACTTTTTTTTTTTTTTTTTTTTTTCAAAAACACTTTCGTTACATTAAAAAAAAAAAAAAAAAATTAATAAAAAGTAAAATTTTAAAATGCAAGAAATATAAAAAATAATAAATAAGTCGAAAATAAAACGATATGCACTTATATGCACTTAAAATCAGTATAAAAAAAATACTTTTAAAATCCTGAAAGTTCAATGCATAAAATCATTCTCCTTCTCTTAAAGATAATCACATTTTTAAATTGACGTAAAACAAAATTTTGTTTTATAAAAAAATTCAAATTTTAAATAATTCTTCAGCTATTTATGCCCATTATTGCTC
Source organism: Salticus scenicus (assembly GCA_963930645.1). Taxonomy (NCBI): domain Eukaryota; kingdom Metazoa; phylum Arthropoda; class Arachnida; order Araneae; family Salticidae; genus Salticus; species Salticus scenicus. The sequence goes on along the minus strand of OZ005657.1, from coordinate 148,380,962 downwards.
CTGAATTTAATCCATAATAATAAACTATTTGTTAAAATGTGCACGTAGGAATTTCTAAATGTTCGTAATTAAAATGCTAAAAAAATCGATTATAAATATAAATATGAGTTAAACAAAAGTTAAAAACTAAAATTTATAAAACACAAAAAATATCAATGTATACCTGTAACAAGAATAATAGAAATTATAAATGATTTGTCATAATGCTGGTAATTGAAACAATTACTATTTTTAATAGAAAGTTTTATATCTAGTGCAATAAAAGTTATTTTAAAGATTTATTTAAAGACTGTGAAATAACATTGTCATAAAAATAACATTTATTTTCACTCAGTTGCTAATTTTATTATAACTTGTTTTTTATGGCATTTAAATTTATACATATTATATTATATTATATTATATTTATTTTATTTCATCTAGAAATATTGATTTAATTTAATGAATATTGCCTAATTGATTTTTGTTCCTTTGCATCAGTAATTTTTCTATAGACAAAGCTCATAACTCGTGTGAGTATTTTTAATACACAATGTTATTTAAGAAGTGAACGAAAATAAAGATTAATACAATGTAAAATAATTTGTTTTATAAGACATTGACAGCTTTAATGTCAAAATTAATTTCGAATTTATTAATTTATTTTGAATTATTAATAAAAAAATCGTGCTAATTTTTGAAGCAATACTTTTACTGAGGTTACGGACAATGCAATTAAAAGGGGGAAAAAGTATTTGCTTAAAAAGTAAAATATTGTTAGATATAAAATTTTAATATCGGAAAAAATCTACATTTCTAAAGTAAATTAATAATAAGTAAATTTAAAAAATATATATAAAATAATAAAATTAAATATCTTTTTTTAATGAAATTAATATAATTATTAAAGTTATTGAATGAAATAACTTTATATTACATTTATCATATTAATATTACATTTTTATTTATGAAATTATTGTTTTTATACATGCTTAAATTTAAAATTCTATTTTATTTAAGTCAATAATAATCAAAATGTAATAATTTTTACGTCTCGTCCACTCTCAGTGGTATATCATCATTTGTCTCCCCCACCCCCACCCCCACCCCCTCTACATCGGAAATATTCTTGTAAGCATTCATTTTGTCAATCATTGCCACGTTTAAAAAAGAAATGTGATAATGTCTCTATTTGACATAATATTGTAGCTGATAAAACGGTATATATTTTTCTCAATATATTTTCAGAGCAAAGCAGGGATTGGTTAAGTAGAGTAGAAATGACATTTTTGATGAAGACATTTGAGGCGTATTGTATTCGGACCCCTTTTGCCCGAAGATATATGCAGGAGGGACTAGTTGTACCCCCCCCCCCTAAATGTGTCACACACCGGACACATATGTAAGTGATCATCAACAGGATGTTTGCTACCGATTTTTACATTTTTGTTTGTTATAGTAGATTTCAAATTTTTCACTTGTGTCGCAAAGTCTAGGAAATATTTTCGTGTGTCGTTTTTGTGTGTTATTTTTGTCTAATTTATCGGATATCACATGATTGCAATGGAATAAATCTGAGAAAGGGGTAAGCTAAATTTTTGAAATTTTATTTTGATTATAAATTTTTCTTGCAGTTTATTAAAACATAAATAAAATAAAATATGATCCATATATACCGACAATTATAATATTTTGAATGTATATTAACAGTATATATAGGAAATATATATACTACACCGTTATTAAAAAATAGAAAAATATATTCTGTACTTTAAATTGAAAATAGACTATATTGTTTAACTGTTCGTATTGCATTAAAAATCTAGAGTTAAAAATTCAAATTTATAATAATTACTCATGCATTTATAATAAACTTTATTTGGATGTTTGATGTCCTTGTATATTTTATTGAAACTCCGTATACGTATTTTATTCCGTATACATATTTTATTACTATACCGTATACATATTTTATTGCAATACCGTATTGCAATATTTTATAACAATACTGTATACATATTTTGTTCCGTATACATATTTTATTACAATAAAATTATTATACTCAAACAACACGCTTGCATAGTATAAAATGCACAGATATTGCCTACAATGCATCTACAATAATTAAAAGAAGTATTCATTTCAAGTTAATAATACATTTGTGAAAAATTTCTTGTAAAATATTCAGATTTAAAATGTAATAAATAGTAAATGATATTTTGTACTTTTCATTTTTTCTCGTCATTTCTATTACTTACTTTTTAAACAATAGCTGACCTTATTACACTTTAATTTTCTTTTTGGTGGTTAAATTTTACTATAGCTATTTGGAGTATATCGTGATATTTTGCGATGCGCTGTAGTTCCTTTGAATTCTAATAACGTAACTATAACTAAATCCTTTGAAGTCTAATAACGTAACTATAAATAACATTCGTTTTATTATTTGTAATGCAGCATGTGATAATAACTTAATATTTTATTAAGAATGTATACCATGTTCGTAATTTCTCTGAAAATGAACACCGCGAGTTTCAATTAAGATAAGTTAAAAGAACAGAAAAATAAATAACAAAATATTTAAAAAATATATAGAATATACTATAAATGAATGAATAAATGAATGTACTATAAACATTGGGACCTAGCATCGAATCCTTAGAGCTTATGGCAATTGGGATTTTGTAAGTATATATAACTGTATATATTCGCTTGTTTAAGAATAAAATATTATGGTAAAGTTTAACTAGTAAATTATGCATTTTTATAAGACATTAAAAGAAAAATCGATATATTTGCAATACCATTTACCCCACAGCTATGCAAATTAATTCTATAGCTCTTAAGTAAAAATTAGAAGAATAAATCGATTTTTTTTCACTCTTTATTTCAAAAGTTCCATTTTAAAATTTTCTGTTTCTTGATTTAAAAAAAAAAAAAAACATAATAACTATTATTCAGATTTTAAAATAATATTTCAGATTATAATTAGAATGTTATGTGCTACTCATTAAAATATTTAATTTAATTTGCTTTAAAAATGTAGTTTTAATGTATATCTTTTCACCACTGTATATTTATAAGACAGTTTACTTAAATGGTTTAAAATGTTTTTAGTTTTTATGATTTATGATTTATTATTATTATTATTGTTTTTAATTTTTTTTTCTTTTTAATCTAATTTTTATGAAAATTTGAAAAATACGTAACATATTTCTATACTTGTCGAATATATGTATGTGCATTTAACATATATTACACATTTCAAAACTAAATATAGCTACATTAGTGGGAAAAAAATACTCAATTTAAGTTAAAAATAATTATCTTTTGTTAAAATATTCCTAATTTGTTTCTACATATGTATCTTTAGAATTTAATATAAAATGCAGTTGAATAAATTGCCAGTTCTAATTTAATATTTAATGCTAATACTTGCATTTTTTTTTTTTTTTTCGTAAGTAATAATTGCTAGCTTTTCCGTATTTCAAATTAGTGGAAATTGAAAAAATAAATAAATAAATAAAAATGTTTCAAATATTTCATTGATTATTATTACACATATTTTTGTTATTTAAAAGTATAAAATACAAATTTCCTTGTTTATAAATTGCAAAAAGAATGTTTTATGCTGTTAAATAATTTTAAGTGGTGCTCTTTTTTTTTCCTTGCAAGCATAGATATTATTTATAATTTTATATAATATTGGAGATATAATTATCACACAAACTTTAGAAATATTCCCTCTTTTTCTCTTTTGGATTTTGTTATTTTATTTATATTTATATATTATTTTTTTAATTTGTGTATTGGAAATATTTTCTCAGATTATATTTTCAGTTATATCGAACTCATCTCTGCGCACTAAAATTAGATAAACTAAAACTAAATTAAATCAAATAAAACACAAATTTTGGAAATACACCCTCTTTTTCTCGATCGGATTTTTGTTACTTTTTTTATATTTATGTATTAGAAATATTTTCTCAAATTATATTTTCAGTTATATCGAACTCATCTTTACGAACGAAAATTTGATAAACTAAAAGTAAATTTTACTGTAATATTTTTATAAATATTTATTTTCTTTTAAATTAATAATTTGTACAAGTTTTGTTATCAATGTTTTGTTAATGATTTTATAAAAGCAGAAGTTATTGATAGACGAGGAATCTTTTCTTAAATTTTACAATCGTTTAGAAATAACAATAGAATAATTACATAGCCGCACGAACACTATATCTTTTTAAAAACTGAAAAGTTTGCTTGAGAAATTAATTACATCTTTACTGATCACCTTTAATATGTATTAATTACTATATCACTAATTATATTTAGAGATGTTAAACATCTTAATTAAATTACACAGTAACATAATAGTCGTGCTTGACTTTTTTTTTTCAGCAATTATGTATTAATAATATATTTTCAAAAATGTAACAAAGAACATTTTGAAATTTATACCTTCTGTATTTAAGAAAATATTGCTAAATGCAATCTAATTTATATATATAGTTTTTATTGATTTATTTACAGTTTATATTAATCATTTTTTTTTTTTGAAATTTACTTAAAATAGCATTTTCCATGCATTCCAATTTATTGTTTGAAATATTTGTCATAAATCTCATCTCCTTGAAGATTTTTTTTAACTTTTTATTATTGCTATTATTATTATTATTATACTTGGAACTTATATTATTATTATATTTTAACTTTTAGCGAGAAATTAAGAGTATTTTATCCAAAGGTTTAAGATTTAAATATTATATATATATATATATATACATACATATATATATATATATATATATATATATATATACATATATATATATATATATATATATATATATATATATATATATATATATATATATATATATATATATATATATATATATATATATATATATTATATTAAGATTTAAATAATATTTAAATATTATTTAATAAGATTTATATTATTTTTAAGATTTTAATATTATTGATTTATATTTAAGAAAACATAATTAAGATTTGTTTGTTTGTTTTTTTGTTTACATTTCATTTGCCACGAGAAATTTGTTAGTTCCCTCATGCTCATTTGTTTATACAATACACTGTTCATTTACATTTTTTAAGTTTATAAAATGTTCTAAAATATTCTCATAGTTAATTTTTGAAGCATTAAAATGAAATAGATATTGTGTACTTAGTTTTTCTATAAAACACCTAACTTCTAAATACCTCTACAAACTTAATTATAATTTTTACTCAGATAACTGAAAGCTTACTTAACCATGCAACATTTACCTAATTAAGTATTATTCCTCATTTTTTTAAGTAATACTAATACAAATTTCAGTCATAATATTTTAATTATATAATTACTTTGTTCAGAAAGTATAATGTGTATTTTTTTATGTAATAAACAAATATTTTATTTTGAAACAGGGCGGATTTTCATTGTAATTTCAAAACCTGTAATGGACTTCTTCAAGTGATACAAATAAAATAGTTGAATTCTCTAAAAATTATTGACAATTTTTATTTTATTTTTAAATAAATTATTGGTCAAAATTTAATAAGAATAATTAATTTAATTTATCTTTTAAAGAAAATTATATGTTACATTATATACATTTAAATGCAAGTTAGAAGAAAGTAATATACGTTTAATTTTAAAGATCTCCTTTCTGCTTTTTGCTTTCTTTTCTTTCCCAAAGTAGATACAGTCTGCTCCTCTAATGTAGAAACAATTTTACTAATTATATTGGATATCCGTTGCATCTTTTTCTATATCTCATTATCAGCCTATGTTGTTTTATCCAAAGTGAAGCAGAGAACATGATATATTACTACTTTGTGTGAATATAAGATATATACACTTTATATACCTTTCTGATAATCTCTATAAGTTCAATCCGTGCTTTTATTTATTATTGACTTTATATTAGAAAATAACCAGTTTTTCACTATAAATGTTATTTTTTATTGTATAATATGAATGTTGGGAGGGTACATCGTAAATTTTTCTTATTATTTTAATTTCATTTATTGATGTTATTGAGAATTTTCGTAACTATAGCTTGTATTGTAACTTGGAATGTCTGAAAATTTCATAAGATTATAGAGGATTACAATTTAGGAAAATTACAAAAAAAAAAAAAAAACCTCAGATACTGTTGCCGTACATTACTGGAAAACTGATAAACCTGTATAATTTATTCCTTCATCAATGCATTTCCAACCAAAATGCCTCAGTCTATTTTTAATAGTTTATTTTTTTTTCTTTTCTTTTATTCGATTTCTTCTTTTTCTTATTGTTTGACGGAGGATCTAATTTTAATTTTTTTTTTCTTTTTTTTTTGACTTAAACCTAAATCTTATTTTTTTCATTTATTTTTTTATTTTTTAAATCTGTGATATTATTGGTATTTATACATTGAAATCATGTAGCTGTCACATTTCTACATATTTTTCAACGCGTATTTTTCGCGCGTTACCTTAGCGTAATTTGTTTTAATATGCATTCAGATGCAGCCATTTAAAACCAAATATATTAATTTGTATTAAAGTGCTAAAATATTTTTGCGATTACAATGAGCTATGTTGACGAGGACAACTATGTGTATAAGATATCAATTCTAATATTATAATTTATAAAAGTAATGGTAATAAGCAAATATTATTAATAGTTTTGACTTTTTTGTGATAAAATAATACTCTGAACTGTCATTAATCAAGAATAGTGAAATAAGTAAAAAATAAAATATAACTTTTTTTTTTCTTTATGCATATATTTCATTAGCATTCCGGACGTTAAAATCAAGGGAATTATTGTCTGCTTAGTAAATACATAAATAATTTTACTGTATCATTGCATAATCATATAATATAATTTAGAGAATATTAATAAATATCAAGTGGCAGCAAAAGATAAATTGTTCTCATTTTCCATTGCTCAATTAACATTTTATCCCTTATTCTTGATCAGTGTTCTGTTTAGTTAGATTCTAAAACAACCTCCTTTCGATTCCGAATTTTGGCGTATTTCAAGCGCACGCTTGGAGAGAAAAATTAAAATTCAAATAGAGAATCTTAGGTATTAAGATGCCGAACTTTAGTTCCTTGGAAGTGGTTTCATTACTTTCTCATGTGGGGAGATGGATTCGCTTGAGAGGCAATTCCTAGAACCGTGAACATTAAAGCTGGGCGCCGTGTAAACATCATGCAAAACAAGAGCCTGGACCTGTCTTATTTTATGCACGCAGCAGCTATAAATTTGCCCTTTTCCCTTTCTGGCAATGGAGGTTTGTGCAAATTGAACGTGACTGAAAGGATGGCAGTTGCCTATCATGGACGGGCCATTAGACGCAGCGAGCAATGTTAGACTCGACGGCCATCGATCGGTAAAAAGCTCCGCTCCCCGCTATTAAAATCTCCGACTATGAGCCATGCTTTTCAATGAAAGCCCATTTCACTCCCGTGGATTCATCAAATTGAACAAACTTTGAATGTGAAGTTATCGTTCTTTTTTTTTTATCTTGTCTTTCGCTTCCTTATCATTATTGTCCTTATCGTAGAGGAATAAATATAAGAATATATTCCTTCATCGCAAAATTTTGAGAGAGAGACCGAGGAGTTGCGTATTAGAGGAAGTATTTGCAAGTCGTTTCAAACCAAACTACTGGTCGTTAGAAAGCAGGGTAAATGTAGAATTATCGAGCGAAACTGCAAGAGATTTTTTTTTAAACGACAAAAAGAAATTGAGAGGAAAGCATGCAAAATTTTCTCGGACAAATGTTCGCATTTAAATTATTATTTGCACTAAAATATGTATATAAGATGCTACAAATTTTTCATCGAATGTTGTATATTTTATAAATAGATTTTTTGATACTATAGATTATGAAATTTGTATTGATTTACTAGAACTCTTTATCCATATTCAGTTTAATATTTATGAAATTTTTATTTAATGCAGAAAATTTATAAAAAAAAAATAATAATAATAAATAAAGTTCGATGAAATAATTATATATATTTAAACTACAACCTTAGTCTGCGCGCAGAAATAAAATTAATAAAAATTCATGATTTTTACAATTTCACTTTTATTAAGAAAATAGCAAATGTTAATTTTTTTTTCTTTTTTTTGTAAATTACTGTCTTAGAATTGTGGAAATTTGTACACATTTTCGTTGAAATATAACAATATTAAGTATATTAAAACTTTTCGAAAAGTAATTTTTTTTTAACAATTTTCAGAAACTTTCCGCTAACTTATTTTTAATATATTTCCATTGATTTTACATTATCCCACAGGTTGACAATATATTCTAAACACATTTGAGTGTTTTCATTTCTTTTTTTTTTTTTTTTTTAACTATTATTATTATTTATTGTCAATTGAACCATAAGTAAATTTCATAATAATATTTTTATGTTTGAGTACTAATCTTTCATTAGGTTTTAACATTCAATCATAAAAAAAAAAAAAAAAAAAAACTTATCAAAGAATCTAGAAAAGTAATATGTTTATATTACGAGTACATTATTAAGATTCAATATAGGGGGAAATTCAAAATTTATTTAAAAGGAAGAGTTTTAAAATTTTTCAAAAAAAAAAAAAAAAAAAAAAAAAAAAAAAAATGTAATTTATACCTTTATTTTCTTAAAATCAATTATTTTTTCAGAAAATTAGATATACTTACTATTTTTATATTTCGTTGTATATATATATGCAAATATTCAAAACCTTAAGACGCTAACACACACACACACACACACACACACACATATATATATATATGATATAAAGTTTTATTATAATGTCCACCAGTCTATTTACAGTAAAAATTAAGTTCACCTTAATTTTACCTTATTAAAAGCTACAAAAAATCGCAAATTATCTAAAAGAAAAAAAAAAAGTTATTCAGACAATTGTACTAATATGATTAATTTCTGCAAAAGCGTTTTTGCTCTAACTAATCGATTCGATCAGTGTCATTATTGTGTTCGTGATTCACAGAGGTCATTTAAATATTTTCAGTAAATTAAATAATAATAACAAAGAAGAACTATGCTTCTAAATTACATGTTACTGCAAATAAATAAGAATCAACCTTAAATCCTCACGATTGAAGACTCCATAAAAACATCTAATTTTATTTTCTTTTATTTCTTTATTCCTTCATTTCCGATTCCATTTTCAACTCCAGACATCAAGGTGAGGTTATAAATATTTTTTTTAGTGAAAATCCCGACAACAATAGCTGTGTGAGTGATTTAGAGGCCCACCTATAGCGATTACAAGAATTTGATTTTGTGACAACTCCTATTATATCACCGTAATTCCTCGTATATTACGTGAAATTCTGACACGGCTGAGAGTCAATATTTTGTTGGTACCGTTTTTACCTATCCAAACTGTGATAAAACTTAAGATTTACCTATTTTTTTTTAACTTATGTATATTTAACATTAAGAGGATTCGAAAGTAATTCGGAGGGACAGAATGTTTAAACCTTTTGGATATTTTAACTGAAATAATTCTATTTTTAAACTTTTTATGTAGTATATTATTTTGTGTTTTTATATGACGTAAAATGTAAAGTACATTAATTATATATTTTATGTTTGAAATATCAAGCGTTTTTTCTACATTTAACATGGTAATTTTTGCTTTTTTTAATTGACATTTCTAATGCCTTTTTTCTATGATTTATAGAAAATACATATATTAATTTAAAGAAGCAAATAGTCTTTATAAAATTGTCTCGTAGAAAGACCCTCCATGGATGCTCTCCATGGGGATCTTTCTGAGGTGTTGTGTTCTAGCTACTATTCACCCTACTTTTTGACAAAAACAGTGGAAATCTCTGCATTTCGTAATGTGAATGCTAAGAAAAAATATTTCTGTATTTAAAGACGCGTGCCGAATTTAATTTTATTAACATATTACTAACTGTATTCAATAAATTAATCATGTGCGCAACATTAAAAAACATTATGCTTTCTACCATAAATATAAAATGCGAATAATATTCTTCGACTCTATTGCGCTGCTATACATCTACTTAAAAAATAATTAACTATAAGAAGCATATTTTAAATTTTAAAATAATAAAATAGAAAAAGATCCGTATTAATTATTATGAAAAAAAAAAAAAAAAAAAAAAAAGAGTATTAATATGCGGGTTTTCGATTCAAAAAATTATTTACAAAAAAGAAGAAAGGAGTTAGATTAAAATTTGGATTTTTTCTTTTCAAATGTTATACGACACATTGATGCAGAAAACATTGCGTAAATAAACGCTTCAATGCATTTTATTGAACTCTTTACATACCGAGCGACGTTCTTGCCTTTCAAAAGAAAATTAAGTACAATTTCGTAGCTATTTTTAAAAAGCCTTTTTCGAAATTTAAAAGCTTTTCAAACAGTAATATGCTTAATATTTATGTTAATTTATGCGATACGCGATCCTATGGGGGAAACTTTCCCTTGTACAGCTGGAACTAAAAGTGGGGTGGGGTGGCGGTCGAATCTAATTTTGTATTCTCCTTTAAAATGTTCTTCGAAAAAATTATAATACATGAAAAAATTGTTTAAAAAACAACATGTTCAAAACAAAAAACGCAGGCAATTTTTAATATTCATTCAGGGGATAAGAGAGGTTGAAATTAATTGTTTTTATTTTATATCTTATCGCTTCTTATTATATACTGTAATAAAATCTATCATTTTTATTCATTTAGCATATTTTAAAGAATAAAAAGTAATTTTAGAGAGGAAAAGATCTCTGTTGTGGGGAATGTAATACAAAATAATGCAGTTTCGAAATACTCTATGTGGATTCTAAATTATTTTATATCTTCCAAACTCTTCACTGAGCTTTTTTTTTTTTTTTTTTTTTTAATGCAACTGAACACATGTGTACATTTATTTCTTCTTTGAGACAATACATTAACTCAGTTATTATTGGCCTATTTCATGTGTAGTAATAAGAATGTTTATGAAACACAAAACACCTAAACTATGGCCTAATATAATTTTTAAAGTGACAGACAACATAAAAAAAAAAAAAAAATAATGACAATAAATCCAATATAAACATTCCACAATTAAGTACAGCAGCAAAAGGTATAAAAGAATCTTTATAATATTATATTTATAAAATGTTTTATTTATTTATTTATTTAAAGGCATTATATAAATCTATTAGATTTCATTCTTTTCAATAATCATTTACAAAAATTGTTACGAGCCACACTGTTAAAAATGGTTTCTTAAAAATGAGCTAAATTGTCTCAAAATAGCTCCGAAACAATATATACTTAAATTTGAAAACCCATGTACTCATTTTTGAGTATATTGACCTGTCAAACATGGGGGTATTGGGATTCTTGTTGATCAACCCTATTTTAGAGCACGGCAATAAACTCAAAAATGAATACATGGGTTTTCAAATTTAAGTGTATATTGTTTCGGAGCTATTTTGAGACAATTTAGCTCAAAGAAACCACTTTTTACAGTGCATAAAAGTTGAATAGTTAAACCAGAGTTGAATCTGAATGAGTAAATTATTGCATTTATATGGAATGATCCCATAAAAAAATTGTTTATTTAAGATGTGTCTTTTACAGAATAGGTGTATATAAAAACTAAAAAAGTTTGATTTAGACTAAAGTAAACGGCATTCATTATTACTACTTAAGATTATATAAATGTATTATGTCATGGTCTCTGTTCCTTCTCATTGTTATTTCAATTTCATTTGTTTGGATTTTGCTCTTGTTTCACAAAGTTTTCAGTTCTTATATTAAATATATTTATATATATTCATTATTGATGTATATACCAGTGCTGCTAGATTTTGCTAATTATAACTCAAATGTCAACAATAATTTGGAGAAGTGATATTTGATATGCATAATAAACGATTAATCTTCGAAGGGATTAAATAACCGTTACATTTAAAATTTAGCGGTGGATATTGAATAAAAAAGTCGCAAAGTCTGGCAGCTCTGATATATACATGCACATTTATAAAAATCTCGCCATGTATATATATTGAAACTAGGTTATTTATTAAATATTATTCATTTGTATTCGAAACCATTAGAAGATAAAGAGTTACATGTGTTATACACATTATGTTAAAAAATATTTACCTATATACATATATGCACTGTTAAAAAATATAGTTTGCATTTCACGAGAAAAAAGGGTTCCAGTTAGTGGCAACCAATATTTTTGGGCCGTGTTTCACTATTTTAGTGTTTCCAGTTTTGTAGTAAGCACCACTGGAATGGTGAAACTTAGTACCAAAAATGTTGATTGCAGTAAAAAATGTCTTTTTAGTAGCATTATTTTGTTGAAACGATGAACTATTATTTTTAACAATGATTGATTTAATAAACTTATTCTTGAATCATATTTCTTTAAGTTGAAAAATAAGCAATTAACATTCTATAACAAGATAAATAATAATAATATAATAATAATAATAATAATAATAATAATAATAATAATACTTCATCACCTTATGGGTCGGGAAAAAAAAGTGCAAATTAAAAAAAAAAAAAAAATAGCTGCAACAAACATTTTAAGAAATTTGGCGCTTTATGTTTCATCATTTTAGTAGCACTATTTGAATAGTAATAACCCACCAAATTTCTTAAAATATTTATTGCAGCTAAATTTTTCTAATTTGCCCCCTTTTCAGGGTGGAACATCGAATTGTTATTTTGAACAGTGAACTGCATGATCAGATCTCGGATTAAAGTTCCATGCCTATGTTACTTTGTAAATAATAAACATTTAAAGTAGTTTAACTTACTTAAAATTCGCATATAATAAGAGCGTTGGTAAATATTAGTAAATATTATAGTGAAAAGTTTTTATTGTACAAATATATTCTCTTGTAAAATTAGACGCTTATTATTATTATTTTTTATTTATTTATTTATTTATTTATTTATTTTAATAAATAAATGTAGAAAATAAAAATAAGTTAAGAAATAACAGCTAAAATAATGGATTTGCATAAATGTAGAGATTTGTATCTTTTACATTAAAAAAATTTCGAGATATTTAAGTATTTAAAATATTTCTTACTTTCTTATACATATATATGTAGAAAGAAAGAACAGGATTCGTGAAATTTTTGAACCTCTTCTTTTCGATGGGTTTACATGTTTTCAGATGTTCTGAACATGATTTGACCATTTTTAGAAAATGTCTGTCTGTGATTGTGTTGCTAAAATTTTGGGGTTGCTGTATTTCACGAACCATTGGTCAAATTTCGACAGAAGTTTATATTTGTCTGAACCTTTACTGAATTTCGTACTGTTTAGCTTTTTGTGCATATCACTCGAGAGGTGGAGCTACCATACAACTATTTTTTTTTCCCTTTCTTTCTTTGCTTTTTTTGTTTTCAAAATTTTAACTATGGTAACATCATGCAAAATTTCGCTTAAATGTTCACAATGAGAATTATTTTTAAGCAATATTCGAGGAAGAAAAGGAAAAAAATAAAATCCCCACCCCGGGGAGTAAAATTTTTTATACGAGTAAATTAAAAAATAACTTTTCAATACTTCTAAAACGAAGGGTTGAAATGTAGATCAAATATAATCTGAAGCAAAGTTATCGATTTATTAAAAAAAAAAAAAAAAAAAATTGTAAAGAAATGTATTTTTTTTTTTTTTTTTTTTTTTTTTTTTAAGATATATCCTGTAAGACACGAAATTGACTTTTTTAGACATTTTTTCGTCACTTCTCTGAGATGAAAATTATCTGCATTTGCTATCGAAAATAATTTTGATAAATAATAATTTTAATAGATAATTTACACTGTGAGAATTTATATATGAAAATATTGAAGAAAGTTTTGTAGTACCACATTATTTTTTTTTCTTTTACATACACGTAATATTGATAAAAATCAATAATATTCGAATCTATATACCTAATTTCCCAAACTTATTTAATTAAATCCAACTAGAACTGAAAAGATAAACTAGTTGTACATTCTAAATAATTTCTTTTAATGGATTCTTATATAAAAAAAAAAACAGTTCTTTCCTGAAACAAGAACGAAGTAAAGAAAATACCGCACGAATGAATTCTCAGATTGTTTCAACACTCTAACAATTCACTAACAACCAATGTAAGAGCGTAAATATGACAACCAAAGTATATTCATTATTTTCTTTGCTTACTGCCTAATACAATACAAAAGAGGACATTTCAAATGTTGCAGGAACTTTTTGTTGTTTATCTAATGTACAAGTAAATGCCTGTTATGATATTGTTTTCCTCTCTTTCAGTGCTTAAAAAGAAAATACAACTGGCTTTGTAGGCGTAAAAACCTGAATCCGTGAGTTTGGTTTTATTTAAACTCACGGGCATTGCGCACGGAAACAAATGAACAATATTATTAAAATGACTGTAAAAACATATGTTTGATTGCAGCTTATAGTTTTTAAAGCTGTAATTCTAATGCAAATGAGTTCATTGTTATGTTATTTTTTAAATTGTTCTTCCGTTAAAGGAATGAAAATTTCTGTATGTATAAAGGTTGAATGAATGATTAAAACGTAAAATAATTAGCCAATCGTTGGATATTTGAGACCATATTGAAAATAAAATACAAGATGCAAATGATCTACAGGTTTGATGTAGTTTTTATAAAAATTGAATGATAAATTTAAAAATAGGAATACGAAATCAGTATCGAAGAATGTGATATTTATAGTTTATAATAAAATATTTCTCGTTATCGAATTCAGTGGTAATAATATTCGATTGTAATAGTAAATAAAATTTGAAATTTAATATTATGTTAAATCGAAGTTTTTAAATGTCAATATTCGTATATTATAAATGTACTCAATAAAAAGAATTTAACATGACTCTTGTACATTTGCTTGTTGTTAAATTGAAGAATTAAAAATACAAAATAGTGGTGACCATTAGTAATTTTACACATTGATAGAAGTTGAAATTCTGGAATATTTCAAAGCTTAATTTAATAGCGAACACATAAAATGTTTTAATTTTATAGCACTTTGGAGACTAAAATTTGCCATAGCTGTCGCATAGATACTTGCTATGAAATTTGTAAATAAGTGGGAAATTCTTTCTTTCTCGTTTTTTTTTTTTTTTTTTTTTTTTTTTACTTTTCCTTTCTAGCCGTCTCTCATGATTTATTAAACACTATGGAAAACCTATAGATTTTTTATTAATAAAATTGACATTTAATTTTTATAATTTACTACACTGCTGTGAAAATATTTAATTTTCTAACTTTTATCAAACGGAAAGTGAAGAGAATGGCATCTTTAAAATTTGAACGTATTTCACTACATAAGTTTGTCAAGAGTAATTTTAGTTATTTCTAACATTTACGATAACCATAATCATACAAAAAAATAATATTATTTCTTTCAATCCATCGTTACAAATAGCATAACATCAACTGATAACTTCAACACTCAGTTAAGGGGGGAAAAAAAAACTGCGTAGCAGAGCAAGTACACGAACACACACCAAAAACTTGAACCTGCTCATTCCCATATATCATACATTTATTCTCATAAATTTAACTGTATGCCATACTATATTCATGATAAAATCAATGAACACAACTGGTATCTAGTTCCGATCGGATGCCTGAAATGCCACCATACAGGAGGCTAGCATAACGTCGATACAATCACCTTATATATATAAATATATATATATATATATATATATATATATTGTCACATTTGCAGTTTCGTGTTTGCCTGATTCTATATTATATTCTATAAATAACACCATAATGCAAAATAATACGAATCTGTTATGTTATAAAATTTGAATTACTAATAAATTTCGAAGATTTAAATTAAAATTTTATGTTCATGCCATAATCATAAATGATATTTTAAAATCAATCCACCTTTTTTTAGTAAATACTGAAAAATTATTTAATTTTATTAAATATTAGCACCTGAATAAAAATGATTTTTTGTTCTAAGTTTTATAAGACAGTGAATGCAAAACTGTTTTTCCTCTTTCCCTCCTTCCCCACCTTTATTTTATTTTATTTTTATTTTTTAATAAACATTGCAAGTGGAATTTTAGAACGTTACAAAATGCAGCAAAACATTCGCAGAGAAGGTTTTTTATTTATTTATTTATTTATTTTTTTTTAGTCGTTAATGAAGCATGAAAATTCAAATAGTAAGTTCAAATGTTTCTTAGAAACAATTCCATAAAAGAATGTGCAACCGTAATACATATATTCAATAATCTAGTAAAATTATGTCATTTGTACTCGCTAAAATGAGAGAACAATGTGTATATACAATTTTATAAAACTTTTTATTGGGAGAAAAAATAACTCTGAACTAAAATTCACTTTTGCATACTAATAAATCAAAAACAATGTATGTATCTTTAAAATTTGTAATATATTTTGTTGATGCAGTATACATTTTGTTCAAAATATTTATATATATATATATATATATATATATACAGTGTGTGTGTGTCTAGAAAATCCAGTGAGAAAACCAATGCGCATGAGCAATTTGTAGCTTTTTCAGTACCCTGATAAAGCTTTCTAATTGCATTGAATTTGATTTAATTTGATTTTTTTTTTCTTTTGTGTGTGTGTGTGTGTGGAATTGATATAAATGACAAAAATTCTGAGTTTATAACTAGGTTCTTTTGAGATTATTACTGCTTTGATAATTGCTGTTTCAACGAAGTACACAAGTCAGTCCTTAAGTTTAAGCAGTGTTTTGTGCGCAAGTGCACTTACTTTATAATTGGTACCAACAAAATAGTCCTACACTAAAATACATCTCCCACTTTATTTTCTTTCTTTCTTTCATATTTAATCATTATTAAATTAGTTAAAAGTTTCTTATTAGGATTAATTATACATTTTTGAACTGATTACACGACAGCTACGTTTGGTATTAAATAAAAAATTGTTGATTGTGCAATGAATAACCAATATATATATTTCCCCTAAATTAATTTGTGAGTTTCATTCTTTCAGCATTTCAGTGCTTAAAATAATTCTTGTGGTCTTACGAGAAAAATAAATCTATGACATAAAATAAATTTATGAGTAAATTAATAAAAATAATGACGCAAATAATTGTAAATAAACGACACCTTGCTCTATTCATTCTTCACTTATGAGACCTTCTTATGGGTTTTTCCTTTTCACATAACTATAAAAATATGTCTCATAAAAGGAAAGAAAGGAACATATAGTGTACTTTCGAGTGCTGTGAATATTGTTGTGTATGAACTGTAGACCCGTCCCCCCCCCCCCCCTCTTTTTTTTATTCTTCGGGAAATCCTTGTTTAGTGCAAATATGTTACTCTCCTCAATATAAGAGAAATGTTAGGGAATACTTTGTAACAAAAATGTTACCCCCCCCCAAAAGTAGGGAATCATAATCATTGAAAGTTTCATTCCACTTGCTTTTATTCCATCTTTATAATACACTACATTTTATATGAAATTGGTTTCATACATTTTTTTCTTTTATAAGTAAAACTTTTATTTGTTTGTTATTTTTTTTTAATATATTCGTTAATAAATAAAATATTGAAATTATTAAAAGCGAGGTGTCAATATTTTATTTCTTTCACACATGCAAACGCCATTTCTTAAAGATCTTAAAAATAAGGAGTTAGAAAAATAAATTAAAACAATTAAGAAAAATATAAGACAGCATCCTTTAATTTTGTTTTAAAAATGTAGCTAAATATCATTACTTCTATATAAAAGGGTTAGTTGAAAATTTATTATAATTAATATCGATTAAGGAAATCTTTGACTACAATGTAATCTAATTTTTGTTTTAAGATTTAATTCATTAATAGAGATTATCCTACACTGCAAAAATAAATAAATAAATAAATAAAATTAAATAAAAATAAATAAATAAAACTGTTAAAAGTACAGGAAAAATCTGGCACTGGGGTGCCAGTATTTCTCCGTCAAATATACAGTTTAAAACCGTAAAATTGTATCACTGACATATATTTTACACAGGAATCTTGTAAATCAAACAGGTTTTTTGTTAAAAGTACAGTTTTGTCCTGTATATTTGACGGAGAAATACTGGCACTCCAGCTGCCAGATTTTTTCTGTACTTTTAACAGTTTTTTTTTACAGTGTAGTAAGTGACAAATGCAAGTATTCCAAAGTAAAAAGAGTATAAGTAAATAGTTACCTAAGACCTAAAAGTAAATACTTTACTTTTACTCTTATCAAAAAAAAAAAAAAAAAAAAAAAAAAAAAAAACTGGTTAATTTAATATATAAACCTTTAAGAACGAAATAGTATTCCCACTATTTGCATTTATAAAAATCTGACTTAGTATAAAATAAGTCCTTTATATACGTATTTTGTGCATAAGTTTTCAAAAATCTAGTTTTCAAAAGAATTTTATGCTTGGTAAAAGCCTAAATGTCCACGTATTGGTAGTTTTGTCTATAAATATTGATCAAAGTGATTTAACCTTTTTATCAATACATTTAAAAGAAAATCCATTTTACAACAGCGATATGAGGCGTAGAGAAAACATTGTATAAGCAAAATAAAAAATATAGTATATAGTTAGGACTAAATTATACATAATAGAAAAATACTTGGTTATAAAACTTTTCAATCTGTTCTATTTCGTTATAAATATACAGTCGGCAGCAAAATTATTGAAGTACACATTCACTTTCACATTCACATTCTTCATGCGTTTTTCTTTTTTTTTTTTTTTTTTTTTAAGCTTGAAAGCTAATTTTCATCAATGATTTACCTTTTTTTTTTTTTTTTTTTTATAAACAACATAAAGAATAATAAGATCATGACTCGACAAATATTTACTTAACAAAACAGTATTAGGTGCACATCTTTTAAATACAAATTATTGCAAACGCTTCAATAATTTTGCTGTCGACTGTATTTCACTACATTGTTTTCAGTTTATGCTTGTTTACTTAAAAGCTTTCTACAAAATGTATGAGCCTGTGAAGTAATTAACCTCAAAATATGTCCAAATTTTACTGATACGAGGAAATTAAAAAATATGTTTTATTATTATATATTTATTTACTTATTTATATATTTATTTTTAAGAGAGCATTTCTGAATATCGAATAATGGAAAAAAGTACACATTATTAAAATGATTTGTCAAAAACTAAAGATAGCAGACAAATTGCACAGGAAGAATTAAATATTTTGCTAAAATTTCACCGGCACTTGATGGTTATTTTAAACACCTTCTTTCATTCATAATTAGATAAGGAAGGATGATCTATCATCACCAGTCATTCTACAGGAAAATCTGTTATAAGAATTATTCTTTAACGAATTTTTATATGTATTTTTTAAATCCGTTTTCACATTCAGAAAATTAGTAACTGTTCAACCCCCCCCCCCCCCCAACAAATTTATTTTATTTTATTTTTATTCTTATTTTTATGTTTTGAATATTGTGTTTTGGAGCTAATAAATGAAAAACAAATAAATAAGGTGAGTTTGTCACATATTATATCATGAAAAATGAGGAATTAAAATTAAATAATAATAATAATAATTTTCGGGAAAACAGGAACGAATTCACCTGTTGTGACTTTTTTGAATTTTAAAAACGGAATTAAGGGTGTATTCAAAAGCCATTTTCGCCAAGTAAAATACGGCGTTCCACGTTTCTCAGTCTGTAATTAAATAAATCGTTCAAAAATTCATTTCTGTACAAAATTCACCCTCTAGAATCATTGTACGTAAAAAAAAATAGATATTTTTTAAAATAACTATAATTTTTATTCAAAAACTACTTTTGGCGATTTATTGCACAGTTGGCAATATATTATTTCAAATAATTGTAATTTTTAAAAAAAAGTAATAATCGATAAATTCAGAAACTTTTGGAAGATTATCAAAACATAAATTTATTTTTGATAAATGTCATGTCATTTCTTTTCAATTTCAGTTAAAAATGTGACTTTAAATGTTATAATTGAGCTTATAATGAAATAAACGATAAATTCATCTTGCAGTCGATAGATGGCAGTACTATAGTCGTTTGCTTGTTTTTTTTCCTCATCAGAGGGAGGCGTATTTCAAAGGATGGGCTTCACAAAGAGGTAAACTGATTTGTTGTGATTTTTTTTCTTGTGCAGGAAAAAAGAGATAAGGTCCTGTTCTGAGAGGCAACGCAGTTCCCTTCCCATTCGGAGATTCTCCCCCACTGCTTGTTCTAAAGAAAGAATTGGATTAATTTTCCAGATATTCCCACGAACTCAGCTACGTTTCACTTATATATGTAAAATTTTAAAATGAAATCTCTCGTTTCTAGTCCATAGACAGATTAAAATATATTACTTAAATTTTGGGGGAAGTGTTTAGTGGTAATCATAATCACATCTCACTACTCGTTATGCCCTTGAAATTTTTTACAAATTCAACTATTCTAAAAGGGCACGAAATTTAGAAAGTGCCACGAGCTCAAACATTTATGATATTCAGGCCCTGTGCAGAAAATACTTAATTATATTGCGCACTTTATTAATCAACGTCATACAATCTTTGTTGAGTGATGTGACAAATAATAATAATCAAATGATGACAAATACTTTAATATGTGTATAATTAAAAAGATAAAGTAAAATCCCCTGGTCATGTCGAAATTTTGAGGCCCGTGCCCGGTCCGGCCCATATTAAAGCTTTGCTTACCCGGTCCGGACAAAAAAAAAAAGTAAAATGAAGCCAAACCCGAAATTTATAAAATAATTAGACTGAGAATGAAACCAAGGCAAATCTAAGTTATTTCTGTAATTCTACACTTTTCATAATTAAATTTAGCAGGATGAAAACTATCATCTTTTTTATAGATCTGAATATATATGTATATATATAATTGTTTATTTATTTATATATTTATAACATCCTAAAATTAGTTGTGCTAGGCCTTTTGTAATGGCATTAAAGCGACATTTTTGCAGTTTAAACAGCAACACCCAAAGATAATACAACTTCGAATGTCATTCTAATCATAGCCTGATTTAGAAATTAGTAATCTCAATATGCAACTCATAACGTTTTTTTTTTTTTTTTTTTTTAAATAAAAAGTAGAAGTTCAAATTTAAAGAAGGATTTACAGCATTCTCTGAAAATAACATGGCGCTCATGAAACATAGCAATGTTCACTTTAACAAGAAAGGAAAATCATGTGTTTCGATCACAAATCATGAAACATTTTCCAATTGTAACAAAAAAAGTCCTCTGTAACAAAAAAAGCGACGCACCAAGAAGCCAAGAAGGGGTAATGCAAACTGGGCAAAAATTGACATACATACAGGTTTCGATGGAAAATGTAAAATTTTAAAGTTTGACTGCCAGCGACGCTGCAGCGCATCATAACTGCGCAATTAGCAAAATATTAAAAATGAGAAATTTTGATTCCAGGTCATAAGTTCTTTGAGAATTTTATTTCGTCTTCTCAGAAAGACAGTAACTATGCCTCACACACAGGTGCGCAAACAACATGCGCAGATGCCAACATTTGAGTATGGTGTGTAGTTGGGCTCAAAGAAGCCGGTTGGTCTAATCTGCGATTTTTTTGACAATTGGATAGGAACGGTAATTAGATAATACTGACAGGAATGGGGTGAACCATGGCCGAACACAGCGTCAGGGAGAAAACGGTCGACCTAAAGAGAGGAAGAAAGGGAGAAACAGTCAATCGTCAAAGCGGTACTCAAAGTTCCAATTCATCATTATCATCGATCCTACGTGTAACTGGTACTGCAGTGACTTCAAAGACCCTTAATAGGCGGCTCAGTGAAATGGGGTTGAGCTCAGTCCCCGGATCTCTGTTCCACTGAGGACGTTTGGAGCATCATAAAAAATGTCCTACAACCAGCTAGGGATTTTACCTATCTAACGCACCAATTGGACAGAATTTGCCACGATGCTTCACATGAG
Organism: Salticus scenicus; assembly: GCA_963930645.1. Classification (NCBI taxonomy): domain Eukaryota; kingdom Metazoa; phylum Arthropoda; class Arachnida; order Araneae; family Salticidae; genus Salticus; species Salticus scenicus. Next base: position 148,358,992 of record OZ005657.1, on the reverse strand, counting down.
CACATCTACCAACTCTGTCAATTAATACCAAGCCGAATAACTGCGTACCTATGGGCCAGCAGAAGTGAATCAACGCGTTATTGACTTGTTTACTTTGTGGGGCCTTTCTTTTGATTAAATCATTCAAACGTTCTGAAACTGTATTCAATTGTTTTTCTTCACATGTACATCACACTTACCAATTTTTATCCCATTCGGATAACTCCTTCTTGGTGCGTCGCTTTTTTTGTTATAGAGTGTATTTACGTGTACTTACTTGTTTTATCGTTTTACCTTAAATATTTTTTTTCACAAGTATTAAAAACGCTAAGCATAACTGATGCACTAGAAATGCGTAAGAAATGTACATTTAGTAATTTCTGATTATATACTAAGATGACCGTACAATATTCAATAAGAATATTTGGCGTACTTGATTAATATGTATCATATTCACTATGTTTTTTTTTTTTTTATATTTTATTAATCTTAATATAATTTACAGTGACTTATGGAATTTGTTTGAATTATCGAGGAAGGAGTCTCAAAAAAAAAAAAAAAAAAAAAAAAAAAAACTATATTTATAGCTTTACTTTTAAAGAAAAATCAGAAAATATGTTTTGGCGTCGCCGTTTATATTGACTAAAAATAAAATTCGATCCATAGTTTGCACTAAAGATGAAAAAGAAAACACCCATAAAGCCAACTGAAAAAAAGCCACTCGTGCAAATTCTTCTTTGATTTCTTAACTTATCTGAATATTTTGTGTGACTGTGTAAACTAATTATTAATGGTAATCATACACTTTTCTGAAAAAAAAAAAAAAAAAAAAAAAAACATTATTATTATTATTATTATTATTATTTAATCATCTTTATAATATATACACTAATTTCATTATTTTTGTGCAGCATAAATTAAATATTCTTTAAAGAAATACCTCTCATAGACACTTATATATCCGAAATTTTTTTTCAGTTACATTACAGAAGCCAGTAGTGCTATAGATGCACCATTTGTTCCAATTATAAAGGAAAAAATCTCGCTAAAGCTGTGTTTATTGCTTTAATTTTAAAGAGAAAATATATCTGAATTTTTCTCAGTTTTTAACTTGGCAGTATAGTACAAAATTTCTTATACATGTACACAATAAGAATTATTTATCATAGTAATAATCAAGTGGGCAAAAAATTTTGGACGCATAGGAAGGGTGAACCCCCCCCCCCTCCGGAGGGCGACAGTTATTCGATATGGGTATCTTTCAAAAGAACTCGTCAGTATTTTTAAGGCTAACAGTTGAATTATTAATGTATGATAATTTGAATCTAAGTTTTCCTTTTTTCCCCCTCATTTTTAACAAATCGAAAAAGGGCAAAAAACATTTTTAAAGATATTGTTAGTGAACATAAAATTGACTTTCTTTGGACATTAAGTGTTACATTTCTACTAGAAACAAATCATCTGTATTCATCATGTAAATTAATTTTAATAAATAAAAGTTTTAATAAAATGATTGGTATTGAGTGAATTTGTATAGAAAAATATAGACGAAAGATTTGTGTGCAAGGCTCGATTACAGCAGGGGCATGTAAGACATATGACCTGAATAGCACCGGCCATATATTTCAACCTGAAAATGCCATTTAGCCTTTTATGCCCTAAAAATGGTATCATATAGTGCAAATTCTGACATATTACTCCCATAATCGGGTATATATGTACCTGTGTTTATTGGTGCAGAATGCGAGGAGGAGGCGGGCTCACGAAACTATGTGTGCCCCAGGTCTTGCATGAAGTTAATCAGGGTCGTTTTGTGTAGGGTCTGATTAACTTCGTGTGAGGCCCGGGGACCGGGGTAAACACACTTTTGTGGGCTCCACCCCCACCATTCGTACTGTGCAGGAATCAGCAAAAGTACATATATATACCTGTATATGAAACTAAAATAACAAACTTTTGCATTTTATGATACCACTTTTGTCATTTTTAAAGGCAAAAGGGCATTTTCAGGGCCAGTTTTAGGGCTCTTTGCTACTCAGGGCCCGGGGCAGCATGTGCCCCTGTGTTAGTCAGGCCCTTGATTGCGTGTGCGTATGTTTTTTTCGTTGGGTATGCATATTATTATATCATATTCGATGACCTTGTATTAGAAATGTGATGGGCCCCTCCCGAAAAAAAATCCTGGCTTTGAAAATAATAAACTATCTGTGTTTTCGGTAATGTATTTTATTTTCTTATATTTTATTCTGATTTAATTAATATGATACAGGACAAAATCTATATAAATTAAGAGAAGTGCCTGTGTGCGTACGTACCAACTTTCAGCTCATTCGAGCAAAGCGTTTAGATGCTAGCGTGTTCACTCGCACACTCACACACATACATCATCAATAAAAATAGCAAAAAAGAACTCAAGGAACCTCAAAATGTGTAGAAACACCAAAATATCAAAGTCTGATTTTTGACATGATTACAATACTATCCTTACATATGTGCGTTCGGAAATAATGAAAGCGCTGTTTGAAATATACACATACTTTAGTTTAATATTAGTCTGAACACATTTTAAAATGTAAACAGTGTTAATGAAATCAAATAATAATACAAACACTTTCCTTGTAAGTGTCAAGATAGATTTATATTATAAAAAAAAAAAGGACTTTTAATTTAATATTATTATATTCTCTATAATGGTAGAGGTCGATAATGTTTTGCTTTCGAGTAAAATTTTTAAAACTGAGCTTTTGAAATGTCTGTACGTTTTGATTTGAGGTTACATAAATCGAAAAACAAGTTTTTTAGCAGTTTTATACATTTACTTCATTAGCAAAAGATTGGCATATTTTTCTACTTTATTCTTTTGCACTACTTCTCAGAATTTTGAGATGCCCTGTTGTTTAATAAAATTATCTAAAAAGTATTATTTGAATTCAATCACACCACTGAATTCAACAGTTATTTTGAAAGTTGCTTTTTTTTTTAATTTTTTTTTTTTTTTTTATGCAGTATTTAACAAAATACTTGTTTTGCTTCATAAACGTCAGTCTATTATCAGTGGAATTTTCCCCTTAATAATTTGAAAAGGTATTTATAATTTTATTAATACTAGCATATTTACTTTGATTGTATATATTTGTATTGTTACTAACTGATATATAGAATTTTTTTAAAGCATATCGTTGTCTTTCTAGATTGTAATTAAAAAAAAAAAAAAAGAAGTGGGGAGGGGCACTAATTTGTTCGCCTGACGAAGGGTCGTCTTTTCTTTCGACCCTAAACAGTTGTTCTTGCATTTTATGGTTTTTATTCAAAATTTTGTGCTTATTAAATTCATAATTTATTGTTAAAATTATCATAATTATATTAAAATTATTATAAATTGTCTGTTCTGAAAAACGACAGTTTTCGGATTTGATATTTTCCTGCTTGACAGTCATTATTTCCTTAGGAAGTGTAACACAAATCTCTTCTTGTACTTTTTCCCTTTCTGAACAACAGAAACAGAACTGCTTGTCTATAGAGTAGGATGGGAAATGCAAGGTCATCCCCACGGACACCCCGTTTCGCCTTTGAACTTGAGATGCCTGCGGCCATATATGATGGGATGTTTTCACCCTCCTAGAAATCTTGTGACATCACTCCGAATCAGCAGAACCAATAGTCCAGTCAAAATAGGATAAATAGAAAAAAAAATCGTGTAGTTTTGAAATTTTGCATACTCATAGCCGACAGGGTCCTGAACAACATACTAAAAGTCCCTGCCCGTGGTGGGTGAGCGGGGAGCATTTAAGGGGGGCACTTTTCAGTTTTTATTAAATATCTTAAAAACTATTGAATTTAGAGAAAAAAATGTCAATTACAAAATTAATCAACGTAAAATTTCCTACAAAAATGTATATTACATGTTGTTTGTATGATCAATAGTTTAGAAGATATAGGGGATAAAATAACACATTTTCTTGAAAAATTCTTTTTTGCAATAGTAAAATCAACTAAAGTGTGCAATTACAAGGGTTCTTGTCAAATATTTTCTAATGTACCAAACAAATATATACATAGGGAATATGCGGTAAGCGGAAAAAAAGTCCCCGGAAAAAAAGCCCCCAGGAAAAAAAGTTCCCGGAAAAAAAGTCCCCAGGAAAAAAAGTCCCCAGAAAAAAAAGTCCCCGGAAAAAAGTCCCCGGAAATTAATTTCGGTCGTCTTCATAAATGAAATACAACTTTTTAATAACTTTTAGTGACATTATGTTTCTTTTATTTTTAAAACTGTTTTTTTTTTTTTTTTTTCCTTTTAATTAATTCTTTTTCTATTTAATTATGTATTTATGGATTCTTTTCAAACATACCGCAGGGAAAAATGAAAAATTCGGTATTCTACTATATGTAAGAAGTAAACGTAAGAAGTAAAGTTCCGTTAGTAAAGAAAAGAAAAGATAAACAAAAGACAATAAAAGACAAGAATGAAAAATTATGCGGTACTCATTAATTATTTACATTTTTCAACTGTAGATGATCGTTGTTTGATACACCGTTAAATGTTCTTTGCATATCTTATCACACAACGAGCAGACAGAAGAACAGAAAGTCAGAGAGATAGAGTAATTGAATTCGTAATCGCTCTTGAACGTTTTTGGAAAATGTTAAAAATTCTTGACTTAAAAAAAAAAAAAAATGCAGCCGTAATATATCTGTATATTTTTTGTGTAGTTCTGTAAGTCTGATTGCGAATCAAAATATGTTCTATAAAAAACATTTTTTTAGCATATTATCAACAAATACCAACTTCATTATTATTTTTGCAGTAGAAATTTAGGACCCCTCAGAAAGACCCTGCAGAGGGCACACCACCCAGACCTAAGACCCTCGTATAGTTAATCAACCTAAATCTTCACACCAGCATCACCAACCTCCACTTTATTAACAGTGACCGAGCGGTTCTGCGCTCAAATCTAGTAGACGGGAAGTGCCAGGTTTGAATCCAGGTTACGCCTGTCGAAGTCATTCGTATTTTTTGTGTTTTTTCTCCGAAAATTCCGTAAATATGGGCTAGGAAACCCTTCGAAAAACCCTCACGGTGTCCCAAGTGTAGCTATTTGGCTTTAATTCAAGCACCAACACTTTATTAAAAATTTATGTGTGATGTACGAATTAAGGCCGACTGTCTACATGATAAACCTGGGGAGGTCTTTCTAAAATGTCCTAGTATTCAAGCGATAAACTCCGAACGGCTAAGCCGACGAGGACGACCTGGATTTTCATTTGGCACCTCCTGCCTCTCCTAAAACATGTAGAATAATATATATGTATATTCACATATTTTATATTGAAAATATGTTAGTGAAAAAAAGATAATGTGCGTGATTGACCATAAATTAAAATAATAATAATAATAATAATCAGATAAATTTATACTTACTATTATTTTTTTAAGAATACCCCCCCACCCTCTTTTTTTTTTTTTTTTCGTTTTAAGATATTTGTAACATTAAGCCATACATTATTATTTATTATTATTATTATTATTTTAAACCGTATCAATCCTTAATGAATTTCCATTTGCATGTCTAAGTGATGAGTAAAATTTTTAATTCCATATGCGACTTCTAAAACTATAGAGATTTGTAAAGTACCATAAGCAGAAATACTTCAAAGAAATGGGTCCACCAGTGGCTGAGCGGTTCTGCGCTCAAAGCTGGTAGACGTGAGGTGCCGGGTTCTATCCCAGGTTGTGCTCGTAGGCCTAGTCGTTCGAAATTCTCCGTGGTGTTCTCCGAAATTTGCGAAATACGGGCTAGAATCCCGTAGAAAGACCCCCCATTAAGGGCACTCCCTCTCAGGCCTAGGACCTACAGCAGTTAATCGGCCTTATTCCCAAAAATCCTTCAAAGAAATGTATGCAATATTTCTAAGAGGAATTTTAATTGTGGGATAGCATTTAGATAAATGTAGCTTCTTTTATTTTTATTTTTTGTTAATCGCGGCATGGTATACATTGCAAACAAGTAAATATATGGATTGTTCTTGTTGTTGTACCGAATAAGGCCGATTGACTGCACTAGGTTTCTAGGCCTGAGGAGGAGTTCCCTCTGTGGGCTTTTTCTAAGGGGTCCTAGCTCATATTCACGCAAGTTTCGGAGAAAATCACGGAAAACTCCGAACGGCTAGAACAACGAGCGCGACTAGGATCGAACCCACGCAATAAATGGATTGAACTCTTCTCATACTAAGCCAGGTCATGTCTGAAAACGAAGGTTATCTGGATTCGCATTTGGCACCTTCCCCTTGTCCTAAAACATGCTTACATATATATATGTATATATATTATTGTAAATGTTAGTGGAAGGATCTTCAGGAAAAATTATCGTTCACTGGTAATTCGCAATAAATCTGGTAAGATTACGGCAGAAATTCGGTTTTCTTGAAAATCGCTGTAATGATTTATATACATGTATAAATATAGTGTTAGAGTTTTTCTTTTAGATGAAAAAAAAATCTGATTATTAGATAATAGATTTAAATATTAGCAGTCGCTGGTGTCCCGTGCTTTTCCTGGAACAAAACCTAGCAGAAACCCTGTTTTCTAGGAAATTGCCAGATAATTCGTTTTGAATTTGTTTTATCTCCAGGAAAATTAGATTTCACTGGTAGCCCGCACTCCATCCGTGACAAAAAAAAAAAAAAAAAAAAAAAAAAAATCAAATGGCTTTTATTATCACATTTTCGAAAACGAATCCTTATATTACGCTACGAATAATTTTTACAACGGAACTAAGTAAACAGTCAATCAGGCGCTGAATATAAAAAGAGAAAAACCTGGTACAAATTATTAAAATGCTGTACATTGAGGTTTAATTAAAACAGTGCTTTACGCTAAATATTTGGTTAGTTAATAAATAATAATAATAATGTCAATAATAATAAAGCTGCTGATTTCACAAGTAATTGTCATTATATTATTCTAATAACTTATATCTTTTATCATAAGATTCCTATGGGAAAAAAAAAAAAAATTGTCATCTAAAAGAAATAATTAAAGTAAAAAAAAAAGATTATTATGCGAAGTTCTGTTCAGCCGAGCAATATTTAAACTGATTTTACAAATTATCATCATCACTTCTAGAAGAACATTTTTCATTATTTATAACTATTACTTACTTTTCATGAAAATCGCAATGAGCGGATTTCTTTTAAATTAAGTTTTAATTATTAAAATATAATGAGAAAAAGTTGTCTTTAATATTAGGGAATATCGTATTTCAAACGGAAAAACTAAAAGCAACAGTGCGTTTCAACTTTTTAAAATATATTTATTCTGTGTTCATAAATACTAAAGTCTTACAACTTTCATTTGCGTTTGACATATCTGAAATTAACTTTACAAAACTGAACTCTAATGAAAAATTTCTGCATTATGTATGAATAATAAAAGCACGTGTTTTGAGAAGAAAAGTCTTATTTCATCAGGCAAGAAATGCGTACTATTCTATAAAGAAGCATAGGAAATCATACTCCGTATTTTACCTCAAGGTAAAAGGCATTTCTTTCCTAATGAAGGAATATTTTGTTGTTTCGAAATACGCTGCCTATATTAATATTTTATAGCGCATTCAAAAAGTTTTCTGTTTGAATTTATGACTATGCACCTATTTTATACTATGTGCTTGGGATACTTTTTACATATTTGAAAATAAAGAAAATATTTCACGTGCACAAATTGAAAATTTTACCAAAATCTGTACTTTCATATTTAAAATTTCAAGTGATTAGTTTCATTCTCCAGTGTATATATATATATATATATACAGTGAAACCTCTCAAGTTGGACACCCCTCTAAGTTGGACGCTTTTTCTCGGAACGGAATGTATCCATTAACATTATGTCTAACCCCTTTAAGTTGGACACCTCTCTAAGTTGGACACTTTTTCTTGGAACCGAAGGTGTCCAACTTAGAGAGGTTTTACTGTATACATATATACTCACACACACATACATACATATATATATATATATATATATATATATATTACAAAAGTGGAAAAGAGGTTTTATTTCATTAATAATTAAAATAATCTGGTGTGTCACTCACACGACTTTCTTTTACCATGAAATTTAATACTATAAATACAGATTGGAGATTAAGAGGTAAGATAACGAGTAAGATTACTGAGTGAATTTGCATAGGAAAATATAGAAGAAAGTCATGTGGAGGCCACATCATTCTAGTTTTTAATGTGTAATTGTAAAATTAATATGAATTATTGATAATAGAAATAGTTAACTAGGGAAAAAATGTAAATTTTCAATATCCGTATTTTTCGAAAGAACTCGTCAATACCTTTGAAATGAAAGGCTGAAGCATAGATCTATGATAAAGTAAAACAAAGTTATAGATTTCTTTTTTAATTTTTAACAGAAAATAACACCAATAATAATAATAATTAGAAAAAATAATCGCATTTTTTCTGACGTAGACACAAAATTGACTTTCTTTCGGCATTTAGAGTTATAATTTTATGAGATAAAAATTGTCTGCATTCATCATGGAGAATAATTTTAATAAATAATAATTTAATAAATAATTTGTACTGCCTGAATTTATGTAAAATATACAAAAAATAATTAATTTGCCGATTTAAAATTTAAATTTAAATTATGTTGTGGCCATTATAATACTTTCTTCTATAATATTTTATACTACCAGTTAACATGCGCTACCTACCAGTTAACATGCAATAAAATTTAATCAATATAGCTTCTCACAATAAAGATTTTGCACATGCATTTTGGTGCAATTTTATCCAATAGATGCTGAGATAGTCATGTGGAAAATCAGAGAATGTGAGTAAAAGTAGCACCACCCGTATGCTCATCTACACCCAAATTAAGCTGATATTCGTTTTCATAACGGTCATCTCACATATGAAGTTTGGTGAATTTATTCACTCTAGAAACTGAGATATAGTTTTTCGGTGAATGGGGAAAACTGAAGCATAGCAGCAACACTTGTCAGCTGATATGCATTCGAATTGAATCAGCATCGTTTTTCGCAACAGATCTTTTTCATATTAAGTTGAGTGCAACTATACACTCAAGTTATACTTGGTAGGAAAAATGAAAGGGGTAAATGAAGAGGACTCTACCAACCAAAATGTATTTTCTAAAAGCCAATTTTTAAACAGTCTAAGTCCAAACATGCCTGTAAGCTCTTGGTGGAATATTTTCAAAAAAAAAAAAAATAATAATAATAATAAATGCAAGGATAATTCATGCAATTTAATAAAAAGAAAGATTCTTGCATTATGCACTAAATTACAGTAATTTGTGAATGTTTCAACTGAAGAAAGAAGTATTTTTTATAAGATAAGACAGAGGTTGTCGATTGTGACAAGATTTTTTTTTTTTTTTTTTTTTTTTTTTTTTTTTTTAGATATTTACAGTTTTTTCTACAAGGGATAAGTAAAATTATCGGGTAAAAGTGTCTAACTTAGGACAATAGTTCATTGTCCAACTTCCAAGTTAAAGGGGTGTCCAACTTATAGAGGTTGGTCATAATGTTAATCCTATGCATACATTCCGTTCCCAGAAAAAGAGTCCAACTTAGAGGGGTGTCCAAGTTATAGGGGTGTCCAACTTGAGAGGTTTCACTGTATTACATATTTTATTATTATTATTTTTTTAAATATCTGAATTTTAATACAACATAATACGCGCGATATTCGGTAATAAAAAAAAGTATTTAAAATGTTTTTTGAAATTTAAATCAGTGCTTAAGTTTCAGCAAATTATGTTTAAATTCATTTTCTTCTTACATAAATGAACAAATGAAATCCAATAAATTGAAATAAATATCTTTTCTATTAAAAGAGTAATATGCAGCATTTACAACAAAAATGATGCAAATAATAAATAGATATTATAGAGATGTTAAAATATTTACGAAAATCATCAGACTAAATTACTTTGATCAAACCCAAAAATCCCCATGAAAATAATTATAATTGAAGGAAATCAAGGCAATAGAAATCCCAAATCAATAATATCCATAAGATATAAGACCAATAAATAAAATATTTCTGAAAAGAGTAATTAGATAAATTGAGACTTATCTTAAAATTACACAGTTTAGTTAAAACGTAACAGTATGTAAAAGTAACAGTATGTAGAACAATAGCAATTTAATTTTTTATTTGATTTAGCTATATTTAAATTAAATTTAATATTTTAATTTTAATACAACAAAATACGCGCGATATTCAGTAATAAAATAAAGTACTTAATTTTTTTTTCTTTTTAAAATTTAAATCAGTGCTTAAATGTTAGCAAATTGTGTTTAAATTAATTTTATTGTTACATAAATGAACAAATGAAATCTAATAAATTAAAATAAACATATTTTCTATTAAAAGATTATTATTGCAGCATTTACAATAACAATGATACAAATAATAAATAGATATTATAAAGATATTAAAATATTTACGAAAATCCTTAGACTAAATTACTTTGATCAAACCCCTAAATCACCATGAAAATAATTATAATTGAAGCAAATCAAGACAATAGAAATCCCAAATCATTAAAAGCCGTAAGATATAAGACCAATAAATAAAATATTTCTCAAAAAAGTAATTAGATAACTTGAGACTGATTATAAAATTACCCAATTTAAGTTAAAAAGTAACAGAATGTAGAACGATAGGAATTTAATTTTTTATTTGATTAAGATATATTTTAATTTAATTTTTAAATACTTTAATTTTAATACAACAAAATACGTACAATACTAAGTAATAAAATAAAGTATTTAATTATTTAATTATTTTTAAATTTAAATCAGTGCTTATATATTAGCAAATTAGGTTTAAATTCATTTTACTGTTACATAAATGAACAAATGTAATCTAATAAATTAAAATAAACATATTTTCAATTAAAAGATTAATATTGCAGCATTCAAAATAACAATGATACAAATAATAAATAGATATTATAAAGATATTAAAATATTTACGAAAATCCTCAGACTAAATTACTTCGATCAAACCTCAAAATCATTATAAAAATAATTATAATTGAAGCAAATCAAGACAATAGGAATCCCAAATCATTAATATCCGTAAGATATAAGACCAATAAATAAAATATTTCTCAAAAAAGTAATTAGATAACTTGAGAGTGACTATAAAATTGCCCAATTTAAGTTAAACGTAACAGTATGTAGAACGATAGGAATTTAATTTTTTATTTGATTAAGATATATTTTAATTTAATTTTTAAATACTTTAATTTTAATACAACAAAATACGTACAATACTAAGTAATAAAATAAAGTATTTATTTATTTTTAAATTTTAATCAGTGCTTAAATATTAACAAATTATGTTTAAATTCATTTACTGTTACATAAATGAACAAATGTAATCTAATAAATTAAAATAAACATATTTGCTATTAAAAGATTAATATTGCAGCATTCAAAATAACAATGATACAAATAATAAATAGATATTAATAAAGATATTAAAATATTTACGAAAATCCTCAGACTAAATTACTTCGATCAAACCCCAAAATCATTATAAAAATAATTATAATTGAAGCAAATCAAGACAATAGAAATCCCAAATCATTAATATCCGTAAGATATAAGACCAATAAATAAAATATTTCTCAAAAAAGTAATTAGATAACTTGAGACTGATTATAAAATTACCCAATTTAAGTTAAAAAGTAACAGTATGTAGAACGATAGGAATTTAATTTTTTATTTGATTAAAATATATTTTAATTTAATTTTTAAAAATTTTAATTTTAATACAACAAAATACGTACAATACTAAGTAATAAAATAAAGTATTTATTTATTTTTTTAATTTAAATCAGTACTCAATCATTATTAGCAAATTATGTTTAAATTCATTTTACTGTTACATAAAGGAACAAATGAAATCTAATAAATTAAAATAAACATATTTTCTATTAAAAGATTAATGTTGCAGCATTCAAAATAACAATGATACAAATAATAAATAGATATTATAAATATATTAAAATATTTACGAATATTCTCAGACTAAATTACTTCGATCAAACCCCAAAATAATTATAAAAATAATTATAATTGAAGCAAATCAAGACAATAGAAATCCCAAATCATTAATATCCGTAAGATATAAGACCAATAAATAAAATATTGCTCAAAAAAGTAATTAGATAACTTGAGACTGATTATAAAATTACCCAATTTAAGTTAAAAAGTAACAGTATGTAGAACGATAGGAATTTAATTTTTTATTTGATTAAAATATATTTTAATTTAATTTTTAAAAATTTTAATTTTAATACAACAAAATACGTACAATACTAAGTAATAAAATAAAGTATTTATTTATTTTTTTAATTTAAATCAGTACTCAATCATTATTAGCAAATTATGTTTAAATTCATTTTACTGTTACATAAAGGAACAAATGAAATCTAATAAATTAAAATAAACATATTTTCTATTAAAAGATTAATGTTGCAGCATTCAAAATAACAATGATACAAATAATAAATAGATATTATAAATATATTAAAATATTTACGAATATTCTCAGACTAAATTACTTCGATCAAACCCCAAAATAATTATAAAAATAATTATAATTGAAGCAAATCAAGACAATAGAAATCCCAAATCATTAATATCCGTAAGATATAAGACCAATAAATAAAATATTGCTCAAAAAAGTAATTAGATAACTTGAGACTGATTATAAAATTACCCAATTTAAGTTAAAAAGTAACAGTATGTAGAACGATAGGAATTTATTTTTTTATTTGATTAAGATATACTTTAATTTAATTTTTAAATATTTTAATTTTAATACAACAAAATACGTACAATACTAAGTAATGAAATAAAGTAATTATTTATTTATTTTTATTTTTTTATTTTTTTAAATTTAAATCAGTGCTTAAATATTAGCAAATTATGTTTAAATTCACTTTACTGTTACATAAATGAACAAATGAAATCTAATAAATTAAAATAAACATATTTTCTATTAAAAGATTAATGCTGCAGCATTCAAAATAACAATGATACAAATAATAAATAGATATTATAAAGATATTATAAAGATATTAAAATATTTACGAAAATCCTCAGACTAAATTACTTCGATGAAACCCCAAAGTAATTATAAAAATAATTATAATTGAAGCAAATCAAGACAGTAGAAATTCCAAATCATTAACATCCGTAAGATATAAGACCGATAAATAAAATATTTCTCAAAAAAGTAATTAAATAATTTGAGATTGATCATAAAATTACATAATTTAAATTAAAAAGTAACAGTATGCAGAATAATATCAATTAAACTTTTCATTTAATTTTAATATCTTTTAATTTTAGTACAACGTAATAAGTGCCACTTGTAGAAGTATTTATTTGCTAATTTTTAATTTTAATTTTTAATTTTTTATTTAAATACGTAGTTACATATTAGCAAACTGTGTTTAAAATGAATTTATAGTTTTATAAATAAACAAATAAAATCTAATAAATTAAATTAAGCATAATTTCTATTAAATGCGCGACGTGCGACATTTGCAACAAAAATGATAGAAATAATAAGTAGTTAATTAGCAGAAATTATTCCACGTTTTAAAGAATTTCATTGAATTTCACCTCCTTTATGCGCAACTCATTGGTCAATCGTTCAAAGAATGGAAGACAGTGATACCTCGATATTGGTCATTAGCAATTGAGTGACACTTTCAATGACCTCCTCTTTTTTCCAAACCACCCCTCCACTTCAAATTACCCGGCGAAATTCAGCGCCATCTATTGAGAAAAGGTAACTTTTCTAACTTTTAAATATGCCCTTAAGTATTAGGTAATCAGCAATTATCATAAGAAACAATTCCCATATAATGATATGCGGTCTGTGTCGATGACGGGAAAATTGTAGCAAATAGAGAGAAGATTTAAATAAAATTACGTACATGCATTCTTTTCAGTAGTTTTCCTCCTTGTTGTTATTTCCAGTAAAAATTAATACTCAGATTAAAAATAAATAAATAAATCGAATAACGACTTGAGTATAACATAAAAATTTACTTCTATCGTGCAAATATATATTATTTGAATACGTAAAAATAATTGATTCATAAATTGAAAGACGTAATAAAAAAGGAACTTAAGATTTCAAAAATAATTAATTTTTAAAATATGTATTTTTTGCTTAATTGTATCACATTTAGTCATATCTATTATAGTAAAAGTGAAAAATATCCAATAATTGTATTTAAATCCCATAAACGTCATTATTTGTTTCTTCAGAGAATTAAAACTTCTAATTATTCACTATCAAAGTGAAGTTTCAAAGTCATTTCAAATTAATTTTCTTATAACTTATAAAATCTTATAACTCTGATTTGTATTAGACTCTAAAAAAAGTCGATAGCACTGCCTGAATATATGTATTTGTTTTCCTACAGACAAATTTGCAAAAAGCTTTTTATTTCAAAATCCATTAAGGAGATAATTCACTTTTTCAATGAACGACTCAAATGTGAACTTGATACCGAAAAAAACAAAATACAAATAAAATTTTGAAGTATGCAAATGTAAAAAAAAAAAAATAAATAAATAAATATTTCATGCTCATTGTATTCGCAAAATAAAAAACTTGTTTATTTTAATTTAAAAAAGGCGTAAATTTAACGTAAACAGGCTCCTAGATAGATAAGATTTTACACTAGTTCAGAATTATGAGCACAAACCGACATTAAAGAAAGAAAAAAAAAAAAAGAGGTAGAAATTGTGTGATAAATAAATAGTTATTTTGTGTTATTTTGATTAGTAGAATACATATAATTTCTACTTTAAATCCTGGCAGCAGACAGAAGGTGTTGAATTAAGTTGGTTTACAGTCGAAAATCAGAGGTAGAAACAGAAATGAATTTAAAAAAAAAAAAAATTAAAAAATCAGGAATAGGGTTCTAATTGAACAAGAAGTACAAGTATAAAGCTAGTGTAGCAGTTCGGTAAATAGAGACAAATAGAGATCAAGCAAAAGTACAAATATTGCGAGTTGTGGAGGTAAATAAATAATACTTGTGTTCACTTTTAATTCAAAGAATAATATTTTGTAACACTCAAAAACATATAAAACTCAAAAAAAAAAAAAAAAAAAAAAAAAAAAAAAAAATGAACGTAAGGATATTAATTTAAAGGGCAAAAATAGCATTTATTTTATGTAATTTACTGTATCTCTTTGTTAAAAAACCTTAATTGTTTCATATTATTATTATTATTATTATTATTATTATTATTTTTTTTAATAGAGGGGGAAATTTCTAATTTACACTTTCCCAAATGTTATCACTAATTTCTTTAATGTTTAATGTATACATATACAAAGATTTCAGTTTTTATGTTATGAAACATACATATCATCGCATTTTAAATGAGACAAACACCTTACATGAAAATAAATTCCAATATACATACAAACAAAATGTCTAAGGACATTTTATCACTAAGAATAATTTTCTGAGCGCACGATTTACATTGACCACGACTGTTAATGTGTTTTCAAACAACTCGATATCGCCTTACCTAATGGAATATCCGGACTCTTGAATATTAATGAGCGCTGGAACAAAAACGTCTCTGTTGTAATTTTTTTTATTTCCCAAACTCCCTTTCAGCTCTTAATACTTGCATATGAAATTCAAACAGCCTTAATGAGGAATCCATAATGAACCTAGCAGACGAATTTGGAAGCATTTTTTGAATAAATTTCTAATTTAGCTCGTTTTCAGTAGCAGCTAAATTAATATTACCGATAATTACCGCTCGGCTACGAACCAACATAGCCATTTTATTTTGTTTTCACTTCCACACTGGTCGTTAACAAGCGGACTCTGGTCTCTTATCTGCAATTTGTATTCTTAAAGACTCGGAAAGGGTGTTTTCATAGAGAAAGTACAACAAATTATGAAGAATTTACTAATTTTTTGAGCTAGTTATGAGTGTTGCTTTATGTAGCGTTTATCTTTCAGTGGAATTCTTAAAATAAACTAACGGGGAAAAAAAGATAATGTTAAGGAAATTTTTCAGCGTAATTCATTTGTTTAATGCATTAATTTTAAAGCAATTTTCGGTAAAAGTTGGAAAATTAGATTACTTAGACAGAAATTGCTCCGATAAATTCTAACTCTTGCTGAAGAAATTACTTTTAGTGTTATTTTTTATATGTGTCTTTGTGTTTAATTTAATAAGAGTTTAAAAACAGCCCTTGAAAAAAAAAGTTATTATTAAATATTCGTTCCATTAAAATTAATGTTACTTTTCTACATCTTAATAAAAATAAATATAAGCTTGATTTTCTTTCTTTTCTTTTCTTTTTATTTTTTTACATGAATTAAAAATCAATCGAGTTTTTAACATTTCAGTCGCAGTCGGCAACAAAATTATTGAAGCGCTAGCAATAATTTGTATTTAAAGGATGTGCACCTAATTCTGTTTTGTTAAATAAATATTTCTAGAATCGTGATATTAGTCTTTATGCTGTTTATAAAAAAGTAAGTAATGATGATAAAAATTAGCGATCAAACTAAAAAAAAAAAAAAAAAAAAAAATGAAAAATGTGGATAATTCAATAATTTTCCTGCCGATTGTAATTTATTTCAACTAATTTTCAAATTATAGTATGCCATAATTTCAAAAATAATAATAAGTTTTATACATAGATTCAGTTTATTAATATAAGAAGAAATTGTGAGTTTTTTTCGTTTATAGACTTTCTTTTCAAGTATCCTCTTTGTTACTATAAGTGACAGCGATTTTTTTTTTTTTTTTTTTTTTTTTCAAAGAATATATAAAGGTTTAACTATTTTATATATGGACCAATATTTTATTATATGTTGTTTCACGACGACTGATAAAATATAAGTATATAAGTTCAGTATACGATATCTTTCTTAATATATATATATCTATTGCTATCATTCCTCCCTGTCTTGTTCTTTTGCATCTATATGAAAAACCTTTAGCTTTGCAAGTTACTTTCGAATTGCACATTTATGTATCGCAAGTAAATGTAAGTTATAAATTAAAATTTAATCAAATAAATTTATTTTAATTTTAAATTTAAGATTTATTAGTTATTAAAATCAGCAGAAACAATTTAAACTAAATTTTATTTCCTTATTAGTTCAGTAGATAAATACGACTCTAATTAACTGTAAATTTAACTGTATTTAGCCTCACGGCTATGGTGGTGTGTTTAAGCTGTTTTCGGCTTGTTTTGCAGTTGTCGAGTGAGTAATAGTTTTGTTTTTATTAATTATCTAAGGAATAAATTTGTTTATTTAGTAATTGGTGATTGTTGATTGTTGATATATAAGTGTGTTTCTCACTTAGTTTTTCCTCTTTTTGTTTGAATTCTAAATTATTTTCATGTTTTATGGGTGTTATAGAGCATAGAGTGGTGTAAATATTTAGAAAATTGCATACTGCACTACAGAAATATCATCCTATTAACAGGCAACACTCATTCTCTGCCCTTGAAAACGTAATGATTGACGTGAGATTGCTTAATTTTTAGTCATCTTTATTCGTTTTTTTCCCCCCTAATTCTTCATGTGATACATGGTTACATCTGCTGAAATGTTTAAAAAATTTTCAATATACATACACACACACACACACATATGTATATATATATATATAACTATTTTACTTACTTTCGTATTCGCCAGAAATTACATATTTATTTGATACTAATATGTTTTATTCTGTTTGGTACAACATAAACAAAATTTTGGAAGAGTTAAGGGTTTATAATACTGACATTTCATACAAGCATTTTGAATTAACCTCCAATTATTTATGACAAGTTTCACATATGCGACCTTATCTTAACAATGTTCTCAAACTTTTTATTTTTCCTGATTATTTTTTGACTTATTCAGAAACCCATAAAAGATAAATATTTTTGCATCTTGAAATGTAATATACTTTGAACTGGAAAAAAATATTTAAAGCAATAAATACTAAAGATCAAAATAAAAAGCGTAATAACACTTATTAAGCAATCAAAAATTCATACAGCAGCTTAAGAATTATTTTTTCGATTTTGTTATTCAAAGTATATAAAATAGCATCTACCCACATGTAAATTTAAAATTCCAGGCATGTTTTGAAGAGTATTTTCATGAAGCAGATTATCATAATCTAATGAGCTCACAATGTATGATACGACTTTGAATAGGCAATAACAGATTTTATCTCTAACTTTATTATTTAATATCACGAAAAACATCTTTACTTCTGGTAAAGTAATGTGATCGATGACTTTACTTTGCTTTCAAATTATAAACAAAACCGTTTTGTTCTCGCTCGGGACCTATCCTGAGCGACAGCTGTATTACAATTATTTTAGATATACATATAGTCGTATATTCTTCGAACAATTTAAGTCCGTTTATAAAAGTGATCTGAGAAATTGACTTTTTTATTTATATTTTATCTATAAGGCTTTGACCATCTTTTATATATTCATTTGTTGAACTTGGTTATGCATCCAATACTAAATTTAAGAAAAACTGTTTATTATGCTAAAAGATGAAAAGATTATATACCAAGCTAATAAAGATATTTTTAATGAATATTTTTATACGAACCTTTAACAAAAGAACGTTTTCATTTATAAGATAATCATCACAAATAATCTTATTTAAAATTTAATGTTCCACAACTCACAAAATTTTAAAACCTAGTACTAAATCGCAAACAAATTTGTTAGATTTATGTTTCATATTTGGAAAATTTATACTGAGAATAAGAAAAGTGGAAATAGTAACATTTAGTTGCTATTTCTGCTATGTGGTGCAATATTGTTAGTCTCAGTATAGGAAATATTCACGTATCATAAGGAATATTCATGTATACTGTATAAAGATCAGTATCACGAGTCACATTGGGTTTCTATTTAAAATGAAATAATTAACAGATTTTTTACTTTTTCAATGATTGCCTATTTCAGCCTTTTCCTTTTATGTAAATGAGAATATTTAAAATTTATTTATCAAACATATATTGAGAATTTTTCAAGATTAAATTATCTTTTCATATCGATGAGATATCCTGCGCTTTTAATTATATTTATACTGAAATTACAGTTTTGTGGTTTAAAAAATATGTGCTGTTGGATACATATTTGTAATTTAATAACTCTAAAATTTGGTTAATGGGTCTTTTTTTCACATTCAACACTGTTAAAAATGGTTTCTTAAAAATGAGCAAATTGTCTCAAATTAGCTCCGAAACAATATATACTTAAATTTGAAAACTCATGTACTCATTTTTAAGTATGTTGACATGCTCAAAAATGGGGATATTGGGATTCTTATTGGTCAACCCCATTTTTGAGCATGTCAGCATACTTAAAAATGAGTACATGAGTTTTCAAATTTAAGTATATATTGTTTCGGAGTTAATTTGAGACAATTTAGCTCATTTTTAAGAAACTATTTTTTACAGTGCATGTCAGTTACTTCTCTTATAAAGATTGGAAATAGTATATATATATATTAATGATTTTAATATGCATATCTATAAATTTCATAACATCACACGAAATTGTTGACAAATAACATCTCATAACATTTCATTTGCAATTATTGTTACTTTAAATATCACAATTTTATGGGAAAATAGGCATTGCAGAAATATTGTTTTTAGTGAAATAATACACCTCATTAACACATCTTAAAACCGGTTTCATAAATTGTATTGGCAGAATTATTGTATATAGTATAGGTAACATTTATGAGATATTTAATGGAATTGTTTTAAAACTATAAATTCCTTTTATATACATTATAGATATAAAAAGGAAAGTATCGAAGATTGTAAATTTTGTGCCCTATTAAAGTTATAAGGCATATGTATCAATAAAGTTTTTTTTTTTTTTTTCTTGAATTTCATAGATCATTTCTAATCGATAACCTGTTTTTTGAAGTTACTTTAAACTATTGATATATTGGCATATTTAATTGTGTACAAAACATAAAAGTGCAAAAATTATTATTATTTTTTTTTTTCTTTTCGTACAAAACATATTCTTTTTTATTTATTTTTTCATTTTTATTTTATTTTATTTTTTTTATGTAAGTTTCAATCAAAATGCCTCATTAAAAAAAAAAAAAAGCTATAATAACCAGGGTTTTCAAACAGGAAAATTCGGATACCAGAATTTTTATACCGTATTCTTTTTTTTTTTTTTTTTTTTTTTTTTTAATTAGCTATTGACGGATATAAACGATTAATCAAGTCTAAAAATACAGTATAAAAATAATCATATTAAAATTTGTCTTTGTGAGAACCCTCATAAAATCAAATTTGAAAGAAAAAATTCATTATTTGTTTCAGCATTCAATTTCAAACTTATTGAAACTTACTCACAACCGAAGTCTGTTAAGTAATAAGAAGTTATATTTACAATTGTATATATATTCTTACATTTATTTACATATTTATATACTTGCATAATTGTATGAATACGTAAATAAATCATTAATATTTAAATAACTTATTTCACATTGTTAAAAACTATTTATTATTAGTATTTATCATTTGTTGCATACTTAAATCTTGTGAATAATGATTTTTTCACTGAAGTCCTATATTTTATGAAACATAAAAAAGTTGATTATATAATTAACTTGTGAACCGTAACAAATATATTCTATTAAGAAAAATGCATATTTTTAAAAATAAAAACGCTGTAAAGGTTAGAATCTACGTTTCACCAGAAAATGGCTCCAATTAAGCGTCAAGAAATATTCTAAGAATTTTATTCGCTGTGTGTCACAATTTTAGTGATGCAATTTTTGTAGTAAGTATTACTATAATGGAAAAAATTAGCACTAATTATTCGTTGCAGCTAAATTTCCTTTAATTGGTAAGATTTGCTTAAGGGAAACGTTAAATTATTATTTTTAACAGTGAAGAATGGTATATCATAAATATCATATACAAATCCAGTTCCTCAATAAGTAAAGAATAAATAATAATAATAATAATAATAATAAACATTAAAATTTATTTCAATATAAATGCAGAACTAATTATTTTACTATGTTATAATGATAAAATATGAAGTTATTTAAATATAGGGCACTGATGTTTCTGACGAAGCAGAGAAAAAATAATTTGAAAGTAAATATGAATAAACAACGATTTCAAATAAATATTAAAAAGGAAAAAAAAAATGTAGTGGATAACATTGTTTAAATTTTTATAAAAATAAATTACTTTTTAAAGAATGCAGCAGGTTTAAAAATAAACTTATTGAAATTTTTGCTTCCAGGTGTATGTATTATAATTATTTACGCTACGTATAACAAGATCATTGTTTTCATTATACGTACAGTAAATTCTGTTGCCTTTTTTAGACTAATGAATAACGCAGTGCTGTGACTCGTTAAATAAACTGGTAAAATTGTTCAAGGGAAGCTGCTTTTGATTCATTTTTGAAGTTATGTACAATTAGAAATGTATATACGCGGATTTATTACCGACTGTACAAATGCCTAAATGCGTTAAAAATTTTTAAAACGTAAATTAATAAAAAAAAGAATTAAAAAAAAAAAAAAAAAGAATAATTTTTTTTGGAATTGTAGAATTTAAAACCATCTACCATATAACCATAGAAGAAAGTTAATATTAAGTAACATTTAAATTTGTTTCAACTCAAACGTTATTTCTGGAGAATTTTAATGTATTTTTAAAAGCATTAAAATTATTTCACAATTTCCAATTAAAATTTTTACTGTGTGTTTCAAAAATTCTTTAATAAAATGTACAATTTCCTAAGTGTACTAAACGTTTGTGAGACAAAACTAAAATTCACTTCATACTAACTTTGTTGTATGGATAGTAAAGTGTTTTAAGGTCCATAATTCCAAAACCGTTGATCAACATATTTTTTAAAATTAAAAATTGAATGAATTTCTTTAATGATTATTTATGCTGTTTATATGTTTACAAGAGATTTTCCATTTAATATGAATAACTCATTTAGCTAATTATAAAAAGTATATCATCATAAGCAATTTTTTATTTCCAAAACAGTATGTTTTTAAACACTTTTATCGGCATAAAATTGGATTCATCCTCTGATTGCATTATTAAATAAAATAAAACCTTAAAATCAATTTCATAGTGGCAAAGTTATATATATACACTGGAGTACAAAATTAAAGCTATAACTTGTTTTCTCGTTTTCTTCTTTTGCGCGTAATTTTGAATGTAATTTGCGCGTAACAAATGAACACAGAAATATAAAATTTGGATGGCATGTCCATTATCATATCATCAATCGAATTTTATATAACTTTAGCATAAGTAATAATTTTTAAACTAATAATTATTAAATTTTTCTGAAAAGTAAGCTTTGGCAAAAATAGAAAATTTCAATAGTTTTAGAAAAAAAAAAAAACTTAATGAAAAATGGCCATAAAGATGCATTACATACAGGTGAAGATGCACATGCATGCATGTGTTAGAATAAAAGCGGATTTTTCTTATTTTTCTTCCTGTATTCACTTTACTGTTTTTTCATTTTCCTTCTTCTTTTTTTTTTTTTTTTTCCGCATGTGAATAATTAAAATATATATATATACAAACATGAAAATTTGAATAAGACGTTCATTATAAAATTATTTATCGACATTTTTATTATTATGGTGAAGCTCGTAGTTTACAAATTAGAAATTATATTTTTTCAAAAAGCCTGTTATAAAAGTAAAAAAAAAAAAAAAAAAAAAAACGTTATTACAGAAAGAAAAATCAGGGTTTAGCTTGACTTTTTAAGGCATGTGCGTCTTCACCTATGTCTAATGCATCCTTACCACCATTTTTCCTTAAGTTTTCTTTTCTAAAATAGTGAATTTTTTCCATTTTCCCAAAGCTTGCGTTTGAGAAAAATTAAATAATTATTAGTTTAAACATTAACAATTATGCTAAAGTTATATAAAATTCGATTAATGATATACTATCAAACATATCATCCCAATTTTATATTCATATGTTTATTTGTTTAAAAGTTATGCGCAAAAAAAGAAAATGAGAAAAGAGGTCGTTCCTTTAATTTTGAACGCCAGTGTATATCAACACTATACAAATGCTTATAACTTATGTTTTATCTAAAGAATCTGCTAAGCGGTTTTTAGACATTCTGACTAAACAGTAGTTGTTATTTTTAATGGGATTTAGAGCTGAGTCATATAACAGTTATGATGTATATCAGATGTGAAAACATCAATCACTTAACCTACGTTTCTGACACCATCTTAAACTTAAGTAAATATTACTTTCTTGTCTTTGGCAAACTGATGATCGCATAAAGTAATAACAGACTGCATTAGTTTTCTGACGCCTTAGACAGGTGTTATAACAAAAGCACCGCCGCAATACTGTATATGCTCTTGATATAGAGTATTGGAAGATTCAGTTTTCAAACAGATGTGTAAAGGCTATGGTTTCTTCTAAGAATAAATGTGCGAATCCATTGACAGCAAAGTTAAACATTGATTCAATTGCTTAAGCAAACAACTGAGTCATAGTTTCAACAATTGGGAATTGATATATACTTGTATATCTTACCTTAATTTAAATGGACAGGGTGATCCAAAACATTTTAAATTTTGTTTAATTTTTTACTGATCCTTTTCCTCTTCGGGACAAAATTTTTACTAAAATATATGGCGTATAACATATCCTTTATATTCTCAAAGTTTTAAGATATTTCCTAAAAAACTTTTCTAGATATTTAACAAAACGTCTAAATTCAAAAGTGTTCAAATACTTATTGGTAGATAGTGTAGTACGATAGTATTTAATTAATCTGTTGAGACCTTTTTACCCTTTTTTACATTTAGAAGTTATTTTTTAAGTTATATATATATATTTTTTAACATGCAATTACTACTACTACTAATAATAATAATTTTTAAATTTAAAGCTTAATTTAGTATGCCTAGTTTTGAACTTGTATTCTAATTCCAAAACAAATTATTGGAAATGTTAGAAGGTAGATGTAATTATATGTAGTTAATTTGTAAAAAGGAAGTAAAATAGAAACATTATAACTATTATGATTATGAACTCTCGTTAGAACTGGCAGATTTTTCTAAAAAATTTTATCCGTATTATTGAGAGCTAACCGTAACACAAAGTCATAAATATGAAATTTTGCATGAAAGCATAAAATAAGTATGTATTAGGCATACATAGTAATAAGTATGAAAGGCTGTTTCTGCACCTTTTTCTTTTTTTTTTTTTTTTTTTTTTTTTTTTTTCTTTTAATTGCTGTTGTTGTCGTTGTTTCTTAAAGAATAATAACTAACGAGAAACGATATATCAGAAGAATTTAAAGAAGTAAAGAAAATATGCATGTTTTTTGAACTTCTTTTTTACATTGTAGTATTTACTTACAATATTATTTGTTTTTATACACAACTTTATGTAGTAACCCAAAGGGAAAAGAGAACAATATATAATCTTTATTAGTCTTTCAGGGGAAAAAAAAAAAAAAAAAGGTATTTATGTTTACTTTCCCCCCCCCCCCCTGAGTAACCGATCTTTTTCGTTATCATTCTCAGTTTTATCTTATTGTCTAAAAATAATTTCTGACAGTTGTTTAATGAAATTTCCGAATTGTCATTTGAATATCACAGACTTCTTGCGTATTGAGCTTGAGATATTTTCTCTTCATTTTTACTATCACTTTGCTCAATGGTTCTTCATTTTGAGTTTTGAGTTTTTATTTATTTATTTTATTTATTTATTTATTTATTTATTTTTTAAGTTAGCTTTGAAGAAAGAAAATTGTCCTTTATAACGAATGAATAGTTCTTCTTGCCCTTTATTCAATTAGAAATTAAGCGTTTAACTTGGTACCCTAGTAAATTATAAAGGAATATATATATATATATATATATATATATATACCCTGTAACAGAAAAAAAATTCATCAATGTTACATTAGTCGATATATATTAAAAGGAAAGAATTATTTAAAAAATATATAAACTTTAGAAACGATTTAAAAATATTGTCATATTACTGTGTCGAGAAAGTTTTTTTTCACTTAAAGTGGTTATAAAATCATATGTTGTTAATCATACAAAAAGAAATCAAAGTAAAAAGGAAGTCTGTAGTAACATCGTCTAAAAACAAAAATTTTAATTAACTATGTCAAACAATTCTTGAATATTTCAAGCAAAATTTTAAAATAACTATCTCAAGTTAGTCAGAAAATAAAATTTTAAAATAAAAATCTTTATTATAATTAATAATTTAAAAATATCTTTATAACTAACTGTAATTAAAAAATTACATATCAGACTGAGAATTGAATTTAGTTTTAATTACATACAACAAATTATCCCAACTTTTTGAAAAAAAAAAAAAAAAAAAAAAAAAAATCAGTTTTATACATTTTAACATTTTACAGCCATCATTGTCCTATTAAAAAAAAAAAAAAAGCTTCAGTCATTCTCTCGCATAAACACACATGTTTTTTCAATGTTCATAGAAATAAATTTTTAAAGAAAATATTCATGGCTAAAACTATTCAGATGATGCTTCAAAACCCACAGAATTACCACCATATCGCAAAACTTGTGAATTTCGTTGACGAATGTATCCGGCATAAAACATCCTTAAGCCTGAAAACTTTTCTTTTTATTGAGATTTTTGACTTTTACAAGCTCTGTGTTTAGTAATGATGCTGTAAAAATTGGGAGTAGAAGTCATTTTGCGAAGTATGAGAGACTATATTTTTCTCACGAATTCCTGTAACCTGTCAACTTATTTATTCAGCGTAATTTACAACTTTTGCCCTTTTTGCGTGGAAACGGTGGCCTGTTTATCTTTCCAACATCTGTTCCAAACATCAAATCGTATTTCGAAGTTTCCGAAAAGTAGACTTTCTATGCCACATTTTTCCCCTTTTCTTTTTGTGCCCGCAAATGAGCTACTATTTTGACACAATGTCTGGACTTTCAGTCGTCAGACGAATTTGTCATGCTCTGCTTTTCAGAATTATCCGAATTAATTCTTGAATTGTGTTGAGACATTCAATACGGAAATCCATAAATATGAGCACTGTACCCCATAGTCCAAAATAAAGATTACAAATTAAATTAAGCTTACAAAGGAAAATTATATTATATAACAGAAAAATTAAATCATATAATAAAAGTATGCATACATTTATAATACCCCACATTTTAAGGTAGCAAGTAATACTAGAAAAAAAGTTAAATATAGTTATATTTTTGCATAAAGATAATTAATATACTCTTAGAAATAAAATTGAAAACTTCCTTCAAACCATGATGCCAGTTTCAGTCGGAATAGCTGCATTCAATAATTTTTAGGAATATGGTACTATGTTTCACCAGTTTAGTAGAGCTTGCTACTAATTTGGTGAAGCTTAGCACCAAGTTTTTAAAAATATTGGATGCAGTTAAATTGACCTAAAATAGGTTAATTGACTTTAATTAACCATATTTTAGGGGAAATGCTGAGTTTTATTCTTTACAGTGCATAGTTATTGTGTATTTTTTTTAAAATGGGAAATTAAAGAAATTTCAGCAAAATTTTCATTTAAAAAAAAAAAAAAAAAAAAAAAAAAAAAGAAAAGAAAAGAAAAGAAAAGAAAAATATAATATTTTCTTCTTAAATTTAACTTTATATCAACAAGGTAAATAATAAACATTGGGCAACGAGTAACCCCTGTTTCACTGTAGTAATTATTAAAAAATACATTTTTAACTGTTAGCACTGCAAAAATTTACGGTGATTTTTACAGCAGAAATTGTTGATATCAAATTTTGCCAACACATTCTACTGTCAAATAGAATAATTTACAGCAGAAACATCTTTAAAAAGATATTCTTTTATAGATGATTCTGCCGTAAATTGCTATATTCAGCAACATAATACGCTGGCCCCTATTTTTGACAACACATTCTGCAGTAAAAATTTGCGTAATTAGTTTGGACATCAGTGTTCTACATACAATAAAAAACGTAAAATAAAATAAAAAATTACGAGAAAAATTATTCGCAATAAAGAAATGAAAACAGTAAAATAAAACAAAATTTTATTTTCCCTATCGCATGCGATAAAATGCCTCTTTAAAAGCATATACAAAACGATATCTTTAAGCTAAATTTTCTGTTTTTTTTTTTTTTTTTTTTTTTTTTTTTTGAATAATTCTTTAATTAAGAGGCAATTTAATTTAATTTATAGCCGAATTTATTTAATTTTGGATACATTCATGATTAAATTACAAATATTTGTTATAATTCAAGGCGTTTAAATAGAACCTAAATCTTAAAGTCAGTAATTTTTTATTAGCTAAGGCTTTATAGTAAAATAAGTCAAAGAGCAAGTTTTGCAATTGTATCTTTTTAGACTAGAATTCAAACGAAATACTTCCAAATCGAATTATTTTGTTAAAGGGAATTGTCGTTTTTAAATGCTATAATTAAATATAGATCTACAATACACAAATATGCATTATTAAAATCTAAATATCTTCACAAAATAAACAAATTAAATAAATTAAAAAAAGCTTTTGATAATAAAAAATGCAAGCATATAATTTTACATACTAGAGATATTTTGGAAAATGCAGACGATAAGTTACGTGCTTATCATACTTGTATGTCATTGAAATATATTGCTCTGCGTTTACTTAATGTATTAGCTAAGCGGTGCTTGTACCATAATGGGATAAGAAGCTAAAAGAAAGATATTTCGTTCGGAGTTCGGAGATTTCATATGTCTGAGGCGATGCATTATCAGGAGATTGTAACACACTCTAGTGTCGCCACAGGTGTCAAATGATAACACGTAAAAAATGTGATATGATTCAGGATAGGTATGTTCCTTCTTTAGTACTGTCAGATTATTTCAAGCCAAGATATTTCCGTGTCAGGTAAACTAATAATTTAGAGTGACTCGGTGTATATAATGAATAACATTGTTGAGCATTCTTTTTTTTTTTTTTTTTTTTTTTTTTTTTTTTTTAATCTAGCCAAGCTTTAGAAGAATTAATCTCGCTCAATAACGGGTATTCTCTAGAAAATAAAGTGTATTGAAACTGATTACTGATATATTATTATTATTATCTTTATTTGTATGTATAAACAAATTTATGTTTGAGTGAATTATCTTTCGGCTTATAAAGTGTTTATTTCGTGTCAGTTTTTTTCGTGCTATTCATCAACGCATTACTGAATCACTAGAGCTGGAGATTTGAATAAATTGTTGAAAATTGATTAAAAATTTAAGGGCTTAAAAAAACATTTTAATTTATTAAGAATTTTAAACCTATATGAAGTGAAATATCGTCTTATGGTATAATAATGTGTTGTATAGGGATTACGGTCGATTGTCTGCATTAAAGACCAGGATTAAATGCGCTCTGTGGGGGGTGTTTTCCCAGGACACCTAGCCGTGCACGTAAATTTTGGAGAAAGCTTCGAACGATTAGGCAGACGAGAGCTATCTGGCTTCGAACCTGGAACGTCCCGTCTACCAGTTTTGAGAACAGAATATGACACAATGGAAGATTATTATTATTATTATTATTAATCAAACGACATAGATATTCTCAATGACTGTTTTTCTTACTGATTTACGTTAGCTCGAACATTTATTAACAAAATGAGTAACTTTTTGAATATAACATTGTTTTATTTGATTGCAATATTAAAAAAAAAAAAAAAAAAGGTTGATATATTTTAGATTTTATACACTTAACAGATATTATTATTATTATTATTTTACCGAGTTTGTAACGTATACGGAATTTCGCCATCTAGAAAGTTTTCTTTAAATTTGTTTCTAACAAATTCAAATTTGCAATTGCTTAAAAGAAGTATAATTTTACATTAAAATTAAAATTATCAATGATAAAGAGAAACAAAAAATTGAATACTTGCATATATAATAATAAATTAATTAAAAAGTTGGACATTATCCTTAATTTTTATTGCTGTTTAAGAAATTAAAATATGAGTTTAAGAAACTGTAAAAACATACACACATTTTAATCAGTTGAAACTGAATTTTGCTTTACTGAATTCCTCTACAGATTTCTGACTTTTTTTTTTTTCATACCAGATGAAAAGACATAATCGCATAACCATTTAGTAACACATACAAGAAAAGGTACGGGAAATTTATTGACCTTTCCTCCTACCAGGGGGTCCTTAAAAAGCACAATGGTTGGGCAGGTCAGAAAATGCCTTCCCTCTTTTTTTCATTTAAACGCAATGATTGCAGTTTTCGTTCCTCCCTGTGGGAATGCGATTTAGAATAATGTGGAACGAAATCGGCAAAGGTAGCGACGAAAAATCTTTTACGTAAGATTTTCTGAAAGTGAGGCAACATTCACGGGTATATTTACCTCTATGTGTGTATCGCATGCATATTATAGCATGTAGCATTTACGTATTTTTGTCTCTCATTTATACCTTATGGAGATCAACATGTTTTATAATAAGTTATATATATATATATATATATATTAATTATACGTATATAACTTATATGTGTAACTATATGTTCTATATGTGAATTATACATATATCTATGTTCTATAATAAGTTATATATATATTTATATATGCACAAGTAAATTCTTATTTTATTGATAACAAATTCCATCAAAAAAACGGAACACTTTCACGTTTATTTTTAAGAACAATCTCTATCCTATTCAATTACAAATTATTAATGTAAAAATACAATAAAAAATTCTAAATGAAAAGAGTGGTGCCAAAAACGCGAAAGACTTTTACCCCTGTATGGTTAAATGAGGGGAAAATTCAATTCATTTAAGACACAAATTAACCCTTATACAGGTAGTTAGTTATTCCTTTTTGTCTAAAAAGTATTTATTTAATAAAATAAGTATTTTTTCAATTTACTTAATAGGGAATTTTCAATTATTTTCCCTTCTCTTCTGAAATGTCTGAAATTTCTAGGCAGTCATATTCAAGTACTGGGGGAAAAAAATCATTACCATTTTTCAAAATAGGTTTTATGAAAGTACACTTTAATTTTTACTTTCTCTTACCCATATGTATGGTAAAGAAAGTATTCTTTTTCGGTCAAATTTTATAAATTGAGTTTTTGTTATATTTACACTTTTTGAGGTCCCCTGAATCCAGCAATCATGTTTTTAGTGGTTGGTTTGTGTGTTTGTGTCTCCCTCTGTGGGCGTGTGTGTGTGTCTGTCTATTATCAGCATATCTGAAGAACAAATAATCGCAGAAAGTCCAAACTTGGTGTTCTAAATGTGCATCATATACGGATGCTACACTAAACTTTTCGTTGAGATGAAGCAAATGGTTCATGTACAGGGACACCCAAGAGAATTCAAATACATTACGTCTATGGGGGGAAATTGCAGTTAAGTAGAGTTTAATAACTATAGACTACACTAAACCAAATGAAACGAATATATATTTTTTTATGTACGTAAAACATACTTCATGTAGAATATGGTATGGAAATTATTCACTGTTCCTTGACAGGGCTACACAAAAATCTAGATTATACTGCGGCAATACTTGATATTTGATGGAAGTGTATTTCAGGTTGTGCCGTGTGCTATTAATAGGATTATATACACGTGCACACTGTGGTGTGTACATAACCTTCAGAATATGTATAGGATTGCAAATATTTAAGCCATAACCATACCATTCTTTTTTATTGTTAGTGGAAGTGCTTTACTATAATATTTCACCATGTCCAGGAAAGCTGCTCAGGAATTGAAATTAATTCCTCATAGCTACATGGTAAATAATATATTTTTTTAAGCTAAATATTCACCGCTTGGTTTTCTGTATATTTACACGTTTTGAGGCTTCCTGGATACCGAAGTCAAGCTTTTAACGTTTTATCTTTGTCTGTGTCTCTGAGAGTAAATTAAAAACAAATAATATCAGGCGATCAAAATGTTTAAAACGTATTTTGAAGTTAATACGTTTGTTACTAGAAAAGTTTGATCAAGACTGAAAAATTTAAAGGAATGTCGCGTGTAAAAGTTTTCCGAATAATTTTAAAAAACTTATGTATTTAATAACAGATTTGAATTTTATATAAATGTAGGTACAATAATGAAACGGGGGGTTGAGGAGGGCGGTAGCGCCTCCCCCCCCCCCACACACACACAGAATTATTTTTCAAATAAACCTGCTCCGAAGCCTAATTTAAATATTTAACATAGGCTTACATGACAGTACTCTTTATTTTACCCCTTAATCTCCAATCTGTATTTAATTAAATTTCAGGGTAAGAGAAAGTCGTGTGCGTGACACACCAGTTTGTTATTAATGCGATTGAATTGCCCGAGAAATGATGTAGTAAAACAGATTAACCATATCTAACTAAAGAAATGTGTAACTTGGGGGGAGGTTGGGGGTTGGTAAGTGCTGTTTCATACTTCAATATTTCTTTGCTAACGCCGAGAAAGTTGACACACTTTCATATAAAATGAGTTTAAAGGAACATCAAAAGTGATTTTAAATTTCATTTTTATTTCCTTATTATTAATATTATTGTCTTCATTGTTTTTAAGAAATACATAAGGTAATTTGATTATTTATTTCCATTTTGCAAAAAACAATGTGTAATTTTCTATCACAGTTATACGAAAATATTTTGAAATAGGAATTTGCAGGCCATTCGAATTTTAAATAATTATATATTATATATTTAATATATATATATATATATATATATATATATATATTTAAATATATTAAAAGTGTCGAAAAGTAATCTTGTCTTTGTTGAAAAGTAGGGCGCTACAATAGATTTATTACACTATATGAATTAGAATGTCTGCAAATTTCGTATGTTTATGAAAATAATTAGATGATAAAATAAATGCAGTTTATACCAATTTTAAAATGGCTTTATAAAAAAAAGTTTTTTTTTTCTTTCTTTATAGAAAATAATGAAACACGATTTAATTTTCTGTTATCTGAAAGAGTATCCTTTAAATTTTATAGGTGTACAATAAAAATTACGTTTAAAAGTATGTCAGAAACTAGGCAGTTTGGATTTAAAAACAGCTTTAAGAACATAAATGAGATTCAAATGACATTTTGTAAAAAAAGTTTTGAATTTGAGAAGTTTTCTAGTGCAAATTTTACAATTGATCCTAGAAAGTTAAAATATTTCTTTAAAAAAAAAAAAAAAAAAAAAAAAAAAAAAAAACTATTTCTTTCTAAAATTAAGCAGTTCTTAAGTGTAATGTACTTTTGTCTTATAAGATTTTTTTTTTTTTTTTTTTTTTTTTTGAAAAATATTAAAGTTTATTCATTTTTAACTGTATTATATCCTTTATACTTTTTTAAATTATTTGAATATTTTTACATTTTATAAACTCATAAATAAAAACATAAACAGAAGTTTTTAGACATGAAAAATAACACTTTTTGTACATTAATAAAGCAACCAGAGTTGATTCTCATGATTTTACTCTTCATATTTCCACCAAAAATCAATATAGCTGTTTAAATAATAATTTTTTCCAGAAAATAATCAAGCTCGTATTTAAAACCAATATCATGTTGTAATTAAACTTACAATTAAAGAATGTTATTATTATGTTATAATTAAAGAAAATGCAATAATTTCAGGTTTTCGAAAACAGAAAAACTTTTAAAAAATTCATGGAGGAATATATGATTGTATTTCAAATTATATTGAAATATCTTATTATTTTTCAATTTGTAAATTAAAAACTACGAATAAAATTGTTTATGATAATGACAATAATGAAACTAACAGTTTTTTTTTTTTTTTTTTTTTTAATGAGGAGTTTAATTTAAATTATTTCAATGAAAATTAATACTAATGTTCAGTGATTTTTCTTATGTGTTTAAATTATCAATCCTGCTAAATTTATTTTATGACCTAGACATAAAATTTTGAACGTAACAATTTTGAACTGTAGCAACCTTTCCTGCTTCATAAGCATAAAAAATAAAATTTTATTCGTAAATTCAAAGAATTATTTCCCTTTCTTTTTTTAATTTGTTCTATAATTAAAAAATATGATTTACAACGGAAAAAGTAAAAACATAACAATAATTTCATTTTGAATATAAAGTGTATTTGTGATTCGCAATTTACATTAACGACTGCTACCATAATCTATTAAAAATATTTGCATATTAAAATTTATATGACTATTAGCACATAAAAATATACGAGGCATAAATTCCTGCCTTAGAAATGAAAATATCTTGAAAAAGTTAATTAATACACTATTTTTGAATAAGAAATTTTATGACTCAATATTTAATAATTATTACAAAATTGAGCCTCTTCAAGCTGAGAATAAAGTAAGCTTTCCAGGTATTAAATACTTTAATGATCACTTTCACCATTCAACGTAAAACAATTTCTAACACTTTTAAAAACCTTTATTCTACATTTATGAGTTTTAGATACTGTGCAATAAAATTTTATCATGGTAAAAGTATTTATAGTGGACTGTTTTGGAAAATTAAAACCATTTTCACTTGACGGAATAAAAACACCGTGAACATATGAAGCAATTCCTTTCATATGAGTTCTTCATGTGTGAAGGTCACGTTTTACTCATATTATGCGTGAGTATAGGGAACAGACATCACGCAAGACTACGCAAAGTACGAATAATGACTATGAATACATATACTAAACATAAAAGATATTAAATTCTAGTCAGGCTTTATAAATTACAGGAACAGATATTTGTATCCGAGTTTATCTTTATATAAATATATAAGAAATGTTCTGCCTCTTGTTAAAAATACAAACGTGCTAAATGAATTGTTTTATATGTAATCAAATGACTTGTTAATTAACAAATTAAACAAATGCGGTCGGAGCTGAGTTTACACAATGTTTGGCTTAAGGCTTAACGGGAATTTTACCCTGTTTACATCCCCCAAGACGAAGTATAAAGTACAAGATTGATCTTCATAAAATCATAAGGTATAAATATCTGTTATATTTTATGGGAGTGTTTAATGTCTTCTCGTCATACACATGTGTTTTCTTTTCACTGAAAAGAATTTTAAAAACTTAAGCTATAATTGTAATAAAATGTAGCATCAGAAAACGGTAGCTATTTTTTTACAGTGTAATCAAAATGTGACGTATATATATACATATATATAAAATTTTAATGATCATTAGAAAATTATTGTATATGAAGTTCAAAATCGAACATAGAAACAACAAAGTATGCATAAAGCATCGAAGCCTTTTAATCCTCCAAGTGCTGATTGTTTCACTCTTAACGGCCCTCTTCACTTACCGTCGCCGGAAGCCCGAACCAGTGTTATTCTATGGGGAAATTTTCTTTACAAATAACTTATTAACTAATACATATTTTTAAATTCTGTTTTCACATTCAGAAAATTCCCAACTGTTAAATTGACGGACCTTTTTTAAAAATGTATTTTTTTTTTTTTTTTTAATATTTTATTTTGAAATTCCAAAATGAAACAATTTCACATGTTGAAAATTCGTATTTTGCAGCTTCAAAATAAAATATAAAAAAATAATTAAAAAAAAAAAAGGTCCGTCAATTTAACACCTGTGAATTTTCAGAATGTGAAAACAGAATTAAAAAATATGCATTAGTTAGTAAGCTATTTGTAAAGAAAAATTTTCTATAGAATAACATTAGCTTCGGCTTCCGGCGGCGGTGAGTGAAGAGGACCCTTTTAAGGCACCGTGCATTTCGAGTGAGACTATTCGTAAATTCGATTGATATCTCAGTTTTACGAGTTGTTATATAGATTTTACGAATCGTCTCACTGCGAGACGATAGCACTCTAGCGGGGATCTGAATCGTCTCGAAGCGAGACGATAGCACTTCGAGGGTAAAGAAAAGAAAATCTATGTGAAAAATAATGCAATGATTCGTGGAAATGAGATGCAACGTAATTGATAGATAAGTAATAAAAACTAAAAAAAAAAAAAAAAAAATCCTGTTAATCTTTTATCACGCTTTGAGAGATCTTGGTAAACATTTCGCTTTAAATAAACCACACTGATTCAGAAGATCGTTCAAAACGCTTGCTCTTGAAATACTCGCTTTATATCAACCCAAATTGGAGGCAAGACTAGAAATACTCAGTAAATTGGGTTGGAGACAAAATCTCGCGGGACAAAATACCGCGGAGACTAAATATCGCCTACATACATGAGTAGAAAGCAATATAATGTGAGTGATGATTGTGTTTGATACAAACAAAATGACACATTTCACAACATTTTATTCGAAGGAGTTGGTAATTATTAATAATGTTATATTAAATTTCATGACATCACATGCATATTTACATTAGTCAGAGCATTGAAATACAGACAAGCCCATCACAAAAATTGTTATGAATTTTGCTTCAAAGAGTTTAACAACTACGTTTATTAACTTTTGTCAAGATTACTCATAATGAATTCAATCGTGTTTTATTAATTTTATAATTTCTAATTTAAGTTTGTGAACAGCTTTGATGTCAGCAGAGATGTATAATATTTTTTAAATGTATTTTGAATGGTAAAAAGCGAAAAAATAAATAACTTAAAATTAAATATAGAAAAAAATAATGAAATTCCACTCTATGATACATGTATTTAAATTTATAAGGCCCTATGGCCCCTGCCAGAGGACATACGTAAAACAGATCATATTATTATTATTATTGTTATTATTTTTCAGTCGACGCGATATTTTGTGCAGGTCCCCAGTAAATTATATTATTTCTAATACGAATTTTTTATCACAAGCTTGTCATTTTGTTACCAATCTACTACTAAAATAAATTATTGTCATATGGCAAATGTTTTACAGGTATCATATAATATTGAGATATATCAAATACTTTTTTTAAATATTAGACATTAAACAACATCTACATACAAATAGTATTGATTTAAATCGTGTAAATAATTTTTTTTATCAATAATTTAAAAATTCACGTTTTTACATTAACAAGAAACTGACACAAAATTCCTTAGACAAACTTTTCTAAACGGCTTTTTTAACAGAAGAAACACCCATAATCTATTCCTTATATTCTTAAATATATACTAATTTATTTAGTATACAGGGAAACACAAGAGAAAAACTAAAATTTTAAACAAATTGGGTAAATGTTCATAACGAACCTATATAAACAATGTAACCTTTCTTTAACCTACTCAATCAATCTTATTTTATTTATGCAAAAAAAGAATTAAAAAAAAGAAAAAATCCAGTAAAGGTATAAAATATAGTACGAAGTATTTCGTGGGTAGATAACTAATGTTGGTGACACAGTCAACCCTCAAAATGGGCGCACCTTCAGACTTCAGCACAAGTGGCACCTACAGTTTTTTCCAGGTGACATCACGACCTTATAAGAGGCGGAGACAGGTATGGCGAAGGGCGTGTGCTGCGATAACTATCATGCAGTATATAAGAAATGTTGGCACATTCGCAAGGAGCACAAAGATATAAATATCTTTCCTGTCTTCAATTTTTTCCTCTTTTATACTCTCAAAACAAGTTGAACTACATATATGATATATCAAGGTAAATGAACGGAAGATCAGAAGGTTTACCTGTCACTTAAAAAACGTGCTTAAATGAATTACACAAAATCTTGTTACAATAAGATATTTCTCTTTTAGATTACTTATTTTTATGTGGTTACAGGCTATAAGCAAAATATTTAGTTTTATTCAATTGTTCTGTTTATGGTATGTTTAATAAATATTTATGGTGTTTTAAGGATTTTCTTTTCAAAGTTGTATTTCACTGTTTTTCTGATTTATTTGTAGTATTGCATCAGGTTCAAGGTGAAATACTCTTTTCATTTTATTTATTTATTTATTTATTTTTCTTAACACAAAAAGATGTTCTTAGTTTATGGAAAATAAAATCAATAATTGGAAACATGTTTGACAATTACAATTTTTTTTTTTTAAATTAATTGTTTTTCTTACAAATACTGGAAACAGAATGCATGCATATATATACAGTCGAACCTCGGTAACGTGAACACTGTTAACGTGAATTACTTTTAACAGGAACTGCTTTCACAATCCCAGTCAAAATGAAGATCAGTTACTGATAGCATGAACTACTGATTACATGAACAGATTTTTTATCCCCCTTGAGATTCATGTTAACGAGTTTCGACTGTATGTGTGTGTGTGTGTGTGTATGCGACTAAAAAAGTATGAATCTTATATTATATACCCAAAAGATATATATCAAACTCTATTATCGTATAGTAAATGACATATAATTTTCTGGACAAATTTTACAGTAATTAATACATATTACTGATAAAGAATAATTTTTATATATACAGTCGGTAACAAAAGTATCCGAACACAAGTAGCAGAAATTCCTATGTAAAAAAAGTAGAGTTAATACTGTTTTGTTAAATAAATTCTTGTCGAATCTTGTTCTTAGTCAGTCTAAGAACAGGATTCGACAAGGATTTATTTAACAAAACTGTATTAACTCTACTTTTTTTACATAGGAATTTTTTCTAGTGTTCGGATTCTTTTGTTACCGATTGTATATAATCATTGAAGGTATTTATCCTACATTATTCCAGAAGTATATCATTTTCAAGCAAAAAGATTTTTTTCAAAAGTAACGTCATTAATCAAACATAAGACTCTAAGCATAATTAAAGTCTGTACAAATAAAAATCCAAATAATGACGTAATGAAAATAGTGAACATTTCATATATTAACACAATTTTAAACTAAAAATAAGGGAGGGGGGAAGGGAGGAGAATATTTTCATAAATTTTGAAAGAGAAGCCAAAAGCAAAAATAATTGGTACTATGTTATAATCTATTTGTTCATTTTTAAGTAATGTGTTTTTTACCTGCGATTTATAAAATTAATTTCTAGCAATGTAACTGGTTTCGTTATTCTTAAAGAATAGCTGTTAGTTTTATGTTTTTTTTCTAAATTTCAAACGAAGAAAGTTATTTTAGAAATGAACAATTTAACTCTATTATTATTATTAATATACTGGAAGATGTAAGATTCCAGCGCTGAGAGAGACGATCTTTTTGAATACCGCTATTTACTTCCAGTTTTCTTCGTCATATTTAATTGTAGAAAATGAATCGAAAAACTTAGAATTTAAAATTTTGGTATTCAAATGTATCGTCTGCGAAAGGGGTAATATTAAAATTTACGAACTGTTTTATTCATGATTATTGTTTACACGCGTTCATCTTGCATGTAAAATGGATTAAAGATACCCTTTTACAAATGAAGTGGATCAAAAAGAGAAACAATTAATGAAAATCTTTTCTAATTTAATCAATTAAATTACATAAAAAAGAAGAAAAGAAAAGAAAAATAAAAAGAAATTTTGACTATTAAAAATTAGCCGTAGTTTTTCAAAGCGCAAAATTTAAGAATAAGGAAATTTATAATAAGAATAAGGAAACTAAGAATGATTGTTTGAAATTTTCATGATTAGGCAGTTATAAATTACAAAATATTGTCATATTTATTAAATCTTATTTGTGTCATTTATTTGTTGGCTTCCTTTTATGGTTAGTACAACATTTCTAAATTAAAAACCGAATAAGTTAAAAGTCGTCTATTTTCTTAACTTTGCTAACTTTGCTAAAGCTAACATTTCGCAGGGAATTTTTTAGATTCTATTGAGAAAGAAATAATTCATTTCCCTAATATGTGCGTAGTACAGGGTGATTATAATTAAACTTGGCCTATTCAAAACTTTCTGTGACTGTAATTAAAATTGCAGATCGAGTCAAAAATTTGTATGTAGACAATTCAAAGGATTCGTTCAAAGATTCTGTATTTAAAAAAAAACATGGGGGGGGGGGGTGCGCTATACATCAAAATACAAACAAGCTACATATTTTAATACAAAATCTATACTTTTTACACACATTTTTGTTATTTTGTATCGGTGTAAAAGATATTGTTCAATGTGGGGCCCCATCATTTATTTGTGTGCAACCTATGGACAGTGACAGATCAATAGCCGACCACGGCTGATCGCTAGTGATCTGTCGCATATAGTTCCTAATAGTTAATAGTCAATAGATCATAGTTCCTAATAGTTCATAGTTCATAGTCAATCAAGTTTTCGTAAAACAGTTTCAAGATTACTACACTTTTTGGTAAACTAACAACCATTGTAATTGAAAGAATGCTACTCACACGATCGTCTTCTTTTATACCCAGAACTTACATTGAATCCATCTGCTTATGCAAATCAGATTGTTTTCTTTTT
The DNA here is from genome assembly GCA_963930645.1 of Salticus scenicus. Taxonomy (NCBI): domain Eukaryota; kingdom Metazoa; phylum Arthropoda; class Arachnida; order Araneae; family Salticidae; genus Salticus; species Salticus scenicus. The sequence continues at coordinate 148,319,622 of OZ005657.1, read as the reverse complement.
CAATTGCTGTGTCACAATTACCATTCGTTGTACTGTCATAATGCTTAAAAATATGAAAATAACAGTTTTAATGTCGTAATGTTTGAAAATGTTAAAATGTTACACATCATTTCAAGCATTTTGACTGTAATGCGCCACCTAGTGGATCATTTTATTTCATTTTTAATTATTTATTTTTTGCAGAATCTTTCAGTGCATTCTTTGAAATGTCTATCTACAAAGTTTCGACTCAATCTACATTTTAGTTACAGTTTAAGAGTGCACTGAATATTTTAAGTTTAATTACGATCAACCTCATATAAGTAACAATACAAAAACATATAGCATTTGATTGTTGTAAAATGACATATAAAAAATGCCATTATATAAAGGAAACTGAAAATAAAATTACTAAATAGGTTATATCTGAAATTATACCTCACTCAAGAAAGACTATTTGAACCCACTTAATATTTCTATTCATCAAATAAATACAAGAAAAAAAAAATCTTTAATTTTTCAAATTCCGTTAATAATGTTTTTAATGCTTGTATTAAATCATTTATTTACAAGAATTAAATTAATTTGAACATAAAAGAAAATAAAAATGAATAAAAAATAAACTCGTAAATATGGAGAGACAAAGACATTACGAAATTTTTACTTCATCTTAAAATGTGTTGGGTTGTTCGGAAAGTCATTTCGTTTTTCTCAGCATAGGACTTAATTGTATTTTTTCACACCTTCTTCACATTTAAGTTGCATTGCCATTACATATTGATGACAGCTAATATAGCAAGGCTTGCTTGTGAAAAAGGTCGTTTTATTCTGCTCAATAGTTTTTAATTGGTGCCCTATCAAATAAAGAAAATCAGAAGCGACATTTTCGGCATATTTTGTTTTTGCTATCAAAAATGCGAAAATACTATTCAAACAAGGGAAAAAAGTATACGATGTGTGCACAGAAAATTTATTTAAAGAACGCTATTGTCAAAACTGGTTTACCAAATTTTGTTCTGGCAATTTTGAGTTGAAGATGCACAACGTTCTAGAAAACCAGTTTGTGCTAATGAAGACAAAATAAAGTACTGATTTATGAAAAACTGCCAAATAACAACTCGTGAGATCGCTAAGAAACCGATCAAAGTGGAGAATATATAATTCATTAAAATATTTATACAATATAAGAAAATCGTCTTTCATTTTCGAAGGAAAAAACGAAATTACTTTCCGAACAACCCAATAGAATAGTACTGCACTGTACATCTTAATACTGCAAAATAAACAACCTTTAAAACTTAGCACATTAAGTGAAATGAATTAAAATTGAGAGCACAAAACAGTGCAATTTGAAATGTTGCGAGGATAAAAATGAATAGTATTTTAAAATTATTTGTCAAATATATTTATTATGTTACTATGAAACTTGTGTATTAATGTAACTATGATATGCGTTTTTTCTATTTCAATTTAAAGAAATTTATTTATTTATTAAATGATTAAGATTCATGTACAGTAGAAAAGCAACCTGTAGAAGAGGGCTTAATCCCCTTATTCCTATTTGTTTATTTTGGTGTTTATTTATTTATTAATTTTTTTTTAATCATCAAATATGCTTTAATAATCTTTCGATTTTACATATTTGTTAACATTCATGCAATGAATTTTCTAATCTCACATTTAGTTTTAACAAGAAAGAAAATTCATGCAGTACGTATTGATTAGCAACACTTTCCAACTGTACGCAATTGTTGTATCGAAAAACTATTAATATTCTTTGCCTACGCTATCGCACAACAGACAGAAGGACTGAAAAACATACAGATAGACTAATTGATTTTAAAATTACTCTTAAGCATTTTGGAATGTGTTAAAAAGGCTTAACGCAAAAGAAAATGCAGCCGTTAGATTATAATTACAGCTGTTAAACTCCCTGAATATTTTATTGTAGCCCTGTAAATCTGAAAGTTAATCATATCATATTCTATACAAAACAATATTTTAGAATATTAATAATACATGTCAATGTTTTTAAGATTTTTGTAGCAGAAAGTTTTTTAAATATAACTTTTAAAAAATTCTGTCCTAAAACGTAATGCATTGGCTTTTTTTTTTTATTGTTCTTGTTGTTGTCCCTGTAAACAAACTAGTTGTACAGGACCTATTAATGTCATTTTAAATAGGGAACATTCCATAGGGAACATGAGTGTATCATTTTTAAAAAATTCTCAAAATATTCACGGATGATAGGAGCCGGAGACAAACAGATAGAAAGGTAGACAATCGGACAGACAGATGCACAAATTGAAATCATATTCCCACTAAAATTATACGAAAGTGTTAAAACGCTCATGTAAACAAAAGTGCAATTCCAGCAAATTTTTATTAATACCTCTTAATGTAACTGATTATTTTTGTGTGGCCCGGTAAATCTAATGCTAACCATACTATATTACATAGAAGGCACACTTTTTTGTGCATACGAATAATATATTTCAATTGCATTAAGCTTTGTGGAAGATAAAATTATTAAAATTTCGTTTAAAAAAATGACTCTCATACAACACAATACTTTGGAGTACTTTCAAGTGCCCCTGTACACAAACCAGTTAGAAATGTACTCTACTTTACATAGGAAACATCCCATAGGGAATTGAATAACATATTAAAATTTCATTAAAGTTTCTATACATTAAAGGTATTAAAATATGATTTATAGAAACTCCTCTCATAGAACACAATGCTTTCGAATACGTTTGGGTGTCCCTGTACACAAACCAGAAGAGGTATCGATTCCATTTTCAATAGGGAACATCCGATAGTGAACTTCCATAAAATATATCGGTTTAAAGAAATTCCATAAATATTTACGGGAATTAGAGCCCAGAAAAACAGACAGACGAACAGAAGAACAGTCAGACATATACACAAATTGAAATTATATTCATACTAAAAATTTGTCAAAAACGCTTAATGTAAACGAAAGTACAATTCTAGTTTATAACTAGCTATTAATGTAACTGAATATTTTTGTGTCACCCTGTAAATCTAATGGTAACCATGCTATATTCTATGCAAAGCATTCTTTAGTGCATATAAATTACATATTTCAATTTCCTAAAACTTCGTAGAAAGTAAAGTTATTAAAATTTGATTTATAGAAATATCTCACAAAGAACGAAATGCTTTGGAGTACTTTTGAGTGTCCCTGTACATAAACTAGTGGTGGTATGTAGTCTATTTTATATAGGAAACATCCAATAGTGAACTTGAATAACATATTTCAATTTCACGAAGATATTGTACAGTAAAGGTATGAAAATATGGTTTATAGAAATACCTCTCATAGAACACAATTCTTTGAAATAATTTCGGGTGTCCCTGTACACAAACCAAGAGATGGTATAAACTCCATTTTCAATAGGAAACATCCGATAGTGAACTTGAATAACATATATCAGTTTCAAAAAATTCCATAAATATTTACGGGAGTTAGAGCGCGGGCAGACAGACAGACGGACAGATACACAAATTGATATCATATTCACACTTAAAAAAGTTTTAGGAAGTGTCAAAAACCCTTAATGTAAACGAAAGTACAATTTTAGCAATTTTTTATTAATAGCTTTTAATATAACTGAATGTTTCTGCGTCACCCTGTAAATCTAATGGTAACCATGCTATATTCTATGCAAAGCATTTTTTTGTGCATATAAATAACATATTTCAATTTCCTAAAACTTCGTGGAAAGTAAAGTTATTAAAATTTGATTTATAGAAATATCTCTCATAGAACGCATGGCTTCAGAATACTTTTGAGTGTCCTTGTATGTAAAACAGAGTTGGTGTTTAATCCATTTTATACAGGAAAAATCCAATACTGAACTGGAATAAAATATTTCAATTTCATTAAGATATGTGTACAGTAAAGGTATGAAAATACGACTTATAGAAATACCTCTCATAGAACACAATGCTTTGAACTACTTTCGGGTGTCCCTGTATAGAAACCAGTAAAGGTATGAACTCCATTTTCAAAAGGGAACATCCGATAGTGAACTTGAATAACATATATCAGTTTCAAGAAATTTCACAAATATTTACGGGAATTAGAGCGCGGAGAGGCAGACAGACGGACAGACAGCCAGACAAACCGAAGTCATTAACACTTTTCAACCTTGTTGGGAAGTGCTAAAAACGTTAGAAAGTGTTAAAAACGCTTAATGTAAACGAAAGTACACATTTAGTAAATATTTATTAATAGCTCTTTATATAACTCAATATTTTTATGTCCCCCTGTAAATCTAATGCTAATCATGCTATGTTCTATGCAAAGCATTTTCTTTTGTGCTTATAAATAACACATTTCAATTTCATAAATGTTCGCGCAAAGTTATTAAAATTTAGTTTATAGAAATATCTCTCATAAAACGCAATGCTTTGAAATACTTTTGTGTGTCCCTGTACTGTACACAAATCATTGGTGGTATTTGCTCTATTTTATACAGGAAACATCCGATAGTGAACTTGTATAACATATTTGAATTTCATTAAGATTTGTGTACAGTAAGGGTATGGAAATATGGTTTATAGAAATGCCTCTCATAGAACACAATGCTTTATAATATTTTCGGGGGTCCCTGTACACAAAACAGTAGAGCTATAAACTCCATTTTCAATAGGGAACATCCGATAGTGAACTTGTATAACATATTTCAATTTCATTAAGATTTTTGTACAGTAAGAGTATGAAAATATGGTTTATATAAATGTCTCTCATAGAACACAATGCTTTAAAATATTTTCGGGGGTCCCTGTACACAAACCAGTAGAGGTATAAACTCCATTTTCAATAGGGAACATCCGATTGTTAACTTTTATAACATATTTCAATTTCATTAAGATATTTGTACAGTAAGGGTATGAAAATATCTTTTATAGAAATGCCTCTGATAGAACACAATGCTTTGAAATGTTTTCGGGGGTCCCTGTACACAAACCAGTAGAGATATAAACTCCATTTTCAATAGGGAACATCCGATAGTGAACTTGAATAACATATATCAGTTTCAAGAAATTCCATATATATTTACGGGAGTTAGAGCGCGGACAGACAGACAGACAAACCCAAGTCATAAACACTTTTCAACCTTGTTGGAAAGTGTTAAAAATGATAATGAAACACATTTTTATTTATTTATTTATTTTTATTTATTTATTTATTTTTGTCACAAAATATCCATGATTGATTTTCTAAAAGTATTTTAGAGAATGAAAAAGAAAGAAAACCAAAAGGGAAAAAAAAAAAAAAAAAAAAAGCCAAAAGGGGAAAAAAAAAAAAGAAAAGAAAAAGAAAGCCCCCCCCCCCCAAAAAAAAAAAAAAAAAATAAAATAAAATAAAATGCAGGTTTTTGAAAAGTTTAGTGATGTGCGGATAATGAAATATTTTAGAAAAAGAAAGTTATCAAATATTTCACAAGTGTAATATTTTATAACTTTAACTCATATGAGATACAAATTTCTTACATTTTGTAAAACAATGGATACAAATAAAATAAAGATTTTTCTTTTCTATTTTTATGAATCGTGTGTAAATTAATAAATCATCCAGATGACATTTTTAAAAAGAAACTGTAGTTTGTTGTGGAACTTTTTTCTTTAGCATTCTATATGAAAGCGCTACATTGTTTAATGAAAAGTAGGATAAACTATGGTTAACAAAGGCTTAACCTATTGATTGATATATACACACAGAAAAATAAATTGGTCACAGTGACCTGCCAAAATGCTCAGCTGACAATACAGAATTGACTAACCAAAATAACTGACTAGCCAAAAAGTGTACTTGCTGAACTAGTCACCAAAACTGAAAAGTGTACTTGCTGAACTAGTCACCGAAACTGAAAAGTGTACTTGCTGAACTAGTCTTCAAAACTGAAAAGTGTACTTGCTAAACTAGTCACCAAAACTGAAAAGTGTACTTGCTGAACTAGTCTCCAAAACTAAAAAGTGTACTTGCTAAACTAGTCACCAAAACACTACTCCAGACTAGGAAGGTTAATATTATTAGACAAAGAAGGCTAGTCGATAATCATAATTATCTGACCAGGAAGGTTAGTCAACAACCGCAGTTGCCAGACAAGGCAAGTTAGTCAGAATCTGCACTTGATTAAGACGGTTAGTCAGCAGCCAACAGGTATTTTACGAAGCAAGCTAGTCAATTTTCAATGAATATCTGAAGAGGCAAGATAGTCAAGACTATTTACCTGACTAATCTGTCTGGTAATATTTGAAAAGGAAAACTAGTCTCTATTTGACTAAGCTGCCTCATAATATTTGTGGAGGAATTTTAGCCCGAAAAAAAAAATATTTGACTAGCCTGTCTCATAATATTTGAGAGAGATTAATCAAAAAAATTTATTTGATTAAAATCCCTCATATTTTATGAGGAAATGGTCTCATACTTGTTTGCAGGGGCTTTTGTAAAAGCATTGTTGTTAGTCTTAACCTCTTTACTTTTGTAATTGTTTAATCCCCCCTCCCCTTTTAAATGTTCAACCTTGAAAAAATATTTAAAAACTTTTCAGAAAAATATTACTTGTCCATCAGCTGGATTAAAATACTCATAGCTGCCAACTTTTTCAATTTATTCCAGAATGTTGTTAACATTCGCCCTTTTCTTCATACCATATTCTTAATAGAATAATTTTCTTTAGCATGTAATTACAATTAAATATGAAGATAATTACTCCTCAAAGAATATGGTTTGAAGATAGGGCTAACAACATTCCGGAATCAATTAAAAAAGTTAGCAGCTATGAATACTGGAAATTTAACAAACTACTGAAACAAAGAATTTGCTAGTATAATCATTCTTCCCTACCTTTATTCATCATTAACGCACGTATTTATCCAACACTTTTTTATCGAGGCATTCTAAGAGGATTGTGGCGCCACATGATTTAGTCCACTTTTTATGCACATCCTCATATATGGATTTCGAAATATATATGTTACCGTTAAAGCTCGAAATCCGTTAATGTGCAGATTACCTAATTAACTAAAATGACCCGTTAAAGTGTGGAATCAAGAGTTTTCCGCATTTTAACTAGGTAATCTGCAGATTAGCGGCTTCTGTGTCGTTAAAGTTCAAATGTTTGTTTCGAGCCTTAGTTTTTTTACATTCACTATGACGTCGAACAGTCATGTGATACAGATACGCGAATGACCTTCAAACACAAACCAAAACTTTCATCCTTTCCGCTCCGCTTCCGCTATGATAATTGGTAAACGCAAAACTAGGAGCATCGAAGACATGGTTATTATAGGTTTCTTATTATGACCAACACAAAACTTAAAGTAACAAGTAAGTTATAATTGTTTTAATTTGATTTTATTTCTTCTGTTTTTTAATTCTGTCAATATAAATTTGATAAGGGTCCTGCACTGCATTTTTTATTGAAATGTAATCTTAATCTAAACGCTCTATCTCCTGAAACTTTATTTTGAATTATGAATATTAAAATTTACAACGCAGTAATTATTTCCTCCCGAAATAAAACTATTAAAACACAACTTTTTAAAACTAATTTATTTAAAAATTGATTTAAATTACTATTACTTACTGAAAAAAAAGTTAATTTTTAACTCTGAAAAATGTGGCATTCAATATTATGGCTTTCTTTAATAAATACTTAATATGAAATTTTTATGCATTTTTTAGCATTTCATTAGATTTTGTTGTTGTTTCTTTCAATTTCAAGTTTCCTTTTATATTTTATATATCATGATTACTTTTTTATTTTTATTTTGTTCGCTTTTTCAGATTATTTCGTTGTAGTTTATCACATAAAATGTGTTAATAAAGTTTTTTTTTTTTTTTTTTGCTTGTAAAATTAATATATTTGCTACACTTGTACTTGTTGTTGTAATATGTATGCTGCAAAATATAGTTAATAAAGCTTTGGAAAACAGTCATTTTAATTTTCCTGCGGTCTAAAAATTATTAAAGCAGTTTTAATTATTTGAAGTACTTCTTAAATAATGCTTCTGAATTGTCTAATTTAATATTTCTTTATCGAATTAAAAATTGGTGCATAACTTAAAAAAAAAAAAAAAATAGTAATAGCAATGTAAGTTGTTAATAAAACTTTTTTTTTTTTTTTTTTTCAATTTAAATGGATAAATATTTTTATTTTGTTAAGAAATCATTACTGTATTACAATTCTAACATTCATTTATAAAATAGAATTTATTGAAAGCTATTAAAGTTATTATATTTCATATTAAAAATGCATAACATCTTCAAAATTATTTTGACAGAATAAAAAAGATGAAATAAGTAAAAAAATTAAAACAAATATAACTTTAAAAGACATAAAAATTAAAACACATACAGATTAAAATAAGTAAAGAAAGAAAACTATTTTTTTTCCTCGAATGAAAAAAAGAAATACAACACAGCGTGCTGTAAAATTACAACACCAGAGATCTTATTTTCACTTTAACGAGTGCCTAGTAGGTAATGTGCAGATTATCTAGGTAATTCGCAGATTACCTAGGTAATTTGAGAAATGAAACAATTTTCCTCACTTTAACGGATCGCCCTAGTTAATGTGTAGATTACCTAGCTAATCTCCAGATTAACTGATTTCTGCACTTTAGCGGTAACATATGTATATATTTTCTCATCGGTGCTTTAATTTTATACGCTGTGGTTACAAAAAATAAATGTAAACTTTTTTTTTTTTTTTTTTTTTTTAAGTTCCTTTTTTTAATATTTAAGCCACCTGAATATATGCATATATTTTTTAAATAATGGATTTTTTCTTCCACCTGATTAAAATTACAGATAAGTACGACGATACAATGTGCTTTAACAATTGATACAGGCAATATAAACAATATGCACGGTATAGACGATACAATGTACTAAACTATAAATAACATCGAACTCAAATTTCAGGTTATTTAAAGTTTTAAAATCATAAATATTAATGATATACTTTTTTTTTTTTTTTTTTTTAAAGGTGAGGGTGGACATAAAATTTGCATAAAAAACACTTTAACATATATAATAAGAATTTTTATTTTTAATCATCTCTGTAAATTTTATGCCCAGAGAAATTTTAATATATAACAATAATTTATAAGTATTTGATCAGCCAAAATAACTCTTACTTATCTGATAACATTACTTTCAACATTCTTCAAATCATGAATTTAAGTGGCTTATTTAAATAAGATTTCTCCTTCATTAAAACTATGTAATTGAAATAATACATAAAAGACAAAAATCAAGATAAAAATAATTTTATTGAAAATTATAAATGTTTCATATACATGAAGAAGATTGCTCCATAATTTACATAAAAATTAATCATAATAATAATATAAAAGCACAAATATAATTAGGTAATAAAACGTAATTTTTTTATGCCTAATAGCTCTCCATGATGGCAAGCCACTGAAAATTGTAAGAATAGCACCATCTTTAACAATTGGTTTATTTCTTGGGACTTCATATAACTTTCCTTCTTTTTCATCAAAATATGTTATTGTTTGTATAATTCCATCAGGTTTAAAATAGGGCTCACAAACCTTAAAAAAAAAAAGAAAAAAAAAAAAAAAGACATCAGGACATTACTAAGAAATACTTTATATGAGGTGTAAATTTCACCTCATTGCATAGGTTGCATTCAATTAAGAAGTTGCATATATCATAGATGGCTTCATTGGAAATCAAATAAATCAATGAGGAGACGAAATATTCTATCAAAACCTTTCTTAATCTATGCATAAATTATTATATATATATATATGTGTGTGTGTGTGTGTGTGTGCGAAAATAGGGCAGTTTGGAATCGCCTAGCAGAGGCCTTCATCCTGCAGTGGGTTGATAGAGGCTGAAATTGGTAATGATGATATATATATATTCTCATATAACACCATACCTTATAATTCGTATGATTACTTTAGAAAAGCAAGCACGAGATTTTTTTAAAAATCGATCTGGTTTTATTGATTTTTTTTTATTGAATTATTTTTTTTTAATTGAATATATCCCTGTTAGAACACTATTGTTAAGCATATTTGAAAGTTGACAGCCATATTATAAATGCTATTGCTGCATAGCAGCGCCACCTTTCGAGCGATTGACACCAAAAGTTGATAGGCACTAATTTAGGTCAAGGTGCATCTACATATAAATTTATATGTAATTCTGAACAGTAGTTCCGTAGATACAAAATTTGTTGCCACAAAATTTTTGTCACACATACATACACACACAGACGGACAGACAAGACATTTTCTAAAAATGGTCAAATCGTTGTCTAGTCTAACCTCTCAAAACTTGTCGAAAACTGGAAGTCGAAAATTTTTACAAATCCAATACTTCCTTCCATTGAACATACAAGAAAAAAAAAAAAAAAAAGATGTAATTACTAATTGTATTGCGTCAAAAATCTGAAGAAAAAAAAAAAAAAAAAGAGACTAATAATAATGTTTAAACACTTATGTGAGTTGTGAACTTCAAGATTGCAAAAATGTGCTTCAAGGTCAGTGATAGTAGTTCATTGTTTAATGCTTATATTCTGAACAAAAAAAAAAGTATCTTTATTTATTGCATTTGTTCGACGATGTGTTTATTTTATATTGTTTTTTACTTTCTTCTGTATTCAATAGAAGAAAGTATTTCAATCGTAAAAATTTTCAACTTCCGCTTTTCAATGGATTTACACGTTTTGAGGGCTCCAGAACACGATTTGACCATTCTTAGAAAAATATGTGTCTGTGTCTGTGTGTGTGTGAGACAAAAATTTTGTGGCAACGTATCTCAGGAACTACTGCAGATAACTGCATATAAATTTATATGCAGATGTACCTTGGCCTAAGTTAGTGCCTATCAACTTTTGGTGTTATTTGCTCAACAAGTGGCGCTGCTAGACCGCGATTTTCGCAATTTCAGGAAAGGCTATATCTCAGAAACTACTAAACGAATTTGCATAAATTTATATGCAGATAAACTTTAACGTAAGTTAGTGCCCACCAATATTTTTTGTCAACTTCTCAACAGTTGGTGCAGCTATACATCGACTTTTGCGTTTTCAGGGAAGGCTGTATCTAAGGTTCTGTTGTGTATAATCAAACAAAACTTGACACGTATCAACGTAGTCATTATATGACATTACGCAGATTCAATTTGGATGCATATCAGCCAATAAGTGGCGCTGTATACTGCAATTTTCTCTGAGAACAGGATATGGCTATATCTCAACTTCTGTGTCATATAACTGTACAAAACCTGATATATGAGGTAACCATTATGAAGAAGCATTTTTTAAGACTTTATTTATAGAGAATTAAACTGTCTTTCTTTTCTTATTATTAGCGTTAGTTTTTTCTAAAATGAAATTATCTGCATTCATTATGGTAGATAATTTTAATAAATAATAGTTTTAAGAAAATATTTTTACTGGGCGAATGAATTTTCCTATAGGAAAATATAGAAGAAAGTTTTGCGGTGGTCACAACATAATAGCTTTAAATGAAATCACGACAAGTATTTCCTCTATATTTGCTTTGAAAATTTCGTTCACATAAAAGCGAGGATTGAATTTTATTAAAAATAAAGGTATTTAAAAAAACAACAACAAAAAAAGTATGTTGTGGCCACCACAAGACTTTCTTTTTATATTTTCTAATATAAATTCGCTCAGTACAAATAATTTATTAAAGCTCTTATTTATTTAAATTACCTACCATACTGAATGCAGACGATTTTCATCTTTGAGAAAAATTGCATTGAAAGTACAAAGAAAGACAGCTTTATTCTCTATAAATAGTATATTAAAAAATGCGTTTTCATAATGGTTATCTCACATATCAAATTTTGTACTATACACCATAGAAGTTGAAATATAGCTTTTCCGTTCTCGGGGAAAATTGCAGTACAGCAGCGCCACTATTGGCCGATATGCATCCAAATTGAATTAGCATAATGTCTGAGAATGGTCTTTTCACATATTATTTATTATTATTATTGTACGCAATAGAACTTGAGATATCTCTTTTCCTTAAATTATGGAAATCGCTATATAGCACCATCACCTATTGAATTATTGATACCAAAAGTGGATGGACAATAATTTATCTCGAGGTAGATCCACATATAAATTTATGTGTAGTAGTTCCTGAGGTATAGCCTTCCCTTGAATTGTGAAAATCACTGTATAGCAGCGCCATCTTTTGAGAAATTGACATAAAAAGCTGATAAGGACTAGGTTATGTCAAGGTGCATCTGCATATAAATTTATATGCAATTCTCTGCAGTAGTTCATGAGACATAGCATTCCCTTAAATTGTTGAAATCGCTAGAGACCCTGTGTAATATAGTTTCCTAATATATGGTCTCTAGAAATCGCTGTATAGCAGTACCATTTCTTGATGGATGGGCACCAAAAGTTGATAGGCACTAATTTATGTCAAGGTGCATTTACATATAAATTTATATGCAATTACGTGCAGTAGTTCCAGAGTTGCAGTCGCCACAAAATTTTTGTCTCTCTCACACACACAGAGGCATATCTAATATTTTCTAAAAATAGTCAAATCGTGTTCTGGAACTTTCAATACGTGCAAATTCATCGGAAAACGGAAGTCGAAAATTTTTATGAATCTAGTACTTTCTTCTATTGAATATAGAATAAAGTAAAAAAAAAAAAAAAAAAAAAAATGTAAATTGCGAAATCTTTTCAATTTCCAGGATGTAAATACGAGGTTATACTGTATTTATTTAATTTATATATTAATAACAGTCAAAAAAGATTTATAATACTTTTCTAATTTTCATACAATTTCTACAAAAGATACATATTAGTTTCGTTGAAGAAAAGAAAACAGATCCATACAAATACGGATCTATTTTTCTAGTTACGAATAGTGAGCTCCGATACAGCATGTGTATAATGTTTAAATTAGTTACAGAGTTATAAATATGCCTACAAATTTAGATTTATAATTGTAAAAAGTATTTTGGAAGGTGAGCAGTACGATAGCTGTGAATTGCAGTCGTAGATCGAATGTGCGCTATCTAAGATAAACAAACACAGAGAGAAAAATCACACGCACAGAGAGAGAGTGAGAGAGAGAGAGAGAGAAGGCTGATGGTCGTCTGTCTGTTGTTTCAGAAAGAAAATGAAAAAAGGTTTATCAATTATTCGTACCATTGAACTGGCGTTGCAAAATAATCCTTACAAAACTTTGAATAAACACCATAAAATAAAAAAAATTTGCAACAATGGTTTCGGGTCGAAAGAGCACACGACCCTTCGTCAGGCGACCAAAGTAGGCACGAGTACAGCAGTCAAAGCCGTGCATTACCACTTTGACTGCTGCACTCGTGCCTACTTTGGGTGCCTGACGAAGGGTCGTGTGCTCTTTCGACCCGAAACAATTGTTGCGAGATATCTTATTTTTATGGTGTCAATTTAAAGTTTTATAAGTATTATAATATTCATGCCCACTTAAATAAAGTATTTTAAATTACTTGTTGTAAATTATTAAAAAAAGTTTTATTGTTAAATCGGAAATGTTTGCCATTTATACCATTAATGATAAACTTTATATACCTTTTGCGTGTCTTGATGCTACTGTGGGGAAAAAAATGTTACGTATTAATGAATTTAAAAAAAATTTCTGGGGGAACTATATTTGAAAATTTATAAGTAAATCATTCATAATTACCAGTTGCAAATTACTAACATATATTTAACCCACTATATCTAAAATTAGTATATGCTGTAGCCATTACAAAATTTTCTTCTATTATTATTTAATATAATAGCACCATATATCAGTTATAATGCACAAAGTAATTAACACAGCTTCTCACAAATAAAGATTTTACAAACTAATTTAACAAATAGATGCTGAGATACTATAACTATCTGGAAATTTACAAAGAGTAATAGTAGCGCGGCACGTCATCTGATGTACACCCAAATTGATTCGGCATAGTTTTTAAAAAGCTAGTTTGGCATAGTTTTTGGATGTATGACATACACCTTACATATCAAATTCGGTGCACATACATATCATAGAAGCTGAGATATGGCTCTCCTATAAATAGAGAAAATTGCACCATGCCAACGTCACCTGTCGGCCGATATGCGTCCAAATTAAATCAGCATAATAGTTCATAATGGTTGTTGCACATATCAAGTTTAGTGCATTTATATATCACAGAAGCTCAGTTACAGCATTTTCTTTAATGTGAAAAGTTGCAACATACTGGCATTACCTGATGACCGATATGCACCTAAGTTGAATAAACATAGTCTTTCACAATCGACTATTTAAACATTAAGTTATGTGAAGTTCTACACAATAGAAGCTACGATATAGTCTTTCCTTAATTGTGGGAAATTGCAGCATAGTAGCGCCACTTCTTAGATGATTTTTTTTTACAGGGTTGCCAACTTTTCAAAAACAGTTTGAGGAGTATTCAGAGAAATTTTGAGGAGCATTTTGGCTACTTTGAGGAGCAATTTTAAAAATACATAAAAAAAAAAAAAAGAAAAGAAAAGAAAAGAAATAAACTGCTCACAAAAATAAATTAACAATAATCATATGAAATTTAGAAATATTTATTGATAATCAAATATATTTAGCAAAACAGTGAAGAGAGATAAGAATGGGAAATGATTAAGCCTGAATATAAGCTTAAAACCCAAAAGTAATTTGTTTTTTGCATAATGGCATATTTTCCATACATAAATAAAGGCAATATATGAAAGTAGATTATTCAGTTACATTAAAAAAAAGAAAGAAAGAGAAACACAAAGGGAAAAAAAAAAAAAAAATAATAATTTCCAACAATTTTCATGAATGTCAAGATAATTATACTATCACATAAAAATCTAAAAACGAAATCATATAAATGTGTAAATGATCTCATCTCTAAGTCAACTCCCTCTAATCTGCATAGCTTGGGACCATATGTTTTGTAAATTTTAGAATTTTTCAGATAATCGGTCATAATTTGTTTACTTATTTTTTTTCCCAGATACAAATGAAGATATGATAATAAATCATTAATGCTTTAAGTGAATGATAAAATAAAAGCATAATTATTTCAAATAAATCTTAAATAAAGCGTTGTCAATCGGCCTTAAAGTTCAGTAGCTTTGAATCCATTATTTTTATCGATAAATAATTAAAATAAACAATTTTTTAATGATAACTGAAACATTGATACAGTTTAAATGAAAATCAAAACAGCACATAATCATAGCATTTGGTTTCTTTCTTCCCCCTTTTCAGCTTGTGGTTTTAATTAAACACACTCTTAGCTAATGTAAACAAATACTTGTTCCTGTTCTGAGTCAGCAATATTTCGATCACTAGAATGTTTTCTTTCTTTCATTCTTTTTTTTTTTTTTTTTTTTATTATTATTATTTACTATTTATTTATAAGTATTGTAGGATGAAGCGTGTGGTTCTTCAGCTAAATTGTAAAAGTTAGTTTTATTTTTTTTTATTTTCAAGATACGTTGAAGCGCTTTCATAGATAAAAAATAAAATTCAAAGAATAATGTTTTATGCGGCAACTGTTGGAAATGCAAAATCAAAAGTTGATAAGGATTGGACAACGATTTCTGCCTAGATGCGTGCAAGGAAAAAATAAAAATAAAGAAAGAAAAAAAAAAAAATTTTTTTTTCAGTGTCTGCCACTATTCAATTTTATGTATAAAAAATATTTAAATAGGCGGTCAAGACTGAATTTGCGGAGCATAAACATTACTTCACGGAATTGCGGAGTTTTTAAATTTTTTCGGAGAAACTCCGCAAAAATCGGAGCAGTTGGCAACCCTTGATATGTACCAAAAGCTATTCAGCACAAATTTATGTGAAAGTGCATCTAAATATAAACTTTTGTACAATTATGTTCATTATTTTGTGAGATACAGCAGCCAAAACATAAAATTTTGATTAAACACAGACAGACATCTCCTAAAAATGGTTTAATCGAGTTTAAGGAAATCCCAAATTTGTAAATGCACCAAAAGCCAGAAAAAGAAAATTTTGAAAAATCCAGTACTTCATTCTTATATATGTTGAAGAAAATCAAAATTAATTTTAAGTTATTGTGGAAATAGAGTATACAACTAAAAGGTTGGCAAGAATTACTTAATTTATAGAGCATAGTTAAAAGAAAAAAATGTTGTTTAAATTGACATACCAAATAGTTTTTAAATTTAAATGTGTTAAGAATGAAACAAATAACATGAAATTAAGTACATATTTTTAACAAGATATCTTTTGTTTATCACGAATACTTAATATGCTGCGCATGAACAATTTGATTTTGAATCGAGAATACAGTATCTAATAATTTAAACTCATATTATTTTTGATTAAATTTGTTTTGAAAAAAAAAAAAAAAAAAAAAATATATATATATATATATATATATATATATATGATATCAAATTTTTAATAACTAAAAATATCAACCTTTTACTACAATCATCAATCATTTGAATGAAACAAATAACATGAAGTTGAATATGTATATGTATCTATCTATATTTATTTATTTACCAAGATATTTATTATTTATCGCTAATAATTAATATTGTATACAAGAACAATTTGACTTTAAATTGAGAGCAGAATATAGTATGCAATATTAAATTCATATTATTTTTGCTAAAAGTTGTTTTGAAAAAAATTGGTGTCAAACATTTAATAATAAAAATGTCATTTTTTTTATTACACACTATTATCAACCATTTGCCAAACTTATTTAAATTAAAAAAATCATTTATTTAGAACAGGAATTAAAAATAATAATAATAATAATAACAGATAAACGAGAAACCTTTAATTTTTTTTAATTTATCTCATTAAAAAGTTTAAATATAAAAAAAAAGTATTAATATTATTTTTTATTGTTCTAAGATAGATATAATGTTGCAAACGATAATTTAAAAAACATACCTAAGAATTCGGATTTCTTTCAAAATCCCCATGGATAGCATTTTTCTATATCTTTCTTAAATTGACGTCCTTTGGAAATCCAAATACCTTCTGAACCATCTTTAGGGAAAAATAAATCATTACTATTCTAAGTATAAAAATATTAATATGAGCTTAATGTTAAAAGTGTATGTAAACAACTATAGCTTAGACAAATTAAATGTACTTACTTTTATAATACAACGATACGTAAAACTAGATTTATAATAACGTATTTTAAATTTTATACATTTTAAACAACTTTATAAATTAGAACAAATTCTAATTACGATTCATATTGTTAGAAGATTGCGGAAGCTTTAGAATTCTACGAATTTACTATTCTTACAAAGCTTACAATAAAATAAGGTATTTAGCACTTACTTTTGGCTGTAAACTCGATTCGCTGATTCTGATTACTAAAAAATCTCTCGTTCTCTTTCTAAAATGAAAATGACTCTAACGGCAATTGCAGTATCCCGCCAAATGCGATTAGTTTTTTATTTATTTTACGGTTTCGGTTGACTAACACAAGTTGTCAATAGGAGACAAAAAAAAAAAAAAAAAAAAAAAAATTAAAAAAAAAGAAGAAAAACAACAATGTTAGCTTTTGGACTAGCCAAACAAATTTTTCTTAGTCAATTGACAAAACGGGAACATTTTTTTTTTATTCTCTCATCTGACTAACCGGTCAAATTTGAGGAAAATGAAAACTGTACCTGGGAAATTAGTCATCTGACAAGTTTTAGAGGCAAAACGGGTCATCAGACGAAACACATTAAAGATACATGGTAAAATAAAACGACTTTTGTGTCTCATGACTAAATGGGATTGTCAGGTAGTGTTTTGATTGTTTAAAATTTTGCGTAATTTTGTGCAAATTTGTCAATGTACTTGACAAACGTTTAGTGTCACAAAGATGGCATGTCTCTTGACAAGTTTCGATTTTTCATTTTTCTGTGTGTACTAATGGTTGATTCCCAACTCAAATCAGCATTTGTTTTCGTGATTATTATCTCACATATCAAGTTTAGTGCATTTATATGCCATAGAAGTTGAGATTTATTTTTCCTATTCATGAGGTAAAATGCAGCACAAAAGCACCAACTGTCGGCCTATATGCATCCAAACTGAATCGGCATAGCGTTTCATAATGAATTTAACATTTACCAAGTTTTGTGCAAGTATGTGCAATAGAATCTGAAATATAGCCTTTCAATTCACAAGGATAATTGCAGCATAGTAGCACCGACTATCATCCGAAATGCACCCAGATTGTATCAACATTAAACACACATTTTGACTACATAATTGAACATACCAAATTGAATGCACATTTCAACCTAAAATATAATTTTCTTTCAAATGGAAGAAATCGCAGTACAACAGTGCCACATGTTGAACGATTTGCACCAAAAGTTCATAGGTCCTAATTCATGTCAAGCTACATAGAAATTTATATGAAATTCTGTATAGTAGTTCCTGAGATACAGTTGGAATAAAATGTCATACACAGAGAGAGAGAGAAAGATAAACATTTTCTAAAATATTAAATTGTGTTCTATAGCTCTCAAAACGTGTAACTCCATCGAAAAACAGACGTCAAAAATTTTTACGAATCCAATACTTTCTTCTACTGAATATTAGAAGAAAGTAAAAACTATCATTTGAAAGTTAGAATGAAATTACGAGAAATTAATAAAAGGATAAACAATCATTTCATAAACCTATATTTAGAATATTTATTAATTATAAGAATAGTCTATGTAAATGTGAATTCTCATAAAATTTGATGAATAAGAAATATATATTTCAATTTCTTAATATTTTAGATGTAGTTGATTTTTCAAACCTCGTAAATATACTATATTATATCTTTAAATGACTAACTCTCTATTTTTACTCGAAATAAACTTTCAGGTATGCAAAAGAACATAGGATTTTCTACAAATTTTTTTGCAAAAGTAATACATACGAAAATCATTGTTTATTTTGAACTCAAAAAGAACCTGTATAAAATAAACATTAGGATTATAAATTTGAAATAAATATAGGTATATATGTATATATATAGGAGTTTTTAGATAAATATTATTAACCCTCTGGCACATTTTATCTGATACCTTACTAAAAGAAAACAATACCAAAGAAAAATTTTATTTCATAATTTCAAAACTTTTACAATTTTTTTTTTCTAAATATTTAATTTTTTAGTTAATTTTTATAAAAATTGCGATTATGAAAAAGTTGTATAAACATGCTGTTTTTTTTTTTTTTTTTTTTTTTGAAAAATATAATAATAAGGAAGATTTTTTTTTTTTAACCTTAATTGAAAGACAATAAATTTAATGTTTCCTCATTTAATTTGTGGTTGAAAATTTTTTAATTAATTTGAAAAAAAAAAAAAAAAAAAAAAAGCAAATTATCATATGTCATTATGTTTATATTGCCATTGAACATAAAATGCAATAAAAGATTTTAAATATTTTCTTCACATTGTTTATTCAACTTATAAAGTACAAAAATTTCAAAATTTAACTTTTTTTTTTTTTTTTTTTTTTTTTTTCCAGAATGACTCGAAAGTTGGAATATGTCTTTACAAAATTGTTGTTAAAGTAAATTAAGTAGTTTTAGTCAAAACTGAAATCAATTTTAAGAATTTTTACTTAAACATCATGAAAATTAAGGGAATTGCTTATATTTCCATTTGATTGATAGCATTATAGTATAGTAAATATCTTTAATAACATATCGTTAAAGTGTTATTAATTTTCAAGATGCCATATTACAAACAATGACTACCTTGTGAGTGCAATTTTCTCAGTACTAATTCTTTTGAGCTTTTGAATTCAACGAAATCCTTTTTGGTGGAATAATTATATCAATTATTAATTTATTGTATAAGACTTTTCTTTTCTCTCTCTCTTTTTTTTTTCTTTAAGAAAGATAATTAACTGAGAAAAGAAAATAATTGAAATAGATAAAGCTCACTCTACACGAAGAGTTGCTTGTATATATGTTTATATCGGTTAAATTTTTTTCTATAAGAAGCTACAAAATTAAAAGGGAGAGTGTTTGACAGAGAAAAGACAATAATTGAAAGATATAAACAAGCCTAGATTTGCCATGTTGCTTATTCATTTAAGAAAATTAAAGAAATATACTTCCTTATACGTACTTCAGAAATAAAACGGGCTTTCATTAAACAAATTTAAATGTTTTTTTTCTAATTAACACCAGATAAAAAACATAACAAAGTTTTATTTAATTATTTTTTTAGTAGTAAAGCATTTATTCCCCTTTTTAACTTCTAAACTTGATTTCTAAGTGATGTAACTGTACGTGTTTTTCATCATAAATGTGTAAAATGTTAAACTTCTCTTTCATAGTTCTCAGCTAGGATCCAGCAGAAAGACCCCTCTCATAGAGACCCCCAGCATAGTGTAGCTAGGATCCCTTAGAACGATTACTACCATAATGTAACTCATCTAGGTTTTAGAATAGACAGTCAGTCTTAATTTTAACAGAAACACAAACACAAACAGAAAGTAAATAATATGTTGTGTCACTCACACAAATTTCTTTTACTCTGAAATTTAATACTATAAATACAGATTGGAGATTAAAAGGTAAGATAACGAGTACTGTTATTTAAACCTAAAACAATTCAAATTAGGCTCCGGAACAGATTTATTTGATAAATAACTCTGTATGAGCCCCCCCCCCCCCACCCTCAAACTCCCGTTTCATTGTTGTACCTACATTTATATAGAATTCAAATTTGTTTTAAATTCAAAAGTTCATTTAAAATTATTCAGACAACTTTCACACGCAATATTCCTTTTAATCTTGATCAAATTTTTCCAGTAACAAGCGTATTAACTTCAAAATACAACATTTAGATAACCTGAAATTATTTGTTTTTAATTTACTCTAAAAGACACAGACAAAGATCAAACGTTAAAAGCCTTGACTTCGGTATTCAGGAAGCCCAAAAATGTGTAACTATACAAAAAACCAAGCGATAAATAGATTATATTTAAAAAATACATTATTTACCATATGGCTATGAGGAATTAATTTCAATTTCTGAGCAGCTTTCCTGGACATGGTAAAATATTATAGTAAAGCACTTCCACTAACAATAAAAAGAATGTTAAGGCTTAAATATTAGCAGCCCTGTATACCTTCTGAAGGTTATGTACACGCCAAATGTTGCACATAGAATATTATCCTATATTAATAACACACAACACAACATAAAATACACTTTTATCAAGTATAAGTATTGTCGCACTATAGTGTAGTTCTTTTGTGTACCCCTGTCAAGGAACATAATTTCCATACCATATTCTACATGAAGTATGTTTTACGTACATAAAAAATATATATTCGTTTCATTTGGTTTAGTGTAGTCTATAGATGCTAAACTCTACTTACCTTCAATTTCCCCCATAGACGTAATGTATTTGAATTCTCTTGGGTGTCCCTGCACATGAACCATTTGCTTTATCTCATCGAAAAGTTTAGTGCAGCATTCCTATATGATACACATTTAAAATCCCTGGTTTGGACTTTCTGTAATTATTTGTTCTTGAAATATGCTGATAACAGACAGATACACAGGCCAACCGCTAAAAACATGATTTTTGGATTCATGGGACCTCAAAACGATTAAATATAACAAAATAATTTCGAAAATTTGACTTATAAATAATATTTTCTCAACCATATATATGGGTAAGAGAAAGTAAAATGTGTGTGCATAATCTAATTGAAATAATTACTAAAAGAATAAATTCAATACTATTGTACTCTCATTAGAATTAACTAACAAAAATAAAAGAAATCTCATTTTTAAACAATAAGTTACTGAATTTCAAAGACTAAAAATATTCTCTTTAAATTAACATTTTTATTGAGCAATAATTCGACCACTTCCTTGAATCTACATATGAAGAAGCATTGTTTTATACTAGGAAGTAATATAAAAAATCCCAATACTCAGATATTTCTGAAGTGCATTTCCTTCTCTTTGATCCCAACTTTAATTTATGACATTCAATATGCATATATTAATACTCATGTGTAATTAAATAAGTGTGGAAATGAAAATAACATTTTGTCCTTTATTTCCATCAAGTAGGTTTCTACAGTAAATTTGAACCATTTAATGGGAAAAGAAAGGAAGGTATTTCACATTAATTTGAATACTGTAAGAGGAAAAGTAGTTAATAGTCTTGTTATAATAAAAACATTCTTTTAGCTTACAGATTTTTAAGCTAATAAACCAATAATCATAAACTGCATTTTAAGAGGATCAATTGCAAATTTGACAAACAAAATGGTAACAATTATACTTATTATTCCGATTACTATTATTACGAATGAAAGTTGAACACAATGATTTAACATTATATACATAAGTGATTTTTAAGTGATTTCAGTAAAAAAAAAAGAAAAGAAAAAAGTCTTTTCATTTAGAAAGGTTTATAACTTATAAGTTCTACTTAAGTATACATGCGTTTAGTTATTCTTCGTTTCCTTAAGTTATTCTTCGTTTATTTAAAAGGACATAGCTCAAAAAAATAATGCTAAGACATAAGATTATAAGATAATACAATTCAGAAATATACAAATTATTATTACTAAAATAATTTAATTTAATAAATATTTAGGTAAATATGACTTAGCTTCACACATACATATGCATACACATGTGCATATGTGGGAATAAATCTACAGATTGCATAAAATATTTTGCTATGAAACTACTTGAATTTGAAATTAAACAGTAACTAAAATGAAAACTGAGTATATATAAGAATATAATAACAATAATAATAATATTAAATCATCATTATAATGATAAAACACAAGGAAGGGAGACTTGAACTAAACAATGAACATTTACATATGGAAGTGAAGACTTATAAAACAAAATTATTGATAAAGCTAATATGACCTTTTTAGAAGATATAATATGAAACCAGACAGCTCCCTTTCTCCCTTCCCTACAGGGATTTTTGTTGCTTCGTTTTAAAAGAATATCTTATTCAAAAATGAAGTTTTCCGAATTTTATTTTTTGAATATTACTCTTTGAATATGTCGCCTTTCAGTTTAGTGAGCGATTTTTTTGAAAAAAAAAAAAAAATAATAATAAATATTTTATTTCAATAAATAAATTTAGAACTCTAAGTTTGGATCTTTAAATGAAATATTTAAATTTATTTAAATTTATTATTATTATTATTATTTTTCAAAAATTTGATTACTAACCTAAAAGGTGACATCTTCAAAGAGTAATATTCAAAAAAACAGAATTTGAGAAACTTTATTTTTGAATGATATATCCTAATCATATATCCTTATAAAACGCAGCAACAAAAATGCCGTAGGATAATATGGGAAGAAAGGAAGAGGGAATCTGACTGAGGTATAAATGGGCAAAATAATGCAGCTAAATAGAAGATGTTTAAAAAGAATTATAACATAAAAATTAAAAACGCATGCTGGAAAAAAAAAAAAAAAAAAAAAAAAAAAAAAAACTTTAGAAAAGAGACAGAAAATTAAAATTCACACAAAAAAAAAAAAAAAAACCTTTGAGGCCATTATCAGGGACCTCCCCCCCCCCTTCTCCCCCAATGCAGTGTTGTAACAGCAAAATGTTTTAAGAGCTACTAAAAAAAAAATAAAAGTAGTTTAGCTGCTTACATCTTACCAAGAGAATAGAACACGAACACTGCACTTATAAAAACTTATAAAAAGATTGTATATTTATAAATTTTGATAATTTTCAGGGAAATAAAATTAAATATCCATTACGACAGCATTTTAATCATTTCGCTGATAAAGTGATACAACATAACATTCTAAAATAAAAAACACCAGAAAATGAAAATGAAATTGAATAATTTAACTTTTCTTTCACGCATCAAATAGTAACAAAAGGCATATAGATAACACTTATGAATAATTCATTTTATGGTTTATACAGATCTTATCTGATTTTCTTCACATGAAACGGATGACATTCCTATTATTCTCACTTCCGATCACGAAAAGAAGCATTTATGATTATGTTCTCTTAAGTTATACCCAGTTTAAATTGTTTATTCTACATTACAATATTAAAAATATAGAAATAATATGTTTTGTAATAATTTTTGGATATGTTTTATTGTTATCACAAAATAAGGTATTTTTTGTCATAGGTTTTTATAGGGTGAATTACAACATGGTACAAAATTGGGTATAGGTATAAAATTGAGAAATTTGATATACGCTAAACAACTTGGGACCTTTTTTTTTTTTAACCAAACATTAATAAAAAATCTTAATCTTTTTAAAATTAATTTTAAAGGAATTTAAAAAGTTGACAAGTATTTTTAAGTATATATTCAGTTTAAATTGTTTATTGTATACTACAATATTAAAAATGTAGAAGTAATATATATTTTTTAAGCCTTTTAGGTATTTTTTATTGTTATAATGAAATAAGGCATTTTTGTAATAGATTTCTATACATAATGAAAGACTAATAGAACAAAATTAAGAAATTTGGGAACATTATTATTATTTTTTTAATGAAATATAAACATGTCTTTTAAAAGTTAATTTGTGAGGAGCTAAAAAGCCGACAAGTATTTTTCAATATAAACTGTATATTAAGTATATATATATATATATATATATATTCTGTCCAGTAATACTAATTATTACTGATTTCTTTTTCAAGTGTAAGAAAACTGCCATCGAAAAAAAAATATTTAGCAGAAAATTTCGGCTCATTCGAAATCAGGGACAGATATATAAAACAACAGCAAATGTAAAAAAAAAAAAAAAAAAAAAAAAGAGAAGAAGAAGAAGAAAATATATATGTTTAAAACTATACAACGAGAGAGTGATTCAGAAATGTTTCATATCATAAGATAATATTTTTTCACCATTACAATAAGTTTTGATCCTTATTTTAAATTAATATCCCATGAACAACAAAATTTAAAAGGAAAAAAAAAAAAAAAAAAAAAATATATATATATATATATATATATATATATATATCGAAACATTATGAAATGTTCTAACACTTATATTTATTCCCAACGTCCTTTTGAACCTGTTACATAGCAAATATATATTTTTTTATATTTTAATTTTATAGTGACAATATTTCATAAAACTTCAACATTTAACAATCAGGAGAGATTATGTATATAATATAGCAAGCATATACTAAAGATAAATATGGGATACTTAAACATAAAAAACTATGATTTATTATTATTATTATTTTAATGAAAAATGATTCTTAGGTTTAAAATTATTTCAAAAGCTCAAAGGTTTTATCAAAAGTATAACACTTTCACAGTCATAAATGCAATGAACCATTTTATTTACACTATGTTGACACTCATTTAAGGGATCTAAAGTCTTTTTAAAATGTCATTGAATGTGAGAAAAAGTTTTTAGTTTTCATTAAAATTGCATAAAATTTAGTATAGTGTTTAAGGCTTGTTTCAGCTTTTAGAAGATCATAAAATTAATTAATTACTATTAAAAAAAAAAAAAAAAAAATGCAGAAATATTTTTGTGTTAAGCAATATAGTTCTAAGCCTACTCTTTAAGATAATAATTATTTTCCTTTTTTTCATGATTAATCAACGTGCGTAAATACGTGCTAGGATCCCTTAGAAATATCCCCACGGAGGGCACTCCCCCTTAGGCCAAGGACCCTAGTGTAGTCAGTCGTCCTTACTCCGAAAACAAAACCCAAACACGAACTCACGATTAATCGATTAAATATTTCATGCATTTTTGTACTTTTCTTATTCGTGAGATAATTTTAAGTACTTTATTCCAAGGGATTGCTATAAAATTAGTCTATTCTATATGGGATGCAGTTTGGGGAACATTTTAATGTTGAAGGATAATATGTAAATTTTAAATTAAGTTAATTATTAAGAGTATTACAATTTTCCGTATTTTGAAACAAGCTTCGATCAAAGTACAAATTTTTGTGTAATTTTAATAGGAAACATAGAACTCTGAATTAATTGAAACATATTCATTTTTCACTTATACTTGAAAATTTTTAAAAATATGCATTGGATAAGAATATAGACATGTAGTCATTTTTTGTACATTAAGGCTAATTAAGCCGGGACTAACGGCTTAAAATGAATTATGAACCAATACATGTAATCACGTCTGAACCGGGACTCGAACCCGGAATCTGAAACTTAATAGACAAAAGACCCCCTTATACGAAACAAACATACCCGCATTCCCACAACGAAGCTAATAGGAATCATAATTTGAAAACAAAAGAACTAATATGTGTATTTAATATGAGCTTGAATGCTTTGTTTCGTTTATCATTTGGGTATAAACTTCATACATAAACCTGACACTATTTGGATTTTAGTACACACACACAAAAAAAAAAAAAAAAAAAAAAAAAGAAGAAGAAAGAAAGAGAAGAAAAGAAAACATGTATTTGAATGATTTCATCACAATTCTTACTTCATACTTTAACCCTTTCAACCCCACTGGGACATATATGTCCCGCAAATATTTTTAATTCACCCAATGGGATAAATAAGTGTGAAATTTATTGGAAAGCATGTCTCACTGTTTTTCTGTGATTACACACTGTACAAAATAACTGTTAAAAGTACAGGAAAAATCTGGCAGCTGGGGTGCCAGTATTTCTCCGTCAAATATACAGAACATAACTGTACTTTTAACAAAAAACCTGTTTGATTTACAGGATTTCTGCGTAAAATATATGTTAGTGATACAGTTTTGCGGTTTTAAACTGTATATTTGACGGAGAAATGCTGGCACCCCAGCTGCCAGATTTTTCCTGTACTTTTTTTACAGGTTTATTTTTTGCAGTGCAGAAAAAAGTATCGCAGACCGTATCGCAGTTAAGATTGTGTTAGTGCAATTTTATGTATTATCATGTATATATTTTCCAAAGTATTGTAAAATTAATTTAGAACTAGGAAATTGAACTTTTCACTGTATTTCATATCGTCACCTCAACTCCACTGGGACTGGGACACATATGTGCCATCTAAACACACCAGTGGAACATATATGTCCCACTTCCACAATTACCCCTATAGTTAATTTTTGTTTTTATTTTGGAAGAATATTGCTATTTCTATTTTATTTGACCTACTAAAGTACTAATTTAACTTTTTTTTTTTGGAAAGGAAAAAACTGGTAGCGAAAGGGTTAAAAGAAGGGAATGTATTTACATATATATATATGAGGAGCAAACATTCAAATCATGTTTTCTTCTCCTTCAGATACAATTGTTCAGAAAACACACACACACACACAAAAAAAAAAAAAAAAAAAAACCTAAGAAAAATCACTAACTCATTTATTATTATTAATATTATTATTATTATTGGAGAAAACACAGTTTGAATGTTTACTCCCAGTACATATATTTATATTAAAGGAAGGAATGGACTGCTTAAAAAAAGAAAAAAAAAAAATGCATTCTACAAAAATATGTAAGAGTTAAAAAATTATTCATTAATGAAATAGTAAGAATACTCTTGAAGTTATTCTTTGTCTCCTCTCCCCAAACTAAAATTTATGTCCCATTTATAAAATCAGTTTCGTTCCTATAACCTAATAGGTACAAAGAAATTGACTCATCTTCTTACAAATGGGGAACATATATGAATTATAGTCGATTACTATTTCTAGACTGACTTTTCGATAATTGACAAAAAATAAAAATTAAAATGTAAATAAATAAAAATTAAATCTACAAAAGTATATAAAAAAAAAAAAATGTTCATTAAAGAAATACTATAAGAGTACTCTTGATGTTATCCTTTTTCCCCTGTCCCAAAACTAAAATTTAGGTGCCATTTATAAAATCAGTTTCTTTCCTATTACCTGTAGGTAAAATTTTCAGGTACTACTAAAAAATTGACACAGAGGTACCAAAAAAAAAATGACACATCTTCTTATCAATGGGGCACATATATTAATTTAAGTCGATTGCTATTTGAAAACTTCAACAATTAACAAAAAAAAAAAAAAAAAAAAAAAAAATCTACTTAAAATTTTCAGGTACTAAAAAAAATGGACACAAGGGTACCAAAAAAAGACACACCTTATCAATTTGGCCCATATATTAATTACAGTTGATTGCTATGTGAAGGCTTTGATAATTAAAAAAAAAAAAAAATACACAAAAATATTTAAAAGTAAAAAAATTATTCATTAAAGAAATAGTAAGTTTGAATCTTGAAGTTATCCCCTATCCTCTCTCCCCAAACCAAAATTTATGTCCCATTTATAAAATAATTTTCATTCCTATTATCTACAAGTAAAATTTCCAGGTACTAAACAATTGACACTGAAGTACCAAAAAATGACACACCTTCTTTTAAATGGGACACATATATTAATTGTAGTCGACTACTATTTGAAGACTGCCTTTTCGATAACTAACCCCTACCCTCCTCCATTGCAATAAATAAATAAATAATAAAATAAAATAAATAAAAGTGTAATATATAAATTCCGGAGATGTTTTGAAGTATCGATTAATATTTTAAGAAAATGAAATAATTCAAATTCATGGGATTGAACAAAAATTAATAAAATTTATGAGATAAAAAATAGTTATCTATTTATTTATTTTAGAGATTAATGGATTTAGGAAACAGGCTGGATGATTTCTGGCATATCTATAAAGAAAATAAACATTTTACCACATTTTTACTAGATATTTAATTCTGATGAATTTAAAACAAGGCATTAAATTGGATTAATACCTTATAATTTCAATAAAAGAATCATTTTAAGCAACGAGTTAAATCAAACCTTTTTAAAAAAGTGTTTTTTATTAAGCGATTAAATGAAATTTCAACTTTAATAAAACACTATAAAGGAGCATTTTGTGATATTTTTTATAGAATTTTTTTTTTATTTAAAAGGGAAATGTTGAATCAACTCCTATTAGTGTGACCATATTATAGTACCTTTATAATAAAATAGCGTTAAATCTATTATAATTATCCAGTTATGGGATATTTTTTGTTCTAAGTAAATGAAGATTAAGTCGGTAATAATTATGATGAATAATTTCCTTGATACAAGTTTTTAAAATTTAGAAAAACGATTTCAAAACAGAGACTGGACACGAATTTCGAGGCAAAATGGTCACCCTATTTTAAGTAGATTTAAAAAAATATATATATCTGGCTTAAAAATATTTTTGCAAATTATTATTATTATCACATTATTATTATTTTATATCGTTTTAAGTCTGCACAAGAGGCCTAAATTTTATGTATATGAAATAATTTGCGGTTTTTCTGTAATTTTCCCCCTACAATTTATATTCACAAAATAAATTTGTTGTAATGTTTATGTGTTAAAAATTCATTCGAAAATTTGTATACATTTTTTTCCGGAAATAACTTTAAAATGTAAGCCATTCTGGAAGCCGAATGGTTAGCGTAGTGGTCTTAATTTTTCAGATACTGCATTCGAATACCTTTTCAGACATAGATGTTTGTAGTAATTCGTACTACACTTTAAGCTGTAGATCCCAAGTCTCATGAGCCTTTATGTGCAAAATTCCTTGACACTTCAAACGTGTGCCTCAAAATCTAAATTTTTCGAAAATAACTTAAAACCGACAAAAAGGCTCAAAATTTAAGCCACGTGCGCAGAACGAAAAAATTATTCGAGTAACAAGAAAATAAAATATATTAGATTTCAAACCTATTTTTATTATCATTAATGCTACCCAATAATTATTATTATTTAAATATAAATGGAGGAAAAAAAGAAAGAAATATGTTACAGTTTTCATATTTAGGTCTCTTGCACAGGCTGAAGATGATATTAAACCATAATAATAATAATAATTATTATTATTATATTTTGAAAAAAAAACATTCAGTAGGCGAAGTTTATACTAATACGTACAATTTTGAATAAGACGATCCCCCCCCCCCCCAACCGATTTTCCTTATTTCCTATTATGTCAATGCTCTTGAAAAAAATTCCATAATAAATATCTACAAATTGCTACATTTAAGAGACTATATGTATGGGATTATTCAGAAATAATAATAATAATAATAATAATGATGATGATAATAAAAAATGCGTTTAAGAAATTTTTCGGAGACACATTCTTCCCTACGTAGTTAGAAGTTTGAGATGAAGTAAACAAGTGCTAATTATAACAATGACAGCAAATAAAACAGTCATTATTAAATGCGTTCTACCGATGCAGCAGTTCATAAGGCTTTTTCGTCATTAAAAATAAATAAACAAAGTATACTGATTTTAATTTACTCCTTTTCTTTAGCAAAACTCATTTGTATTGTAAAATTAATAGTAATTTGTATACTGTATGAAAATGTACATTAGAATGTTAAATTTTTTGCCAAATTACCTAATTTGATATGTACGTACACACATTTATTCAACTTTATTATATATATAATCATTCATTCAAGCACATGTTAATAAATGTTGTTTTATTTAAAATACCTTTGTATACATATTTTTTATTATTATTTTGATAAAATTACGGCAGGAAGCCATAAATTTCCCCCATTTCCTAAAAATTCCTTATTTTCTTTTGGGGAATGTTTTTTTTTCGTTTTACACATTGGAAAATTATATTTGATATATTAAACTAATTTTTCAATCTATCAAACTGAAACAATCAAAGCATAAAAAGTAAACCTAAATACTACTTCGTAACTAATATTCTAGCAGAAATATATTGATGAGAAATATAGATTAGTAATATTATTCTTACATTAAAATAACCTAAACTATGATTAAAATATTCATATACTACATGTACTATACTAAAAATTAATCCTTTGTATTTTTTAAGAGAAATGATTTTTAAAAGCATATAAAGAAGTAAAATATTTTAGAAAATTGAGATTTAGTGTGGCCACCTACTTCTTAAAGATCTGTATCCAGCATGAAGGGAGTGTTCAGTCCATCCTGCATAAAATTTTATTACATTAAGTTTGAGGAAACTGCGTAATATTTGATATTTCCAAGAAAAAGATAAAGGTAGAGTTACTACATTATGTATATAAATAAACGTTTAAAGCGGAAAAAGATATAGAAAAGCCCTACAAAAATGAAATTAAATAAATAAAAATAAAATAAAAATTGCATCCTAATCTATTTCTTTCCAAAGAATTTTCAAAACATGCAAAATAAAATAAAATGTTCAAAAGGGTAACAAAAAGTGAAAAAAAAGTCGAGTTCGTTTGTCATTTTTATACGTTAATTAAAAATTAAATAAATAAAAGAAAGATAACGAAAGGGATACAAATAAAAATTCTCACCAGGAAATTTTTTCTTTTGATAAATGAATGAAATATCTGAGAGGCGCAAAATATAAATATAAGTACAAGTGCAAATAATAATGTATTTAAACCATGCAACTTAGTGAACAAATAAAAGTAGAAATACAGAGAGAAAAACCAATACTAAAAAAAAAAAAATTATGTATAAGCAACTGCTCAACTCGCCTTTTGCAGCTATAGTGTTATTTACATTTATTCTTCTATATGCAATTTATCTCTTGTACATTGATGTCTAAAAGTATCCCAGGCAATACTTTCAAGTAAACTTAATTATTAGGAACTTTTCTGATGAACTTAAATAATTATTTTTTAACAATGAAATTTAATAATTAATTTTTGTCTAGCATCTAAAGGAAAAATGTTATAGTATACGAACTTAGCAAGTGTAACTGATTCTACATGAAAATTTAATGCCTCCTCTCCCTCCCCCGTTCTTATACATTTTTTTAACCTTCTTTTTTTTTTTTTTTTTTTTTTTTTTTTTTTTTTTTCATAATTGTCATAAAAAGAATATCATAAAATTTATTATCGTTGAGATTAAATTTGATGTGTTATTTAAATGAAGTATTATTAATTTAAATTAAATTATTATTTAAATATGTATATTTTTAATAGTATATGCAGATATATACATTTTCAGAATTTTTTATATCAAGAAAATAAAATGTAGAAATCGAAGCGAATATTCAATAACATAAAACTATTTATTTTTAAGATGTTAGTAAAATTTAATATTGAATTTTTTGCCTTAAAACCGGATCGTATAAATCAGTGTCATAATTTTTATACGCTTTTAACATACATAAAAATACATTATACCAGAAAAAGGTTAATTATAAATACAAATTTATATATATATATATATATCTCCGTATGTATCGTTTAACATGTGGATTGCTTAAAATACTTATTCCTTGTTTCAATTTTGCTTTGTGTTATTGTTTAATTTAATTTCCTTTTTTATTTTGTTTTGTTGCAAGATAGAGACTTGAGCTGTATATTTGCTTGAATTAGCTATATAGTTTTCCGAAATCTTGCATATGCTGATAGAAATTTCAAGTTTCCTGATGAGAGAACATTTCTACTTTTCAGCATTTAAAATTCCAATTTTCAATTCACGAATTCCCCCCTTTTTTTTTTCCTTTTAATGGAACTCTTTGGTAATTTTATCCTTTCTCTTTTCTCTAAAATGTTGGCTGTTACTATTAATTAACAGATTTTGCAAATTATCTTATCGTTAGGCTTATGTGTTATGTTAGTGTCATTTATCTTCTGAGTAAGTACTTTAACATGTTTTTACTAATCATTGGTACTCAAATTAAATTATTACCGTGGCAATTTTTATTCGAAATAAATCTCAATTAGAATTAAATTTTATGTTGGTATCTTCATCTATCTTTTGTCTGCTGAGTGTTACAATGGTAATAAATTATTCAAATTATATATATATATCGACAAATAATACTTATTTTAATAAAACTAGATAATTGCAACCATTCCTTCATAATCAACATCTGAAAAATGCTTCATAAAAATCCTCGCATAACAAGAATAGCTACAAGTATCTTAAGTGACTATTTAATACACAAGAATAATTTCAAAAGATGGAATGCTTTCGAGCTAAATTGAGCTGTTTGCATCCTTCTTCACAATATGAAAGCCATTAATTCTATAGTTATGCCTCCCAGATGCCTCTTCTTTCCCTGTTCAGAGATACCTTATAAATCAGGCGATGTATACCAAAGTTTTGCAAGTCTAATAAGGAGCAAGACTCATCCAAATTACCTCCACAGATTAAGTAAATATTTATCACAAATTCGTCTATCGGTGTTCAATTTACGGTGATTTTAGGCGTTTGTGTAAAAGTTACATTGTTCATATAAATACTTTTGCTTAAAGTGTTACAGAAATAACATATTAAGTACTAGTTCAATTCATATGCGTATATTTCCATAAAAAATATTTGTTAAATTAAATTTCATATTAGACTATCTTTTAATAATTATTTTAGGATATTTATTTGTATAACGTTCTTAGAACTGTTTTTTTTTTTTTTTTTTTTTTTTGAAATATTAGTTTATATAACTTTTAATTATAATCTGACAGATATAGTTTATTTTTCTTGATTTTTTTTTTTTTTTTGGCAGGAAGTTATAGCAGGGAGTAAAAGTAAATATTTTTTAATTTGAATATTTTTTAAATATTTTTTCCTTCTAAAATAAATAAATAAATAAATAAATAATAGCAATATATGTATTATTTCCCGTATTTACCTGCAGAAATGCATTTTGATAGAAAAATAATAATAAAATTTAATAATGAATCTATTTATAATAACAATAATTAAAGGTGTTTGTAACATAAATATGTATATGTGTTAGTTTATTTAAATAAGGGAATTAATTAAAATATTTTTTTCTTTCTTTTTCTTTTTTTCTTTCTTCTTATTTAAATCACTTAAATAACTAAATTTATACTTTTTTTTTTTCGTATAAAGAGAGAAAATGTTTGCTACTCGGAAAAGTAATTTGCATAATTAAACTATTTCATTAAAAAATGCTGTTAATTAAAAACGAGGCTTTTTTAAACTGTAGTCAGTAATATATTCTACTAACAATAGCTGCTTAAAACTCCTACTAAACATATATTCATACATTGCTTGTTTACTTTACAAACTGAAATTTCAAATAACTTTTATGGTTTTCCATGCATTAATTTCATATTTCCACAAATCACATATTTCCATTATTACAATGATTTTTTTTTTTTTAATTGAATCAAAACACTAAGGACACAATTCATGTCACTCACTTAAAAAAATTGATAAAATGATATTATAACTGCCTTCTTAGTAGGTCATTGTAAACAGAAAATCAATATTATTCTGATTAATTTTTCTTTCACTTTCTTATTAAAAAAATTAAAATATTGTTATTATATCATTTTTACTAGATCATTCTAAATAGCAAAACTATATATTTTTGTAATAAATTTCATACTGAGATTATTTTGTCTTAGAAAATATTAATCATTATTAGGCTAAGAAAATTACGCATAATATATGTATATATATAATTTTTGCCATCTTATAAGTAATTGATCTATATAACAACATGATATAACTATGCAAAATAATTAAAAAAAGAAAGAAGAAGAAAGAAAAATATAAAATTAATCATTAAATGAATCAAAATTTAAGTTACACTGAATTTTTTTATGCAGTAGTTATCTTTATTTTTTGAAGAAGGCGTATTAACAATAGGAGGTGCTATATTTAAATTTATATTATAAAAGAGCAATATAACCATGGATCAAAGGGGAAAAAAAAACACTTGAAAATAATTTTTTTTTCGTATTATTATTATAATTTTTTTATTATTATTTATTTTTATTATTATTTTAACAGTGTTTTCTCTCCTATTGTAAACATATTTTTTTGTTAACGAGGATTTGTACTCTGAGAATGTCACTTTTAGATCAAAATAATATGTTTAAAATTCAGTAATAATAGTGGAATGTTTGCAAAAATTAAAATTTGTAAAATTATTACGGTTACTTATTATGTTTTATCACGCTTTCATTTTTATAAAAGCTTCATTTTTTTCATACATTGAGCTAGAAAAATAAATAAATAAATAAATAAATCCTGAACAAGAGAAAATACACCCTATATGCCAAAAACATATATTTTTTCTTTCCCCGCCCAATGTCGTTTCGACTGCGGCGTTATCAAAGACTGTTTTCCCGTTGGATATTCCCGATACTAGGCCTAAGGCGATGAGGACTACAATAGGCGAGTGGCAGTATTAAACTAAAATATCTTACCCGCTATGGTCATCCACGGATAACGGGGGACGTCAGGAATAGGGTCAAGTTGTCTGTAACCCAGCTGCGAACAAGGACTAAGGGATGAAGCCAGATCTGTCGCCGGATGGGGTAGAAATTGTGCCGGGGCCATCATGGCCTGTGCGGCGGCTGTCGAGCTGGAGACGCCGCAGTTTTGTAAATTAAACGCGTAGCCGGTACTAGAAATGTCTATACCATTGCTTTGTCCCGTTGAATTGAACCTGCACGATTTAGCCAGATCGGAATTTGAGGTGTAGTAAAGCGTTCCTGAGACTGCCACAGATGACTGGGGTGACAGGGAGCCATAAGGATACATTCTATGCTGCGGATGATGACCGTAGCCTTGCAAAGCTGCAGCTGATGATACAGCATCACTGGCATACTTGCTCCCAAGGAAAGAGTCCATAAACGTATTAGAACTCATTTTTACTTCATGTTAAAACAGAAATTCTGTATATTAAAAAATATGCTGTGCCGGTTAGTGTATTATCGCAGCAATGCAGTCAGCTGCTAGACCCGCGTAAACAACGCAACGCCAATCACAGGTTCGACGTAAAGATCCAGCCAATGACTTGTCGTTTCCGCTACCGCGCTCAGAATGCACTCCCGGCTTCAGCTTCTAGCGGCCTCCGTCTCTCCTCTTCGTTCGTTTCCGTCGCTCCATCACTCGTTCTCCCCCTCTCCTCTTTTCCATCCCTTCCCTTCCCATACACACACCACCTCCTTTCGTTTTGTTTTGTTTAACGGACTTCTAAGACAACTGTAGACTGGATTATAAATTACTGAGACTAGATTTCCCACTATAGAGATGCTATCGCGAACAGAGAAGTTTGAGTTGAAATTTCGTATTTCGGTAAAAATATCTCGATCGTTATAACAATTGATTCACGTCTTAGAAGCACCTCTTCAGTGGATTTTTCCATATTCATTTTTTATCTCTTATCGTAAACCAAGGGATTCGGTTGCTTCACTGAGTAGGGATCATTTTATGTACTTTCATAAGAGTATTAATTTAATAATAGATTGAAAAAAGTAAATGTGTTTTATGGAAAAAATGAATGCTGAATAGATAATAAGAGATTTAAAGTAACTATTTTTTAATTGATTCATTTAGCATTTGTTATTTATCAGATTTTTTTTTTTTTTTTTTTTAATCTCATTAAAAATTTATTAAAAACAAATAAATAAATAAATAAATAAATCTATAAAAATTAAATATGAATAGATATATTGTTATTAGGATTATTATTAATTAACAATAATCGTTATTAATAATATAATTTTAAAGCTACTTATCTAATAATTAAGCATTTTGATATGCATTTTGTTAATTGTCCATAACAAAATTATATTATATATATTTATTTAAAATAATTAAGGATGATTATATCTTATTTACAAATTACATGTACAAGATGAAACATATACAATCTTAACAGCCGATAATTCCAATGCATTAAGAATGTTAATAAAGTATAATTTATTTTCTAAGTATATTCTAACTAAGTATATTTAAAATAAATAAATAAATAAATAAAATAGATATGTATGCATAGTTACATTGAAATTGAAGGAATACAATTCCTAATTGTTTCCTAAGGACAGCAGAAAAAGTAAAAGAAAAAGTAATAAAAATCATTATATATCAATCCCAATTAACATTTAAGAATGTTTATGAGGTAATGTTCTCAAAGTTTGCACTATAAATGAGCGTTGGTTAAAAAAAATTCTCATTATTGTTAACTTTGTAATCTTTTTATATTAAAAAATAAAATAATTTTTTAATCATCAATAATACTTATTTTATTACAATAATATAAGTGATAATATTAAAAATTTTATTTAATATTTCTCATAAATTGGTAAAAAAATTTATAATAGTAATTAATAATAATGTTTATTTATGTCAAACTAATAATTAAAAATCTATTAATATCAAACAAAAAAGTCATTAGCTATAATTTACTATTTCTTTCGTAATATTTTAATTAGTTTCTATTAAAGGACGTAGAAAAATTAAGCGTAAAACAAAATAAGCAATTAATACAAATTATGTAATTACATTAACTAATTATTAGATAAAATATTAATAAATCGTCTGTATAAGTTTTAATTACAAATCATAAATGTTAATTTTAGCATTGCAGTATTCATTTTGTATTATCATAATTATTTAGTGTGTAGAGAGGAGATGGGACGCAAGATATTATTTAAATACAATAATGTTAATTACAATAAAATTAAGAATCTAAAATGCAAATTACGTAAATTAATATAAAGTTATCTCTTGCAGATTTTATGGATGAAAACAAAAAGAGAAAATATTTTTAAATTCTTAAACGTTAAATGTCTCAAATTGTATTTAAAAAAAAAAAAAAAAGAAAGAAAGAGAGAAAGAAATAAAAAGAATAGAAAAGAAAATACCTTAACATTGCAGCAAAGTAGGACTTCCCTTCATTTCATTTGTCATTTAATAGAAAGGACTAATCTTACAAAGAAATAAAAGTTTAAGTTAAGATCATATCAGAAAAAAAATTCAGCATAGTGCCACTTTGCAGTTTTAATAATTTTAATTAATTTCAAACAGGTGAATTTATTTACTGATTTGGCAAATTATAATTAATTTCCAAACAAATTATTTAATCATTTATTTAATCATTATATTGTTTGTATAAATTCAAAAAATAAATAAATAAATAAATAAATAAATAAATAAAATAATTAATTAATTAATTAATTAAAAAGAAGAAAAAGAAGATGATGTGACAGCTATTACTTCAACGATATTTCAAGTGAAAAAATTCAAATATTTATGAAATAAAATTTTGGAGATATAAACAATAATATTGAGTTAGAAAAGTTAAAAAAGAAAGAAAAAGAAAAGAAACTGGAAATTATTTACGAAGTGGCATGTTAAAATACCAATAGTATTATAAAAAATAAATAAATAAACAACGAAAGTATTAAATAAAAAGGATCTGCAATGATCATAAACCAAAGTTAATTCTGATAACATTTTCATTCTCAATTCTTAATAACTAATTGACACTATCTTGTCCCTTCTTTTAAACAACACTGAAAATATGAATTAATGTGAAGAAAAATATATATTATTAAATATAAATAAATTGTTGCTGCATCACTTTAGGAGTCAATATTTTTAAAATATTGACTAATGTAAATCAAATTGGATATCGTATTCAGTTCAATTCAAATATAAGTTCGGTTCAAATATATATACAGTATCATTCTTTATTATGCGGTATTATTCTGTTTTAAAATTAATGAATAACTAAAATAAAATAAAATAAAAGTTTTTAAAATATTTAAAATATTTACAAAATGAGACGTTGGATATAACAAAAATATTATTTAATAAAAGAAAATCAAAGTATTAAGAAGAAGGCAAATAGCTGAAATAAAATTAATTCAAAAAAATTCTCCCCTACTAAATAGTTCAAATATTGCATTTTTCATTGCTTTTCTCATTCTTTTAAATGTCCCTGAAAGGATGAATTAAAATTAAAAAAATGTTCAATATTAAGTATCAATAAATTCATATGTAACACCACATTTATAATCAAGATTTTAAAATATTAATGTAAATGAAGTTAGGTTGCAGAATGAATTCAATTTTTGTAGCAAATATTTCGATAATATCATTCTCTATTTTAGTATTACTCTTTTGTAGAAATTAAATATATATAGATATATATACATATTTACGAAATGAGATGTGAAAGATACCAACGATATTATATTTAACAAAAGAAAACAAGTCTTAAAAAATAAAAATAAAAAGCCATTTTGTGATCATGAGCTAAACTTATTTTAAGCAAACAACCTCCCCCACCCCCGTTCACCCCTTCCCACCAAAAGACAGAGAAAAAAAAAATGTAATGATAAAAGGTCAATACAACTCTCTCGACATCGTTTCTTCACTCTTTTGAATATCATTGAAAAAATGAAGTAATGTAGGAAATAATTAGCAGTAAGTTTACACAAATTCCTACTACAGCACTTTTAACTTCAATAATTTTAATTATTAATTATTGTAACTAATATCGGTGTTATTTGTTTATTATTATTATTATTATCATTACTGAAGGGAGTATCAAATTTCAAAGATTTTCATTTTTATTCAAGAAAAGCTGTTCTTTTAACAACAAACAAACATACAAACTATAGCGTGTAATTCACTGTCAAAGTTTTTAATGCAAATTTTCTGTTTAACTTCAATGCTGATAACAGACGTATAAAAGTTTCATTACTATCGAAATCAAAGACTTGAATAAGTAGTGTGTTATGGCTATTAAAAAACTTTCTTCTACATTTTCTTATACAAATCCACACAGTACAAATTCTTTATTAAAAT
The DNA here is from genome assembly GCA_963930645.1 of Salticus scenicus. Lineage (NCBI taxonomy): Eukaryota > Metazoa > Arthropoda > Arachnida > Araneae > Salticidae > Salticus > Salticus scenicus. The sequence goes on along the minus strand of OZ005657.1, from coordinate 148,280,006 downwards.
TATTCTTCATGACGAATGCAGATAATTTTCATCGCAGAAAAGTATAATACGAAATGTCAAAAGAAAGTCAACTGCGTGTCCTACAGACCATATCTTAGAATTATTTATTTATTTATTTTTATTTATTTATTTATTTTATTTTTTTTTTTTTTTAATGAAAAACAATTTGTTTTAAATTATAACACATGTACGGTTCAACAATTCGATTTAATGATATTGAGGATTTTTTATTTATTTATTTAATTATTTTTTCGAGCGACCTATATTGAGATTTTATATTTCCAGGGGGAAAATGAGATACTTTCCACTCGGGAAGGAATGGAGTACAAAAATAAATAAATAAATAAATAAATAAATAAATAAATAAATCCTGTTTTGCTAATATTATTATTATTATATATATAAATATACAATGTGTCCACGTATAACCTGAATGACCTTTATTTCCGGAACCGCCAAGCCAAAATTGGATGCAAGTGAAGATATTAAGACTTTGAAAAAAGAATATTGAAAAAATAAAAGATCTAAATTTTTATACAGCCCCTAGGTCCCTACATTCATATTTAGAGAAATCGTTTCCTTACAAAAACATTTCAAATACAAAAAATTCGTATTTGTACGACCAATATTCAAGGAGAAATTCAACTTCAAAATTTTAACACATATTATGGGGGACTGTACACAAACGGAGATGTTCGTATAAAAGTGTAGAAACTCCGAATTATCTTAATAGGAAAACTGCTTCGATGATGACATTTATTTCAAAATTTTATGCATTCAAATAATCTATCGGATGAGCTATCACAGGGGAACCCATGTAACACAAATTCAATTTTTTCAAATGGAAACAATACTTTTTCTTAACAGAATCGTTCTAAGAAGAAAAATCTGTTTGAAAGCATGTATTATTTAAAAAAAAAAAAAAAAAAAAAAAAAAATTTCAAAGTAGAGAGCACCGGAGCCTCGATTGTTATGTTTAAATAAAAAAAGAAAAGAAAGAAAAAGAAAGAAAAAAGAATGAAAAATCAAGCGGTATGCATTGATTATTAACATTTTCCAACAGTGCGTACTCGTTGCATCGTACTATAATCTTCAATGTTCTTTGGACACATCGGAGAGATATGTAGACTAATTGAATTCATAATAACTCTTAAACATAGTTGAATTTATTAAAAACTGCTTAACGCAGACGGAAATGCAACACTTAATTTCCAGTTGCAACCCTTAAGGTATCTGTATATTTTAGTAGTGTAGATCAAAAATATTATATTCCATAATATTGTAAGAAATATAATATTTGTTAATTGTAAATATTATGTATAATATGTATAATTTTAATATAGGAATATGTTTAATATAATATGTTTAATCTGAAGTGTAATCATATTATATTCCATAGAAAGCCTTATTTTACCATATTAAAAAAAGTGTCAATTCTTTATGATTTTTGCAGTAGAAAGCTATTTAAATGTGATTTATAAAATGTCAGTCCTAAAACGCAATGCATTGGCATTTTTGGGGGTGTCCCTATACACAAACCTTTGTCCAAGACCTACTAATGCCATTTTAACAGGTAACATTTCACAGTATTCTTGAAAATCATATGCCATTTTTAAGAAACTCTGAAGCTATTAACAAATGCTGGAAGCGGGCAGACGAGCATATAGAAAAATGGACAGTCAGACAGACATATACACCAATTCAAATTATATTCAAAATTAAATTTTTTTAAAAAGTGTTAGAATCCCATAATGTAAACGGAAATGCATTTCCAGGAAATTTCCAGGATATTTCCAATAATAAACCTTTATGAAACTGAATATTTTTGAGAGACCCTGTAAATCTTAATGCTAATCATACTGTATTCTATCAAAAGCTTTCTTTAGCGCATATAAATAAGATATTTCCATTTCATTAAGATTTTTGCAAAGATATTAAAATACGGTTTATAGAAATACCTCTCACAGAACACAAAGCTTTGTAATAATTTAGGGTACTCCTCTACGCAAAACAATGATGATATTTACTGAATTTTCAATAGAATACATCCGATAGTAAACTTAAATAACATATTTCAATTTCGTTGAGATTTGTGAAAAGTAAAGGTATTAAAATATGGTTTATAGAAATATCTCTCATAGAACGCAATGCATTGGAATACTTTCGGGTATCCCTGTACACAAACCAGCCGGAATATATACTCCATTTTCAATAAGGAGTATCCGACATTGAACATGAATAACATATATTAATTTCAAGAAATTCAAAAAATATATACGTGTTTTAGAGTGTGGACAGGCAAACAAACAAACCGAAAACCGAAGTCATTAACACTTTTCAACCTTGTTGGTAAGTGCTAAAAGGAGAAACCCTGAATTACTTTTAAAGGGAAACTATTTCGCTGAAGTCATTGAGTTTAAAAATTTTATTCATTCAAATAATCTATCAGATGAGGTATCACAGGAAGGTTCCCGGGGCCCTTTGAGGACTCATGTAACACAAAATCAATTTTTTCAAATAAAAACCGTAATTTTTCTTCACAGAATTGTCGTAAAAAAAAAAAAAAAAAAAATTCTGTTAGAAAGCATGCCTTTTTTTCAATTTTTCAAAATAAAAGCCCCGTGCTCAATTGTTGTGTTCTAATTAATGTCTATAAACAACGAATTATTAAAAGAAAAAAAAAAAAAAAAACTCTTATGTCATTGATTTCAGAAGTTTTGTGCATTTAAATAATCTCTCAGATGAGGTATCACAGGTTGACTCCCGGGACCCTTAACGACCCCGTATGATACAAGTTCAATTTTTTTTTTTTTTTCAAATGAAAAACGTACTGTTTTTCGCAAAACTGTGTTTTAAAAAAATCAATTTTAAATATGTTGTGCTTTTTCATTTTTCAACATTGGGGGCCCCGGAGTCCCGATTTTTATGTTCGATTTTTATGTCTGGAAATACTCAATCACCTTAAAAAGAAAGCAATTTTGCTAATGCCATTGATGTCATATGGGATTTTTTTTTTTTTTCTTTTTCTTTCTTTCTTTCTTTCTTTTTTTTTTTTTTTTAATATGTGGAAATTTCCAGACTTCTATTTGAATATAACAATCGGGTAACTGTGGTCCCCTACCTAGAAAAATGAAAGCAAAACATGTTTTAAAACAGATTTTTTCCCCTTGATATTACAAAAAAAGTATGTTTTCCATTTGAAAAAGTGCAAGTTGTGTCACGTGGGGTCTTACATGCCACGGGGCCCATCTGTGATGCTTTATCTGATCGATTATTTGAATGTACGAAACTTTTGATATCAATATCATCAGGGAAATTGCTTTCCTTTCAAGATATTTGGGGTTTTCCATGCTTTTATTGGAACATAACGACCGGGGCCCCTAGGCTCCCTATTTCAAAAAATGAAAAAAAAAGCAAAATATGTTTTAAAACATATTTTTTTCGTTGTACATGATTTTGCGAAAACCAGTATGTTTTCCTTTTGAAAAAATCTGATGTGGGCACCACATGACTTCCTTATACACTTTTAGAAATATGCATAATGTTAAAAAACATCGACATTGGATCCGAAACAGTTGGCTAAAAATATTTAAAAATATGAATTATCACCGTGTTCTGAGCTTTTCTGAAAATTAGTGAAAAACCGATTGCAAGATTTGTACTGGTAACGCTGACGAAGGCAGCAGGGACCCGAAAAAATTGGCTAAAAGTAAAAAAAAGGAATTTTCACCGTGTTCTGAACTATTCTGAAAGTTTCAAATGTCTAGCTAGTCGGGAAGTTAGTTAAATAAATTTTCTGTTGAACCACATAAACGCTGACGAAGGCAGCAGGGACATGAAACAGTTGGCTAAAAGTATTTAAAAAATGCATTTTCACCGTGTTCTGAACTATTCTGAAAGTTTCAAATGCCTAGATAGTCGGGAAGTTAGTTAAATAATTTTTTTGTTTAACCTTATAAATGTTGCCGAAGGCAGCAGTGACCCGAAACAATTGGCTAAAAATATTTTTTAAATGCATTGTCACCGTGTTCTGGGCTTTTCCGGAAGTTTTAAATGTCTAGCTAGTCGGGAAGTTAGTTAAAAATCGATGGCAAGATTTGTACTGGTAACGCTGCCGAAGGCAGCAGGGACCCTAAATAGTTCACTAAAAGTATTAAAAAAATTCATTTTCACCGTGTTCTGAAAGTTCTGATCTATTCTGAAAGTTTAAAATGTCTAGCTAGTCGGGCAGTTAGTTAAATAAATTTTCTGTTGAATCACATAAACGCTACTGAAGGCAGCAAGTATCGGAAACAGTTGACTAAAAATATTTAAAAAATGCATTGCTAATGTGTTCTGAGCTTTTCTGAAAGTTTCAAATGTCTAGCCAGTCGGGAAGTCAGTTAAATTGCAAGATTTGTCCAAACCGTTTTTGAGTTATTACCGTTTTTTAATACATTATGTCCGAAACCTATGTATTTTTGGTCATTATGAACCTAATTTTCCTAAATATCTGCAAAACGGAAAATCATACAAAGTCCAAAAAGGGAGGTGAACAACTAGATGTTATAACAAACCTATGTACCAATTCGCAACTTTCTACGTCCAATCGTGTTTGAGTTATGCGACATACTCACACATACACACACACACATACATACAGACGTCACGAAAAATCGTGTAAAGTCGCTTGTATCTCTAAAACGAGAGCTCGTGTTAAGACGACACTTGCAGGTGTACAACTAGACATCATGACAGTCACATCTATAAATTGGCAACATTCAGCAATCATTCGTTTTCGAGCAATGTGAAACACAAAATCCATTTCGCAAATCGGGATTACTATACTTCCTTTGAAACCTTTGGACGGCCCCTGCCTGCCTGGGCTCGGCCAAGCTTAACGGGTTGGATGCCGTCCGCCGGAGCGAATAAATCGCCAGATCACCGCGTGGAAGCTGCTGGGCAGCAATGTAACTAGAAAGCCAAAGCTCAGGAATTGCAGCACGCTCCAGATGTTAAGGAATTTGGAATAAGTGCACTAACTAGCTGAGAGTCGAAATAACCGGAATTGTACAAAATTAAAACAATTTTGAATTTAGGCAGGGAGGGAAAAAAAAACGCTGGGGGAGCCGCTAAAGTTAGTTGTGCACACAATAATTAAAGCCGAAAGAGGAGGCCATTTGGAAAGGGGAAGGGGACAACACTTATGATTTGAGAAAGACAAGCTGAACGAGGGAGGAACAATGAGATTATAATAATAATAATAATAATAATAAAATAATTACGTGAAGCCACTGGGGGATGGAAGATAGTTTTGGGCGCATAGCGAAAATTTTGAAGTTTTTGAAGTGGCAAGGCCTAAATAATCCTAATTGGGAGGGAAATTACTATGCGCAGGGAGGCCGAATGGAGAAGAGAAAGAGAGACCATCGCAATTTTTATCCACCACGGGGGGATGGTTCCCCGCGTTAGTACCCCCACAGATGGTAGCCCGACGACTGCTAAACGACCCCATCGAGCACTTGACGGTGCAGCACAGATTAACGAGGACCAGACACCGCCACACCCTCGTAAAAAAAAAAGAATAGAATAAATAAAATAAAAATGATAATAAAAATAAATAAAAATAAGGTAAATAAAAAAAATGGAATAAAAATAAAATAAAAATATAGAATAAATTAATTAATTAATTAAAGTAAGTAAGTAATTAAATTAAAATTGGTGCGGGTCAAAACTTGGTGAGTACCAAAAAGAAATGTGACAGGAAATAGTTCTAGGCTTAACAAGGAAAGTATTACCCCTACAATTGAGAAAAGAAGTGCGTGTCAAAACTAGATGAGTACCAAAAAGACTATGTTTCCGGGATTTGTATGTTGTGCGACCTGTTATGTCCTGCACTCTTGATGATATTGTACAAATCCGGCAAAGGTAATCAACATTATGGTTGCTTTTTGACACGCATTCAAACCTGTAACATTAAAAGAAGGTATTGATTGTGATCAGAACTAGATGAGTACCAAAAAGAATAGGTTAGCTAGGAATTATTCTTTGTGATGGAATCACTATGTATGGACTAACAATAGTTAGGTCCATCGGACCTGGGAGTTTCGAGAATAAACCTGCTGAAGAAATTGTCATTATGGTTGCTTTCTGATCACCGACTGCGTCAAGGAACTTGTTAGCCATTCTACATTTTATAAAAGAACTATTTTGCAAAGGTAAAAGTCAACATGGTTGCTTTTTGACCACGCCATTCATACACTAATGGAAGTAATAAAAGAAAAAAAAAAATAAAATTTATACTTTGTATAAGGAAGTAAAAATTGAATATGTGTCATGTGTATTCCACCCAACGGCCCACATATGATACCTTATCTGATAGAGTATTTGAATGCACGAACCTTTTAATATGAATGTTGCCAGCGAAACTGCTTTCATTTTAAGATAATTGGGGGTTTCCAGACACTTAATAGAGACCCCGAGGCTCTCTACATCTAAAAATGAAAAAAGCAAAATATATTTCAAAACAAATTTTTTCCGCTTAACAAGGTTCTCTGAAGAAAAAGTACGGTTTCTATCTGAAAAAAAATGGTTTTGTGTTACATGGGGCCCCAGGGACCCACCTGTCATACTTCACCTTATAGAATATTTGATTGAACGAAACTTTTGAAATCAATGTGTTCTGCGAAATTGCTTTCTTTTCAGGATATTTTGGTGTACCCAGACTTTTAAAACACCCTAAACCAAACTAAAACTTTTTTTTTTAAATCTGTCTTTAAATCTATGTATTTTAATATATCTTTCTCTCTTAAAGTAATTTAATTTGCAGGTGATCCTTTAAGAGATTCAATTATTAAATTTTTTAACAATGCAGCATAACATCAATTTGCATTAAGCTCTTTAGAAAATAGTTTCATGTGCTTGAATGATTTTAATTTCTGTTTTAAAGTAAATGAATTTTTATTTAATTTCTATCATTCCATGGATAACCCCTAATGACGTAATGACATTTGTATCGGGAAATGTAAGCCAGAAGTTCAGGTAAAGTGGTGTAAGTCATTATTTTTAAATTTAAATAACTCAGAGATTACAGAGACATAGGGTTTCTTTTATTTTGCTTCTTAAACACAGAGAAACACTTTCGTAAATATGACTGATAGAAAAAGAGGTATCGTATAAAAATTAGATTTCGTATTTTAATATGTGTATAGCCCCTTCCTCAAAAATGCTATATCTGAACTCTACTCTTCAATTGAATCAATTTTGCAATTGGAAGTTTTCATCTAGGACTAACGGTTGCGAAAATAAAGGTCGTTCATGTTATTTGAATATGAACGACCTTTATTAAGTTGACACTCTGTATATACATATATATATTAATTTCACATGAAAAGTTAACGATAATTCTTATTATGAACCTTTATACAAAATTTTGACTTGTATTGCCATATTAAAAATTATATATATATATATATATATATGAGGAGCAAACATTCAAACCGTGTTTTCTCCAAAAATAAAAAAAATTGAGTTAGTGATTTTTCTGTGAACTCAACATTAAATAGCACAAAATTATACTATTATTTTAAACCAAAATAATTTTTATCACATTATAAATGCTTCAGAAAGTTAGGGTTTCAATCAAACAGTGTTTCCTCCAGAGCCTGTTTTCAGTCAAACTGTGATTTCTCCAGCCAACCAGTCAGTACTGCTCTTTCTGGTCGCGTGACTCGTACATGTACCAGCTTTTTATGTTTGTTTTTTCGTTAGTTCTATCTTGTTTTGTTCATTTTAGAGACGTGTACTTTATTATTATTATTATTATTATTTTCAAATGGAAGAATTAATAGATGGTGTATTAGTGAGTACTTCTAATTATGGAACTAGAAAAATACAGAGAATTGGTGGGGAAAAAAAAAAAAAAAAAAAAAAAAAAAAAAGAAGCGAAAAAGAAACGATATTCAGCACCTTTAGATAACAACATTTATACTCCATGCAAACATTCTATTAATAAATACTTTTTCATGCACCGATGTTAGACCTAATGACGTTAAGAAGTTTCGGGATAGACTTTACGAAATTCCGGACAAACAGCGACAAGATTCTATAATAGCCTCATTGGTTGTTACAAAAAATGTAACTCGACGTAGACCTAATAACCCAACCCCCCCCCCCCCCCAAAAAAAAAAAAAAAAAAATCGCAATCATCTGGCTTACAGCATGCATTTTCTGCTTCTTATTTTATTACTAGTAGCAGTGGTAGGAGAATTCCTGTGTGTAAAAACAATTTCATGGCTAGAACTAAAATAGGTCGTACAATGCTAGCCAATATTGTTACTAAGGTACATGCTGGTGAACCTATTGAGGAAAAGAGAGCAGGGGATAGAAAAAGCCACTTAAGCATTAATAATAATAATATAAAAAAAAAAAAAGCTAAGAGAATTCATCTCAAACTTAAAGGCATCAGAATGACATAGACAAACTTTTACAATTGATGTATGGTGAAGAGTGAAAAAATCAGCCTGTTTTTAAATGGTATAAAGATATCATTACTAATAACTTTCATGTAGAATATGAGGAAACAGAGGAAGCATGAAATTGCTTAAGTGAAGATATTGGTTTAAAAATTTAAATTTCAAATTGGCTTAAAAATTTTAGTTCTTTCCTACAATTTGCATGATGAGTTTTCACGCGTAAATATTTAATTTAACTTTATAATTACATAACAAAATCTGTTCTGTTAATTACATTAAAAATGTTATTTCATCAATATTCGAGCTACATACTTTTTCATTCCAAAAATGCTTTGTCCACATTGGAAACATTCAAAACATGTTTTCTCCTCTGTGTTTCGGTCAAAACATGTTTTCTCCACATTGGAAACATTCAAAACATGCTTTCTCCTCTGTGTTTCGGTCAAAACATGCTTTCTCCAAATTTCAAATACATTTTTCTAATTAACTCTAAGTTTATTATGTAAAGTAGGCCTACAGATCTTCCTAGTAACCTATAATACAACTAAACAAATGATAATTAGGGTCTAAGAAGGGTTATTTTTTAATTTATCAGTTTTTTGTGTTTCCTGAAAAATTGCATTCGAAGGAGAAAACACGGTTTGAATGTTTGCTCCTCATATATATATTTAAAAAAAAAAAAAAAAAATGATAGCGCCACTTGTTGAGCGGGTAACCCCTAAAGCAACAATTATGTCAAGGTCGAACTAAATATTATGTTTGATTAAATTCTCTCAGTTGGTTCTTGAGATACAGAACCCACAAAATATTTGATGCACACGCACAAACAGACATTTTCTAAAAATAGCCAAATTGTGTTCAGGACATCTCAAAACATGTAAGTTCTTTGAAAACCAGAGGTTAAAATTTTTCATGAATCCAATACATTCTCATAAACATACATATAGAAGAAAGTACATAAAGCATTCTTTGAGAAACAAAAATTAAATTTACAAGGTGAAATTTCCACTAACTAGTTTAAAAGTACTATATCTAACTTTACATCACAATGATATTGTTTATAATACTGTTATTTTCAAAAGTATTCAAGGCCTTCCTCAAAAGGGGTTTACTAGTCCTTTTAGATAATTGCCGATATTTTTGCAAAAGAAATTTTTATAGGTAATAAACTTACTTTATTTAATGTATATAGCTTATATTACCGTTTATTACACCATTTCTAAATCTTTACCTACTTATTATCCATCTTAACTTTCTTTAACTAAAAATATTAGTAAAAATTATTTTTTAATTTTAAAATTAATCTTAACAATGGCAAATTACCATTTGATGTTTTTAATAAACGAAAATTTTCATTTGAAGTAAATTTATTAACTCTTTTTATATGTTGTTTGCACAAAAATATACATAAAAATAATTTAATCATTTAGCCAATTAGAACAGGCAGATGTTTGATTAAGGAGATGCGTTCGTCGTAAATATTGGCTGGGTGGGTGAGATAGATAAAAAATTTAAAAATGTTATTGATACATTTTTTTTTTTTTTTAATTACAATTTAAGTGATTACAATTATTCAATTCTAACTCATTTTCCAAGTGAAAAGTTTTCAATAACCACTGTCTCTTACATTTTCCATATAGATTCTCTCGGAAAAAAATTACCATCGAGCGACAACAGCATTTTCTAGAAAAGCTAATATTTTTTTCGTGTAACTAATCACCATGTAAAAGGCTAAAAATGATGTTCAAACGAAATTTGCTCTGCTTTCTAAATACATCTTCTGTGCAATATTACGTTTCGAAGACACCCCCTTCACTTTTTAACACTTTCCAACAAGGTTGAAAGGTGTTAATGATTTCCGTTTGTCTATCTGTCCATCCATCTGTCTGTCCGCGATCTAACTCCCGTAAATATTCATCGAATTTCTTGGAACTGATGTCTGTTATTCAAGTCCATTATCGGATGTTCCCTATTGAAAATGGAGTGCATACCTATACTGGTTTGTGTACAGGGACACCCGAAAGTATTCCAAAGCATTGCGTTCTATGATATGTATGTCTATAAAACATATTTTAATGCCGTTATTTTACACAAATCTTAATGAAACTGAAATATGTTATTCAAGTTCACTATCGGATGTTCCCCATTGAAATTGGAGTGAATACCATTGCTCGTTTGTGTACAGGGACACTTGAAAGTATTCCAAAGCATTGCGTTCTATGAGAGGTATTTCTATAAAACAAATTTTAAGAACTTTACTTTGCACAAATTCTTCATAAAATTAAAATATATTATTCATATGCACAAAAGAATGCTTTCCATTGAATACAGTATGATTAGCATTATATTTACAGAGCCAAACAAAAGTATTCAGTTACATTGATGGGTATTATTGGAAATTTAATGGAAATTGCATTTTCGTTTATATTAATAGCTTTTATCACTTTCTAAATGTTTTTAAAACTTTCCAACAAGGTTGAAAAGTGTTAATGACTTAGTTTTGTATGTCTGTCTGTCTATCCGCGCTCTAACTGCCGTAAATATTCATGGATTTTCTTGAAACTGATATATGATAATCAAGTTCACTATCGGATGTTCCTTATTGAAAATGGAATGAATACCTCTAATGTGTGTATGGACACCCAAAAGTATTCCAAAGCAGAATTTTTATGAACTATATTTTGGTTCTTTTATTTCGCACAAATTTCAATGAAATTGAAATATATATTATTCAAGTTCACTATTGGATGTTTACTGTAGAAAATGGAGTAACTGCCAGACCACTACTGGTTTGAGTACAGGGACACCCGAAAGTATTCCAAAACATTCGTTCTTTGAGAGGTATTTCTATATATCAAATTTTAATAACTTTACTTTGACCAAATCTTAATAAAATTGAAATATGTTATTCATATGCACAAAAGAATGCTTTTACAGAATGTAGTATGATTATCATTTGATTTACAGGGCCTTGCAAAAATATTCAGTTACATTGAAGGTTTTATTGAAATATGCTGGAATTGCATTTTCGTTTACTTTAAGCGATTTAACACTTTTTAACATTTTTTAAGGGCGGATATGATTTCAGTTTGTGCACCTATCTGTCCGACTGTCCACCTATCTATCTGTCCGTTTTCCCACCCCCAGCGTCCGTAAATATTTTTGTAATATATATATATACATATATATGTATGTATGTATGTATGTTATTCAAATTCACTACGGAATATTCACTATTTTAAATGGCATTAATAGGTCCGGAGTAATAGGTTTGTGTACAGGGACACCCCAAAAAAATGCTAATGCATTGCATTTTAGGTCAAAATTTTTTTATAAATTACATTTAAAGAACTTTCTGCTGTAAAAATCATAAAGACATTGGCATTTATTTTTAATATGCTAAAATAATATTTTGTATAGAATATGATTTTGTTAACCTACAGATTTAAAGGTCTACACTATAATATTCAGATACATCAAGGGCTAAAATTAAAATAAAAGGAATACGTTTTCATTTGTGTTAAGCATTTTAACACGTTTTAACAACGTTTAAGAATGATTAGGAATTCAGTTAGTCTTATCTGTATGACTTTCAGAACTACTGTCTGTCCGTTGTGATTTTTACGTAAGGCACAGAACACTGAAAGTTATACCATACAAATTACGTAGATTTGGAAAGTGCTAATAATCAATGGGTACCGCATGATTTTTCCTCTTGTCTTAACAGTATTGGAATAATCGAAAATGATATATAATTTTTCAATTGATTCTCTTTACTTTGTTCAGTGTATAAATATAAAGTTATCAAACATTTTACCCAGACAATGCCTATTTCATAACTATTCCCCATTTATTTTATTTATTTATTTATTTATTTATTTATTTGGAGATTTAGCCTGGTGCAACTATAAAATGCTTTTAAGTTTCCTTGAATTTCTTTTCTCTTCCTAGCTACACAAATTAGACAATTTCTTCGTTCCAGTTATTATTTTAAAAAACAAATATATGTATATATATATATATATATATACATATATTATTCATTCATAAACTTATGACAATTGTTTACTTTGTTACCCATAAACTGAAAATAATTTATGAATCCGGAAACGTTTGTCTAGACGTTACAGACATAATTGTAGATTCGGCTGAAGCAAGCTAGTTTTCCAAAAAGAAAATGAAGGAAAAATTCATAGCAGCTAAGTTTTCTTCTATTAACATTAAATTAAATAAACAACTAAAAATAAATAAATAAATAAATAAATAAATAAATAAAAGGGAGAACTAAGATGTGACAACAAACACATTTCCACTACGATATCGGGTAAACATTTTAAAGTTTTGAAGAATTATTTTAGAAGATATTACTGGCATATGATAATTAGTTCTGCATGGGGGGGGGGGCTACCGCCTCCCCCAACCCCCCGTTTGATTAATGCACCTACATTTATATAGATTTGTATTCGGTTATTAAAAAATAATTCTCTTTTTAAAAAATAATTTATTAAAATTATTATTTAAAAAAATTATCTTTTATGATAAGGCATACGATTTCCATATTAGAGATGTAGTATAACACCAAATATCCAAAAAAAAGTCCATTTTATTCTCAATATTTAAAAAAAAAAAAATTTTTAAAGTTTTTCTAAGTTTTTTTTTTTTTTTTTTCGTTAAAAGTAAAAAAATCGATAACTTTGTTTTAAATTATTGCAGATCGATGGTTCAACCATTCGTTTCAAAGGTATTGGCCATCTCTTTTGGAACATACCCATCATGAAAATTTACTCTCTCGAGGGGGGAGGCAAGGCTCCTACATACACAAAAAAATTTTCCCAGTTGACTATCTCTATTACAAAAAATAGATATTCGTTTCATTTGGTTTAGTGCAGTCTATAGACGTTAAACTCTACTTAACTGCAATTTTTCCCATAGACGTAATGTATTAGAATTCTCTTGATTGTCCCTGTACATGAACCATTTGCTTGATCTTAACGAAAAGATTACTGTAGCATCCTTATATGATACACATTTAGAATACCAAGTTTGAACATTCTGCCATAATTTGTTTTTGAGATATGCTGATAACAGACAGACACACACACACACACACACACACACACACAGACACCAAGACACACAGACATACACACAGACCATTTGGTAAAAACATGATTTTCGTATTCAGAGGACCTCAGAACATGTAAATATAACAAAATCTCGCTTTCGAAAACTTGACCCAAAAACAATACTTTCTCTACCTTATTGGTAAGAGAAAGTAAAAATCAATTTTGATAAAATTACAAAAGTAACCAGTGGCGGATTTAAGGGGGGGGGGGCTAGGGGGCTGAAGACCCCCCCCCCCCCCCCAAAAAAAAAAAAAAAAAAAAAAACACTGTCATTCATAATTGAATTTTGCAATTGTAAATTATTTATTGGTCTAGAATAACACTTTGAAAAATCTTAGCCCCCCCCCCCCCCAAAAGTCAAGTTCTGGATCCGCCACTGAAAGTAACTTTATATAATGTCCCTCGATCCCTATAGTTCATATTCAATAAATGTTGGTGCTCATCCTAACAAACATAACTCAAAAAATTTTCATTCTGTGCGACAAAAATTTACCGATATATTTAGCTTCTAAATTTGTGATTTTTTCAAAAGTACTTTCTTTAAGTCGTACACAATTTATAGACAATGTACAAACACACCGCACTGTCAGAATCAATCGAATGTATTTTTTTTTCTATTAGATTTAATTAGTGGAATTATTTTATCAAATGCGATAATGTCCAAGAAAACTATCAGAACAATATATTTCTTATGTACATCAAAGTAGGATGTAATCAGAATGCAAGTAAGGACTATTTTTAAAAATTCCTTATATTAAAATACTTGGTAAGAGAAAGTAATTTGGGTACCAGCACCAGATTATTTTATATAATAATTAGGCACTAAGGACAATGTTATTCTTTAGTAAACCTGTTAAATTATTTTTAAAAGATATAATTCAATAGACATTGGCACTAACAATAATCAGTTATATAATAACTCAAATCATTTATCTTTTAGGACTTTCTTTTATGCACTGCTTATGTTTGAAGTGCTGATAATGCATTGTAAAATTTTACTTCATTGCTGCAGAATTTTACGTATTAAACTAAAGAAAAATAAATAAAAAAGGAAAATTCGAGAAGTTATTCCTATTTAAAAATAATTAAGAGATTTTTAACATTTATTATTCATTAGTAAGTCAAATTTCTGACAAGAAAAAGGAATATATATATGTGTGTGTGTTTGTGTGTGTGTGTAATTCGATGTAGCAATCACACTGCTTTATCTTACCCTTTTTTTATTATAGAAACATTATTACAGTGTAAGGTGTAAAATTAGAGGAACTGCATTGAAACAATTCTAATGTACTTTTAACAAAAAGTTCAAAGTAGTTTTAGAAGCAGTTTTTTTGTACATAAATTTCTGTAGGAGAGGACACTAAATTCCTCCATACTTTCTCGTGTTCGAGTATTCGTGTAACTTTTAACATTTTTATAAAATTTTAAAATTTATTTAAAATTATATGGAGAACTGTCGCTCTTATTACTTTCTGAAACTTAATCGATTATCTTTCAGCAGTCCTATATGTTATTTATACTTTATATATGGAAGGTTCTTTGTAACTGGACCATAAAGATGAACCTGGGGGATAATGACTAATTTAATTTTGCAAACAGAAATGATAATAAATTATATAGTAATCTATAGTACAATCATGGTTTTATTACATTAGTTTATAAACTTGAAGAGTTAACGAAAATAATATACTTTTTTTCTCTTTAATTTTTAAAACTAAAAAAATATCATGCAAATGTCAACACCTACAAATACAAAAAATATTATTCCTTACTGAAATACATGTGTTCTATATCTGACTTTTGTATTTTAAATTGAACACATACAGAGGTTATTTTATTTTATTTATTTTTTTTATGTATAGGATAATAATAATAATAACTACAAATAATTATCATCATTATCATTATTATTATTATTATTAATTTGCAACTCGTAATTCAAACCATTTAAGTACTTATAACTATTTAAACAGAGAGCACTATTTGAACAAGATGTTTCAAACACAGAGTACTGATTTTCAGTAATATATACTAAATATATGTTCTAGGTGACTGTAAACCAATTTTCAGAAGTCGGATAAGGGTTAAGTTTGGATAAGCGTTAAGATGTTGAAATCATCCCTTCAAGTTGAATTACTTCCTAAAAGTAAATTAAAGGGTTGTTTTATCTCCCTTAAAGATATAACTTGAGAATTTGCATTTTTTTTTTTTTTTTTTTTCCAATTACAGTTTTCAGAAAATAATGATTATATTTTTATCATTCCCTCACTTGAAGAGATGTTTTTGTCGGAAAAAAAAAATATTGTATTGGATAAAAGAGAGAACTGGATAAAAGAGGAAAAGGAAAACTGAAAAAAAAAAAAAAAAAAAAAAAAAAAATGGTGATCGTGTAATAAAAATAAGGAGATATAACTAAAAGGAAATCTAAAATAATTAATGAAAGAAACCGAAAATCCAGGTAAATTAACTTTCTGCAATATTTAGGCGGAAATTTAAAGTAAGAATTTTAGAAAAGACCAGAAAAATATTGAAAGAAAATTATCGAATAATTTGGGAAAAAGTGTATAGTGTTACAGCAATACATTATTATTATTATTATTATTATTATTATTATTATTTTAGTATTAATTATGAGAGCTCTATTTTTTAAATTAAGTGCATATTTTTTACAAAAAAATAGAAATTTCTGCCAATTTTTTCTCATTATTAGTATGAAAATGGCCTATTTGCCATATACACATATTAGACACAGAAAAAATGCATAATACATCTTGAAATGCATTTCCAGAAACTTCCAAACATAGCACTATTTTATTACAATTCTTTTGTGTGTCCTTGTAAATGAAGAATAAATACACTTTTCTTACCATATTCTATGTGAAATATACTTTTGTGTTCATAAAGAATATATGACAACTTCATTTTTTTTAGCGCAGTCTAAATATGTTAAACTTTACCTACCAAATATTTTCGCAATAGACATAATATATTTGAATAATTTCGTTTGTCTCTATACGCGATCCATTAGTTGAAATTCAATGAAAATTTTTAAGTAGCATCTTTTTGATATTAGATTTAGAGTAATAGGTTTGGAATTTCAGCTATTATTTGATCTTGAGCTCTGGTAAAAATCTAATTTTCGGATTCAGGTGAACTCAAAATGTATGAATATAGGAACATCTTATTTTCACAAATTTTACTCCAAAACAATACTCTGTCTATCATATTATGTGTATGGCAAAGTTATATAAACAGTTAATACTAAAAATAAATACTACATACAAAATAACCTTTATTACTTAAATTTCTCTATCATAATTGCCAACTTTTACATATTTTTAATGTCACAATTTTAAAATAGTTTTCTTTGAAGAATTTTAGCCTTTAAATACCGCAAAAAAATTTATACGAATAAAGGATATTCAACTTGCATAAAAGTTGGGAACTGATAAAAACATTTATGTAATAAAAATCTTTATAAAAGTTAAGGAAAGACTTTATTAAGTATTTGAATGCTCTTATTTCTTATAATTAATATAAAGACATAAAATTAATTATTTTTAAATATGAATTGTTGATGCTTTCATTGCGTTTTATTTTTAATTAACATAAACACATAAATACAGGTAATTTAATTAAAAATATATATACATATTGCATTCCGAAAATTTTTAGTGTAATGCAGTTCTAAAAATTTAGGAAAATATGTATCAAATTTACAAACTGGTTTCAGGGCTGCTTAAAATGTTGGACAATTAAGATAAATTTTATAACAAAACTTTTTCCCTTTCTTACTATTACAGGAAAATAATATAAAATGAGTCAGTGAAAGAAAATGTCTGGAGAAACATATGCTGTCTAGAAGATTGTAAATTTTCTTTAAATTTAAAGACTTAAAATTAATTACTACATGGTAACAGTGATAACTTCAAATTTATTATTTATACATTAATGGCATAAGACAAACTTCAATCTGAGAAACCCCTTTAAGTTGAAATGTTTAATAGAAATCCATTTATGTCGTTTAAAATAATTTTATACATAACTTAAAGCTATATAGTAGTACTACTATATGAGGGCATAATGCACATTGTTGCGAACATCTTGTCGATTTTCTTGTGTAAAAAAGTAGTTCGTGAGGATACAGGCAGGTTAGAGATGAATACTCTTCAAGTAACTTCCCATATCAGTTCACCAAAACTATGATTACAACAAACATTCTTGAAAGAGTCTGACGGTACTGTTATTTCATCGAATGTTTTTGTAGCAGTCCAATGAAGCTGTCACTCTTACCGCAAATGTCACTATACGAATGTTCTAGAACAGTTTAAGAAAAACTTTACTTGTTCCAGAGGATAAAAGCAAATAACATGAAATACTCCAGAGCAGGAATCTTCAATTGCTCACGAACAAAGTTCAGTCGCTTGGAGTATAAATTCCGATGAGGAGTCGTTCGGAATAGCTTTCTGCGCAACTCTGAATTGCAGTGACTACACACTCTCCCGCAGAATTCAACTCACTCCTATTTATAACTTTTGGCGATGTGGTTTGGCGGTAATTTCATACTGAATCCCATGAAAAGTTTTGGATCTGGGTCCTCGTGCATAGTAGAGCTTAGAAATTTCGGGAACCCTAACTACTATTTTTTGACAAATTTGGTCCCAAGTCGTCAAGTTTGTCGTCAAGTTTGTCATCTTACTGAATAAGTTGCTTCTTTTTCTTCACTTTGTCTGTAAAACTGCTTTCACTGTAACAGGATAAACGATGCGGGGAAAAAGGCTTAATTCATTTTAAAAATATATTACTTAAACAGGAAAAAATGAAGATGGAACTTTTATGACACATTTTAGGCTCTAATACCACAGTTCCTTTTATTTATTTATTTATTGGCATAGTCTTTTTTATTTTATATAACTATCTGCTGCCTTAAAACGAATTTTGTTTTTTGTTTTTTGTTTTTTGTTTTTTTCTTCAAATGCTTCGTGATTTTTTTTTTTTTTTTTTTTTTTTTTTTTTTTTAACCTTTAGTGTAATATAGAAAGAGAAATTTAACATTTTTTTTTTAATCGCTTTTAATTCTCTATGTTTTACAATTTATTGGTATCTTTTTCTTTTGAATGAATTTCAATTTTTGCGCACAACTTACACCAATCCCTTTTAAAAAGACTAGTATTAAAAGATTACTGATGAGTTGTGTTATCGCTTTTTACGAGCACCACATATAGTGCTTCACTAAGAGAGGTGAGTAAACTCCATTTAGTTCCTCATATCTTTTGCTTGGAATTGCTTTAAAAGCTGTTTTGTCAGCTGATGTAGCCTCTTGCCTGACAGATTATAATAAATCAACTGAAGAAAATTCTTAATCTATTTTTATCTGTTTCTTTAGCGTGTCAGATTTATTAATGATACGTTGAAAATATTGATTTTTTTCTTACTATTAATTAATAAAATATATACTTCTTCTATTAATTAATTAAAAAAAAGAACTCATTTTACTTATTTATTTATTTTGTTTTCTTTCATTTTTACTAGGAGAAAAAACATCGGTAACAATTATTGAAAATATCTTCATTATAAATTTATCAATTTATCGCATAATTGTGTTCTTCAGCATCTTTTATTGTCTCTGACGCTGGTTTAAACAACTAGCTTGATGGCTGACATTAATTAGATTAATTGTAGGGATCATAGTTCCGGTTAGTATGTTTTTTTTTTCCTGATAATTACGCAAAAGAAATGAAAAAAGAAAGAAAGAAGAAACACTACGGAATGAATAGCTGAGAAAAACAATCTATATTACAGATCAGCCCCCCCCCCCCAATTCTTAAATACTTTAATATTATTCATTTAATTCTTTACCAATGAGGAATAAAACAAAATGTGTTAAATTAGCTGTGTTTTGCACGCAGCAGTTTGAAAACAATCACAAATAAGACAATTTAGTTAATAATTGCGATTTCGTAAATACTTTTAAGCCTTCATCTACTATGCAAAAACATTCCTTTGTCACGGAAATGACTAGCCGGGAGAATATTTGATTTTTTTTTAATCTAGAAAGCAGACGTTGTACTAATATTTCCTCAAATAAGAACAATACATAGTCGTCTTTGTCTCATTTTATATCTAGGTAGTCATCGGAAAAATGTTCCCATAAACTCTCACTGCCCATAAACATGTCTTACTGTATTTACATTTCATATGAAATAGTCATTTCTCAAAAAAAAAAAAAAAAAAATATTAAAACGATAATAATAATAGTTTTTATAAGAAAAAATAATATTTTATACAAATTATTAATTTCTAAAATAATTAAAAGTTGAAGACTTCGTTTTGAATATATATAGTATATAAACACGTAAATATATATTTGAACGTAAATCAAGCAATCCATCAAAAAATAATGTATAGACACGCAGACAAATTAATAATCAATATCTAAAAAAAAAAAAAAAAAAAAAAAAAAATGTTTATGTAACTTAATATTACAAACGTAAATAAACTTTCTGATTTTTAAGAAAAAGAAAATGCTAAGTAGAACAGATGCATCCAATTTTCTAACTTTCTGGATTAGTAAAACATATCCATAAAAGTACAAACTACAATAAAATGCATGACTAGAAAAAGCACTATCTTGTTCAGGCCATCTTCCTTTAATTTCTTTTCTGTAATCTTGTCCCTAGTCATAATATTTCGAATTGAAAAAAATAATGAGCAATTACTACCCTAAAATAAATGAGTAATTTAATCAATCAGCATTCAAATCCCGATGGAGACAAAATAGATTTTTTTTTTTTTTTTTTTAAATATATATATATTTACTTATTTTTCAGTGCACTCTTCATGTCTACAACATGACTGTTGCAATCTACATTAATAACTCTAGTTTGAGTGTAAATTTCATTCTTTCATTTTGAGAAAGTATTTCGTCAATATTTCTAACAAATCCTTTTGCTTTACTTTACTGAGTGTAGTGTACATTGGATATAATTGGAGTGTATATACCATTAATGCTAATTTTCGCATCAATCGCTGTGCTTTTTACACTGAAAAAATATTACATTTGTTTTTAAACATTTTGCAGAAACTATTTTATAAGATATCCTTAAAAAATTTGGTCACTATACAAACTGTATATAATAATTTTAATTTGATTTTACAGATTTTTTAGGAAAGAAAAACTGTTTTATGTATCAATTTTTTTATTCTATGACACATATACAAAATAATAATAATAATCTTAAATTACTACTATTATTATTATTATTGATCTAAGTTTTAAAAGTTAAGAGAAGTACTGAAATGGTTTTCATGATTCTGAATTTGTATGATTGACTGAATTGGTTTGTATGTTTTTATTCTTTTAAATGCTCATTACAATTTTTTTTCCCTTAATGCAAAAAACAAGCTTATTGCCTGGTCACACAATGTAAAATTAGTATTATATAAAATTATCACAAAACGCACTTGCAAAAAAAAAAAAAAAAAAAAAAAAAAAAAAAAAAAAAATCATTTACTTTTCTTCTAATAAAACCGCAACAGTTTTTAAATTAATAATAAAATAAATCTGAAAACACGGGCTAAAAACAGAGGCTAAGTATTTTTTATTATTATTATTATTATTGCTGCTGTTGATGCAATTATTATTATGTTATTGTGAACTTCAAACAAGATGGTATATTTTTCTTTTCGCTGCATAAAAAGCAGGTCGACAATATAAATTCTTTTTCAGAAGGTTATATTTTACTTATACAGTAATTTACTGCGTACGTAAAGGAAAAAAAAAAAAAAAAGAAATTTTAAAGTTTTGCTAATTGTATTACGTAATTAATTTCACAAAGTGTATATTGTCTGAATTTGGGTGAATTTTTTTCTTATATTCGATTATTCTCTATTTTTATTTTCGAAATAGATAAGACTATGCTAATACACTATCTACCATTTGGACACTTTCGAATTCAGACGATTTGTCAAATAGCTATAGAAAAGTTTTTTACGAAACATCTTGAAACTTTGATATTATAAAGAACATGTTGCACCTCATATATTTCAGCAAAAGTGGTGCCCTGAAGAAGAAAAAGGGACCAGTAAAAAATTGAACAAAAGTCAAAATGTTTTATATCCCTCAGTAAAAAGTAATACTTTAAAAGCTTCGCTGTAGCATGCGATTATGAAGATTTTTTTCATGGAAATAAAACGGTTTCTTTAAAAAATTGAAAAAACACTCAGTGTAAACTCATTGTGTTTCTTTTTTAGGAAACTTGGCGTACTACATTAAACACAGCATACAGCAATCTGAATGCAAAAATTTTAAATATCTTACAAAATATGAGCATTTTTACTAGATGGTTTTTAACAACACATGCGCAAGCTTTTAAAAAATTGCATTTGCCTAATTTTATAACCAAAAGTATTGAGCTACTTATATGAAAACCTCAACTAAATAAACTAAATATCGTGTAAATTCAAAAAGTTATAAGTTATAGAATGAACAGCATTTCAGTCCCCCCCCCCCCCAAAAAAAAAAAAAAAAAAAAGATAAAGATGATAGGAGGTTTTATCAATCGAGAGAACACTTTATTACCATTGGACATAGACATGGACTGAATCAAAATAAAAATGTGAGTAAAACCACTAATAGTTAAGCTTTCCATTTGAGAGGAACTGAAATTCTGTTCATTCTATTTCTCATAATATTTTGAATTTGCCCGATATTTGTTTGGGATAGTCATATATTTGGAATTTTCATATAAATAGCTCAATAACTTTGGCTGTTAAATTATGCAAATGAATTTTTGTAAAAGCTTGCGCATGCGTAGTTAAAAGTTTTTTGATAAAAATGCACACATTTCGTAAGATATTTACCATTTTTACATTCTGGTTGCAGTATGCTGTATCTAATGTAGTGTGTTTAGTTTCCTAAGAAATGGTTTTGCACTTGGTCTAATACCCTACATGCTTTAATTAAAAAGTGGCAGTTTTTTTTTTTTTTTTTTTTTTTTGGGGGGGGGGGGGGGCAATTTTTTTTAATAAACCAGGATATCTCCATGAAGTTATGTGGTAGCTTCATAAAAAATTATGCAGATAATTTTAAAAAATCCTAATAATCACATGCTACAGCCAAAACGCATTTCAAGGATTATTGTTTACAGGGTTGTTCAAAATACTTTGACTTTTATTTAATTTTTTACTGGTACATTTTTCCTCTTCATAACAAAAAAAAAAAAAAAAAAAAAAAAAAATGCTGATATACATGATATATAAGATGTTCTAAAGCCTAAATTATATTTCTAAAGCCTGGAGATAATTCTTGCAAAATTTTTCTAGATATTTGGCCAAACGTCTAAATTCGAAAACATCCAAATTACTTATTGGTAGATAGTGTAAAAGGTTATAATTCCGTTTAATACTATAAATGCTAAAAAGCCTTTTTAACACTTTCCAACAATGTTGAAAAGTGTTCGGTTTGTCTGTCTGTCTGTTTGTCCGTCTGTCCGCGCTCTAACTCACGTAAATATTTATAAAATTTCTTGAAACTTTTGTATGTTATTCGAGTTCACTATCGGATGTTCCTTATTGAAAATGGAATAAATACCTCCACTGGTTTGTGTACAGGGGCACCCGAAAGTATTCCAAAGCATTTGGTTCTATGAGAGGTGTTTCTATAAACCATATTTTAATACCTTTACTCTACACAAATGTTAATGAAATTGAAATATGTTATTCAAGTTCATTACCAGATCTTTCTTATATAAAATGGAGTAAATACCACCACTGGATTGTATTTAGGGACACCAGAAAGTATTTCAAAGCATTGTGTTCTATGAGAGGTATTTCTATAAACTTTTATTGTGCTTTATAAACTTTTATTGTGCACAAATCTTAAGGAAATTGAAATATGTTATTCATATGCACAAAAGAATTCTTTCTGTAGAATATAGTATGATGAGCATTAGATTTACAGGGCCACAAAAAAAATATTCAGTTACATTAAGAGCTATTAATAAAAATTTGCTAAATTGCACTTTCGTTTACATTAAGCGTTTTTAACACTTTCTAACAATTTTTAAACGTGATTATTATTTCAATTTGTGTATCTCTCTGTCTCCCCGTCTGCCCCCGCTGTAACTCCCGTAAATATTTATGGAATTTCTTGAAATTGAAATATTTTATTCAAGCTTACTGTCGGATGTTTCCTGCATAAAATGGAGTAAATACCACCACTGGTTTGTGTACAGGGACACCTGAAAGTATTCTAAAGCATTGGGTTCTACGAGAGGTACTTCTATAAACCGTATTTTAATACCTTTGCTCTACAAAAATCTTAATGAAATTGAAATATGTTATTCAGGTTCACTATCAGATGTTTAAATATAAAATGGAGTAAATACCACTACTGGTTTTTGTACAAGGACACCTGAAAGTACTCCAAAGCATTGTGTTCTATGAGAGGTATTTCTATAAACCATATTTTAATACCTTTGTTGTGCACAAACCTTAATGAAATTAAAATATGTCATTTATATGCACAAAGCAAAGGTTTCTATATAATATAAGTACAGAATATAATATTTATAAAATATACGCAGATTCTCTAAAAAATTCATGGTTCTTGACATGAAATTTATATATGTTACAAAATAAACCCAATAAATGAGCACTTCAGTGTAACTGTTATATATATATATATATATAGAGAATAAAAATTTTAAATTAAACATAAGAAGCTATAAAATGCATGTGAAAATTACTCTCCTTAAGGTAACTCTCTACCTATAGCCGCTGGCAGCTAAACCCTATGTAATTCTATGGGAAATTTTGTTCCGAAAATTATTCTTTACATAAAGAAGTTTTTTTTTTTTTTTTTTTTTTTTTTTTTTTCCTGTTTCCACATTCTAATAATTCACAAATGTTAATTTTTTTCTTTACAGTAAAATGCCAATTATTCAAAATTTCAAAAATTAATTTTAGAAATCGTGAAAAAAATTTAACGGTTGTGAATTTTCTAAATAATAATAACATTAATAATAATAATAGTTACAATAGGATAAATAGTCCTACATGATATTTCCCAATAATATAACATGGGGTTCGACCACCGGCATTCGAAAATTATGAAGTTTTTGTCTTATTTAATCGGATAAGACACCATTCGTCTATTTTTTCTAGATATGACTAGCTATCGAATTGCTCGGAAATACTATTAATAAAATAAATGCTACTTGCTAATATAATAAAATAAGTATGATTTAATATTGCTTTATTTTTCAGCTATGAATATATTCTGAGAAGATTTTTTGTGTAATGGGAACAGAAAATTTTATTATCTTATGTAATATTACAATATAGTGACTAAAAATTTGTAAAAGACACTTATAACTATAAAATGCATCTACTTTCAGTTTTTCTTTAACTAAATTGTTTGCTTGTTTATTCGGGTTGATAAATATAATTCTACTGCTAATGTACAGTCGGTAACAAAAGTGTCCGAACACTAGCAAAAATTCCTATGTAAAAAAAAGCACACTTCATACAGTTTTGTTATATAAATCCTTGTCGAATCCTGTTCTTAGTCAGTCTAAGAACATGATTCGATAAGGATTTATTTAACAGAACCGTATGAAGTGTTTACATAGGAATTTTTGTTTGTGTTCGGACACTTTTGTTACCGACTGTGTGTATATATATATATATATATAATACAAATTTTGAAAACGAAGTTTTTAATAGGATTTGTACTAGATGATATATGTTCAAAAAAAGAAAAAAAAATCATCAGAACTTTACAAAATACTGATCTACGAAAAAGGTGAAAGCAGCATAAAAGTGCTTAAAAGAGAGAGAGAGAGAGAGATCCCGTGAAGCAGATGTTCACCGAAATCAGCTTGAAGCAGATTGCAATTACTGGTACCTACATTTAGAACTCGTAAAAAAACGCAAACTAAGCTTTTGCGAGTGCAAAAAAATACATAAAATTATATTTATTACCCTCTGAAGGCATCAATCACAACATGAATATATAAATGGTTTGGAATTAGTACGTATATAAGTTTATTTTAACACATCTAGTTAATTTAATCTGCCATAAAAATCACAAGTTTTTAATTGACGAATTGCAGCACATATTAAAGATTCATGCACATGGCATATGGAAAATAACCAGTGGCAATTGTATGTTAAATTTTGTAAACATATTAACCTTCTAACTCGGGATTTTTTTTTTTTTTTTTTAATTTAGGTGTAAAGTGGGATACTATTATTTGTGTAAAATAAATACGTGATGATATTATAAATTTTAGACTTCCATGCAGTCTCTGTCTTATATGAAGCTGCAATAAAAATTTTCAAGCATTATATCTATTTTTTTTTAATTGCATACATTTATTTAAAAATTGCTTAGTAAATACAAATTTTATTCTATATGAATGAGGTTTAAACACAGATTTAATTTAGAATGAAATAATTATTGGTATGAGCTAATATTAAAATTATAAAATAAGTAAAATAAATAAATAAATAAAACGATAAGAAAATCGAATCTTATACAAGTGTAATCAAACTCATTCAAGTGATACTCAGAAAAAGTTAAAAGTAGTAACAGATACTTTGCGATAGTCTTTTTCAAAATTATAAGCAAATCTCTTATGATATAACGCATAATGTTTTTTCAATTATACTTTTTTTCAAATTATACTTTTTAAATATTTAACCACTTAACAGTTTCTTTCTTCCTTTTTTTTTTTTTTTTTTTTTTTTTTTTTTTCCCTCCTTTATATTTCAACTCCCACCATATTAGTACTGAATGGAAATATTCCCGCTATTTACTCGTCGATTCGATACGTTATTTCTGTAGTGATAAGTATAAAGGATTTAAGTCCATATTCTTGATTTTTCAGGAGACGAAAAATAAAGTTTAACTAGCTAAAAACAAATCAGAAGAATGGATTACGGAAAAGGTATTTCGTTGATTTTTACCCTTTATACCATTCAGTGGTTGTCAACCTTCATTTAATAACGGGAAAAATTGAATTAAATATTTTATACCATACATGAATGGTAAATTTCTAAATTGATGCTTTTTTTACCAATGGATTTTCTCAAAGACTAAATGACGTAGAATTAAATCCTTTATACCAATCGATAGAGAATTATTTTCTGAGTCTGACTATGTACTTAACTCAAAATCGACATTTTTGGACTTAAATCCTTTATACTTATCAGTACAGATTTAATGGAAAATTATTAGAGAGAACCACTTATAAAAAGTAATGATGCTAATAAGTACAAACTGTGACGGAAGTAGTGTCGAAGGGCTGTTTGGCTAAAACTTTCAAATAATTAAGGAAGTTCAGTTTTATTCAACTATACAGGGAATGTAATATTTACATTATCTACCAATAAGTATTTGGACAATTTCGAATTTAGACGTTTTGCCAAATATCTAGAACAATACTTGAGGAATTATCATGAAACTTTTCGCGTATAAAGAAAATGTTATGCCTCATATATTTCAGTAAAAGTTTTGTCCGGGAAAGGAAAAGGAACCAAAAAAAAAAAAAATTAAACAACAGTCAAATGTTTTGGACCCCCCTGTAAAAAGTAATGCTTGCAATGCATTTTTGCTGTAGCATGTGATTGTCACAATTATTCTAATTATTTGTGTAAATTTTTAAGAGGATACCACCTATATTCATGGATATATAAATAAAAAAAAAAAAAAAAAAAAAAAATCCACTTTTTTTGTTATAACACGTAGGGTATTAGACACAGTGAAAAGCCATTTTTAGGAAACTTGGCATAAAACATCCGCACAGCATACTGCAATCAGAATACAAAAATGTTAAATATCTTACGAAATATGAGCATTTTTACAAAATGATTTTCAACTAAGCATGCGCAAGCTTTAGCGAATTTTTATTTGCATAATTTAACAGCCAAATTATTGAGCTACTTATATGAAAGCCCGAAAAAAAAAGTCTTGTAAATTCAAAAGTTACGAGAGATGGAAAGAACAGAATTTCAGTTCCTATCAGATTGAAAGGTAAATAATAAGAGGTTTTACTCACATTTTATTTTGATTCAATCAATGCACGATAGTAATACAGTATTTGCTAATCTATAATAATTATAAATAAATATTGATAAAAACTCTTATCATTTTCACCTTTTTTTTTTTTTTTTTTTTTTTTTTGACAGAGAGAGAGAGAGAGAGAGAGCTGAAATTCTGTTTATTCTATAACTCGTAACTTTTTGAATTTACAGGATTTTTTTTTTTTTTTTTTTTTTTTTTTTGGAGTTTTCATGTAAGTACCCAATACTTTTGGCTTTTAAATTAGCAAATGAAAAATTTTAAAACCTTATGCATATGTAGTTAAAAATTATTTAGTAACATTTTGACATTTGATTAATTTTTTACTGGTCCCCCTTTTCCTCTTCCAGACAAAACATTTGCTGAAATATATGAAGTATAACATGTTCTTTATACTTCCAAAGTTTCAAGATAATTCCTTAAGAATTTTTCTAGATATTTGGCAAAAAGTCTAAATTCGAAATTATCGAAATGCATTGAGAAAAAAATTATACCGCTTTCATCTAGAACGTTCTTTTCTAAATCCCTAAACTAGAAGTATAGATATCCGAGCTATGCGTATAAGGCCCGCCAATACACTGAGAAAAAATTCTATAACTCACATCTAGAATCTAAATTGTGGCTCTAGAAAAAATAGTTCCATGTCGTTCTTATAAATTTCTTATAAAAAAATTTCTAGTCCCCTTCGAAAACGAATTCTAGAGACCTCTATTAGAATTCTTGAGCGTTTGCCTATACTATCGAGGACAAACCTATTTGAAAATGTCTTCAAATAAATGCGATTACAAGAGGCGGGTTTCAGCATCTATAATCTTCGTTTATAACCCAATTCTAGAAAATCAAGCGAGAATTTCTCGTAATACAAAAGGTTCAGAATATTCAGAGTATTGTTTCTCTATCTAGAAATGTGTAGACTAGAAATTCTCGATGATTTCGTCTATTCAGTTTATTGGCCTGCCTTATGAGCATAGCTCGGAAATCTATATTTCTAGTTTAAGGATTTAGAAAATGACCATTTATTCATTCTAGATGAAGGCGGTATAGATTTTTTCTCAATGTGGTAGGCAGGGTTTTTCCTCCCTATGTACGTTTATAATTATTAAAATTTTGTCAACCATTCCTATCTGTTTATAATATGTTATCAAATTTTTCCATAGACAATTAAAAAAAAAAGAATAGAAAAGAAAAGAAAGACAGAAAGAGAAGGTCAACCATTCCTATCTGTTTATAATATGTTATCAAATTTTTCCATAGACAATTAAAAAAAAAAGAATAGAAAAGAAAAGAAAGACAGAAAGAGAAGAACATTTTTTCGGCTCTTTCTAAAGGGTAGGTTGATTTCTTTTTTCTTATCAAGTAGCCGCCATATTGTTTCAAAATGGCTACTACAAATTATTAATGGACTTGGTGGAAATACTGATGAGGGCTATGTACGTATGGAGTTTTGAGCAAATCGGTTCATAATTACCTTTTTTGCGTGAATTTGAAACTTTCAGATGGCCAGCATTTGGAAACAAGATGGTGAATCAAGTTGACAAAAGGACACATCAAGTGAATTTCTAGGAAAAGCCTACTCAACAAATTAAGTTCGAATTAATTCAGAATTTCAAAAGTTATCGTGCTGATTAATTTTCAAGTGGCTGCCACTTGGAAACAAAATGGCGATGCAAGTTACTCAGTTAACTAATTCAGGATATTTATAAGATAAGTCCACTGTCCAACTTTGGTTCGAATAAATTCAGTATTTCAAAAGTTTCAGTGATAAAAAGTTTTCAAATGGCAGCGTTCAAGTGGCCACAACTTGGAAACAAAATTGTAGAGCAACTTGCCCATCGAAATCTTTTATAATATTTGTATAATAAGTCCACTGTCCAACTTTGGTTCGAATTGATTAAGTATTTCAAAAGTTATCGTTATAATAAATTTTCAAGTGGTTGCTACTTGGGAGAAAATGGTGGAACAAGTTGTCCAGCAATTTCATCCAAAATGTTTGCAGCGTAAGTTCACTGTCCAACTTTGATTCGAATTAGTTCAGTATATCAAATGTTATTGTGATGACAACAGCCTGATTTTAAGTAGCCGCAACTTGGAAACAAAATGGCGGAAAAACTTGCCCAGCGAAATCATCCAAGGCATTTTTATGATAAGTTCACTGTCCAATTTTGGTTCGAATTAATTCAGTATTTCAAAAGTTATAGTGATGAGAAATTTTCAAGTGGCCATCACTTGAAAACAAAAGGGCGGAGTGAGATGTCCAGCAATTATATCTAAGATATTTGAATGATAAGTTCACTGCGAAATTTGATTCGAATTGATTCAGTATTACAAAAGTTATAGTAATGACAAATTTCCCAGTGGCCGCCACTTGAAAACAAAATAGCGGAGTAAGTTGTTAAGCGAATTTAACCAAAATATTTGAACTGTGAGTTCACTATCCAACTTTGGATTACTATTTTTGGTTTACTATTTCAAAATTTATCGTGATGGCACATCTTCAAGTGGCAGCCTGGTTTTAAATGGCCGCAACTTGAAAACAAAATGGCGGAACAAGTTGCGCAGTGAATTCATCAAAAATATTTTTATGATAAGTTCTCTGTCCAACTTTGGTTCGACTTGATTCAGTATTTCAAAAGCTATCGTGTTGATAAATTTTCATGTGGTAGCCTAATTTCAAGTGGCCCAGCTTTAAGGTATCCGCCATTTTGTTAAAAATAGTGGATAAAGTTCATTATTAAACTTGGTTGAGACCCTTATATAACATATGTATACATCAAAATTCTATCAAATCCGGTCTTAAATATGCTTTTTACAATGTGGATTTAAAATTTTTAAGTGGCCGCCACTTGAAAAGAAAATGGCAGAGCTACTTGATTAACGAACTCATCCAAGATATTTGTAACACAAGTTTGCTGTCCACCGTTGATTCGATTTAAAGTATTATTTCGGAAGTTATCGTGATGTTAAAATTTCCATTATATATCGATAAATAGATAGATGTGTATCAGGGTTGGGGTTTAGGACGTCTGAAACTGGTTTTGGACAAGACAGGTAGTTTTTACCGTCTAAAAGTGTCCTTAACTGTCTAAAACTGTACAAATTGTCCGAAAGTGTCCAAAACCTAAAATTATAAGAAATTCTATTTCCTACATTCTCAGTAGCAATTATAATTAGTAATTAAAAGTATTTTATACTGAAAATATAGATCTTTTTAAGTTAAAAGAAATTTGCAATTTATAAATAGCTATAAAAAAAAATGAATTTTAATGCCAAAAAATTTTCTTACAATACAAAATGTACATAGGATATTCAAAATGAATAATTTGTCTTTTATTTTTAATTGCAATATACTTACATATCCAATATTTTACAGAAATTATTTTTAGAAGTTCTTTCATAAATTGCATACATTAAAAGATACCAAAAATAAAATATAATTAGGCAATGAAGTATTATAATTAGGCAATAAAGTATATGCATTTTCAAAAACAGCAGATATGCCCCCCCCCCCCCCCCGAAAAAAAAAAAAAAAAAAAAAAAAAAAAAAAGTGTGTATCATCTTTAAAGTGTGTATCATTTAATATTTTCACATATATATTTTCTCAATTATTCAAAAATAAAATAAGTTAGTGTAGCTGCACATTTTTAATACTTATTTCAAGATGATTTATTGTAAATTATATATATATATATATAATAATAATTATATATTAATTTGTTCTCTTGATATATTTATTCACGTTGCTTATATATACTGTGTATGTGCGTGTAAATATTATAAATATCAATATTTGAGGTACAATTATCCACATTTTTCCATTAAAGCTTCAGTAATAAATTTTTGCTTTTGAATATTATAATTGTTAATATATGTATATTTCACTAAACATTATGGAATATACTTTAAAATGTTACAAAACAACAATAATTATAATAATTTTGTAAATTTTTCAAATATTTGCATAATTTTAATAAAATATAATTCTACTAAAAAATATAGTTTTGGACAGTTTAAGACACCAAGGTTTTAGACAGTACAGTAAAAACCATGGTTTATACCGTGGTTTTTACCATAGTGTCCGAAACCTTGCCAACCCTGATGTGTATATATAGATAAATGAAGTGACTACAATAGGTCGATTTCGAAAGAATTTAATCTAAAAATTACATGAATATTTTGCATATAAAGAAGATAAAGATGAAAGAGAGAGTGAGATAAGAAAATAATTTGCCAGTGTCACACGATCGATTTTATGTAAGAATGGAGTCAAACTCACATGAAAAGAGTTCGGATGTATATGTAGATGAGCTTCAATTTAACGAGGAAAATGAAAATAATTTGAGCTAACATAATAAATAATTTAATAAGATGCTTGAAACATTCAGATTTTAAAAATTCTTATGTAAAAAAAGTACACTTCATACGGTTTTGTTAAATAAATCTATGTCGAATCCTGTTCTTAGTCAGTCTAAGAACATGATTCGATAAGGATTTATTTAACAAAACCGTATGAAGTGTACTTTTTTTACATAGGAAATTTGCAAGTGTTCTGACACTTTTGTTACCGACAGTATATACGAGTTAAAATATTTTAACTCATTTTAAATGTTGGAAATTATAATGACCGTATCAATGTATGACATCGTAATGATTTTGTGAATGATCGTAGTTATGGAGCAGAAAAGTTTTACTCAATGTGGCATTACATTTTTTAACCGGGTAAGAAATCTGGAATATTCAGAGATCTCAGATAATAAGCAAATTCTGTGTTTTTTGATACTTTGTTATAATCAAATATAATTGTATTAATAAAAATGCTTTAAACAACATTAATCACTTATAAGATACATTCTTTATTTAGAGAATGTTTTACGCCTCCTTCACTATCCACCAAATAAATGTATTAAAATCACAGAGTTCTTGTTTACTGAATATTGAAAACATGAATGACAACTAAACCATTGATTGCAATGTAAGACATTTTATAATATATTTTATTCTGAGTATTATAATAAAGATTGTTTATTATTTCTCTTTTTCTGAATGAAATTTCACGTTTTATTATTAATCGATTTTAGGTATAAAGAGTAAATTCCTCATCTCTCATTATAACTAAATAGAATTATGCTAATGAAAACCCTTTAAATACACAGGTGATATCTAAAATTTTTATTTGATAATTTTGACTGTATATTTTTTGGTGTGTTGAAACAGAAAATGAAACAGTTTTTCTCAATCACGTATAGATTTTCGTCAATACAGGGTGCCTACCGACACAGTTTTTACGTCACTCTTTCATCAATTTAATGATATGGTAATTTTTATAGTATGTTTCCATGGTTATTTATAATTAATCATGCAAACATACTAGAAACTACCAAAAATGAAAAAACTGTGTCAGTATACACCATGTATTAACAAACATCTATACGTGATAGAGAAAAACTGGCTTCATTTTCGGTTTCAACAAACCAAAAACATAGTTATCAGATAAAATTATCAAATCAAATTTTGAAAGTATTTTTTTTGTAAACGTGTGATATTTTAAATTTATAAGATACATTCTTTTCTCACGTAATGTTACTATGTATTTTTCTCCAACAAAGATATTAAATACGCAGAGAATTGGTTTAATGAATATCACAAATGTACAGTATTTTTTAATTATAAACGATAAAAAAAAAAAAAAAAAAAAAAAAAAATCGAATTATTAAAAGTTTTAATTTGATATTTTATTTAATATGATAGAAAGATGTGTATATTCATATTTTTAGTCCTATCATTTCTTAGATAAGCTTAGAAAGTAAAAAGAATAATATACACATCTTCATATACCTAAATTATACGATTTCAGACTACACGTAATATAAAATAACGAAAGAATAACCCTTAAACAATTTCATAATTCTAAGTTATATAATTACAGATTATATACAATCTAAGATTACAGCAGAATAATATTCATTCAAATAAATTACGCTGTGATAAAATAATTCTCTATCTGCAAAGGGAGGTAATGGCATCGTAGAGGAAAATTTCAGCCACTTTTTTGCTCTTTGTTTCTTAGAGTCGACTTTTACTAGAGATATCGATTAGGGTGATGTGGAAAAGGAGAGAAAAACGCTTGGCTCAACGATCTGCTGCGTTATATTTACCAGACTTGAAGAGCTATTTCTAGATGGAAAAAGCTCAAATATCTAAAAAATATTTTGCTGGAATTGGTTAAAGCCTTCTAATTTAAAATATTGCGCGTAATATAAGAATAATAAAAACTAAGATGAAACCAATTGCTTCCAGTAATTGAATATTCGGCATGGGAAAAATGTCTATTAATGGTAAATATTTTAGAAATGGAGTTATTGATTTTTACCAAGTTTTTTATTTTCTAGATTTGTTTAAAATTCCGCTTATAAAAAATAGAAGTATTTCCAAGATTGAACATTTGTTTCTTTAGAATTTATTTTTCATTTCGTTATTCCATTTTTTAGTAACACTCTTGCATTCAAATAAATGTTTTTATGACAAAAATTATGCATCAAAATTCTTTACAATTGCTTAAAAAAAAAAAAAAAAAAAAAAAAAAATTGGAGATTTTGCTCAGGTACCTTTAAATGGGGAAAATACAAGTTAAAAAGGAGAATAATTCTATTTACGATATTTGAAAAAATAATTAAGCTTAAATTTGAAAATTTTAGCAGGTGTTAAAACAGTTTTATTTATCAGTTTAAATATAGAGTCTAGAATAACTCTTCATTTTTCTTTTTTTTTCTTTTTTTTTTTTTTTTTTTTTTTTTAATAAAACGTCCGAATTATTATTATTATTTATTATTTTTTCTTTTTTTGATAAAATATTTTATATAGTCTTGCACGTACAATATCTCGGTGATAGTTGGCCAGAATTTGACACTTTTACGACAAATATAAATACATCAAATGACGAAATATTACACTTTAACATTAAATTTTTTATTATTATAAGCTTTATTATTCAGAAAAATTTGATACTTTTTTTAATAATAATCATAGTTAAAAAAAAAAAAAAAAAAAAAGAACCCATCAAGCAAAATTATTTTTCAGTACTTTAATGTTAGAGTATTTTTTCATGCGTATAACATTTCCAGGTTCATTTGATCTACCATTTGCCTGTAATCCAGCGCGCAAGGCCATGTAAAATATTTCATCCACAAAAAAAAAATATATATCTGGCATTTTTTAATATATACACACGTATATATATATCAATACAAAAAACCCTTAACGGGTTAAAAGTTTGTGACGCAGCACTGTACTTTATGGCTATAAGAATTAGAAATACGGGTCTTAAAAATAATGATATCAAATTTTCAGTGACGCTTTGATATTAATTAAATTATACATAGATTTTCTTATTTGAATTTGCTTTTTCTTTTTATTTATATTTACAGTGTAAACGTTATTTTCAAAATAAAATAATATATAGCATTTACTCATTGATACCTTTCCATTCACATCTCTTATACTATGAAAGCATGTGTTTTAAAAGAAATTATATGAAATTCCAGTAACGCAGTGGTGTTACATTAAGTGATTTGTTTTTAAATTTCTCTGCAATTATTTTGTTTTGCATATTAAAGTATATGTGCACATTGAAATATTGCTTTTAATTTTCAAATACGCTGTCAAATATATCACTTTCATTAAGCTTATATTATGTACTGAAATATATTTATTTCAATGAATTATTCTATCTTTTGCGTCACGCCATCCAAAACTGTAAGTAAAATATATGGAAATGTTTACTTTGTGTCATTTCATCCAAATAAATTGAAAATGCATGCAAATAGATATCGTGATGCAAAGAAAAAAACTGTGAAATTTTTTTCAGTTTTGGATGGCGTGACGCAAAAGATAGAATAATTCATTGAAATAAATATATTTCAGTACATAATATAAGCTTAATGAAAGTGATATATTTGACAGCGTATTTGAAAATTAAAAGCAATATTTCAATGTGCACATATACTTTAATATGCAAAACAAAATAATTGCAGAGAAATTTAAAAACAAATCACTTAATGTAACACCACTGCGTTACTGGAATTTCATATAATTTCTTTTAAAACACATGCTTTCATAGTATAAGAGATGTGAATGGAAAGGTATCAATGAGTAAATGCTATATATTATTTTATGTTGAAAATAACGTTTACACTGTAAATATAAATAAAAGGAAAAAGCAAATTCAAATAAGAAAATCTATGTATAATTTAATTAATATCAAAGCGTCACTGAAAATTTGATATCATTATTTTTAAGACCCGTATTTCTAATTCTTATAGCCATAAAGTACAGTGCTGCGTCACAAACTTTTAACCCGTTAAGGGTTTTTTGTATTGATATCATTACTTTTTAGGGGTTAATGATCAAAACGTAAAATTAAAGGAGCATGGTAATGAGTTATAACACTGTATTAAAAGTGTTGTTTTATAGGTCATACTCGAACAAAATAACAAACTAAATAAAATTTTAAAATTTTATAAAAAGTGATAAAAAAGATGGACACATGCAACATTAACAAAGGCATAATATAGTACATTTTAAAAATGACAAAAATTTCTTATTTATATTTATTTCTTATTAAAATTTTTTAGGTATAGATTTGATTTAAAAGAGAAAAATAAATAATAATAGAAAAATCTTTAAAAGGTGAAAATTTTATACTGGTAAATATTTAAGTAGTATAGTTTGTTATGAATTTAATTAAAAAAAATCTTAATCTATTCAAAATTTTATTACAGCTTAACATTTTGTAATTTATATATTACATATACTAGAAACTTAATGAGCAAATTAATTATTTTCAAATTCTGTTTTAAGAATTTTTTCAATCCGTAGTTTAAGTGATTTATCACCTAATTTTGAAAAAATTACAAATATTTGCATATGATTATCATATTATTTGTCATTTTTATGAAAATAAAGGAAAAATTTTTTGTTGTTGCAATCACCTTTTAAAATAGAACCAATTTTGAAAGTTAACAACGTATCAGCATGAAAACAATGTAAATACAAAGAATATTTTTGATAAACAAATGTCATATAAAATACAAGTACCTAAATAAATAACTCATTTAATATATATATTAAAAAAAAGAAAAATATTTTATTTTTATTTTTTGTGTTTATTTTTGACGCTTTCCGATAGATGGAGCCAAAACGATTATTTGATATTCAGTATTTCAGATGGAAGAGAAGAAATTCGTCCGCGAAACTGCCGCATCACGGTATTTTCGGAGTAAAAAATAGTTCGATTTTTAAACTGAGTTATAAAAAAAACAAGAGTTTTCCTAGGGAAAAGGGAGATGTCAGGCACATCAGATAAAAGCGATTAATATCATATATAAATTAAACTAAATTCGCTCGAGCCATATTCGAGAAAAAATTCTTACACATTAGCCCGTCCATTTATAACTTAAATGAGCCAATTCATATCTCGAAATATATTGCACGCAGAAATGTAGAGATTTCAGGGTAGGATCAGACAGAAGGTGAAAGTCTATTTTGAAAATATCAGAACATAACCTCCTATATTTCCTGAGATATTAAGTGTCGGCTTTCAGCGGTTTGTTTGATCTTAAAATTCCTGTATATATAAGTGTCGCAGTTTCGTTCGTTTTTCCGTTTCCGCTGAGTGTCGAGGCGTTCGTTTGTTTTTGCGCTTGCGTCACTAGAAAAACTGCCGTTTTTCATGATATATATACAAAATATGTATGCATATATAAACTGTAATGAAAAATGAGAAATGTATTATTGTTATAAAAACTGAAACAGATAAAAGAAAATTCTTCATGTCTGTCCTTCAAGATTTAAAAGTAATTACTTTTTCAACTACTGTAAATAAAATTATGATAATCTTTTGACAATATTGTTCAGAGGTATCTGATCCCTTAAATAGAGAAAAGAAAAGATGGAGGTAAAGCATTAGTTTAAACTTTATATATATATATATATATATATATATATATATAAGATGTCAGCGGTAGCAAATTATTATAAATTAGATCTTTATTTATTAGTCAAGTATTATTTTTATTTTGTAAATTCTTCTACATCCAAGCAGATATGAAATAAAGACATCTAAATAGAAACCAACAATTAAAATATATATTTACTCTCATCACTGACTCATTGACTGATAAACTGAATTTTTAACACAAATTGGTTAACTTTATTAATTTCTGACAAAATCGAAATATATCCTTATCAATTAAAAGTGTAACCCAAAAGTGTTTGCTCATCCTGAAAGTTTTCTCTGCATAAAATACAAAATTCGATTTCATGGTTGAACCACTTTCTTGTTTGGGAAGAAATACATAAAAAAATAATCATCTCAACATGCTTTGATGCCAATAAGATATGAATTCTAAGAAAGCTATTTCAAATTGAAGAGATGCTTTGAAGCCAAATGAAGTGAGTGTTTCGGGGGTAAGCACTGATATACGAGTTATGAACACGTAAAAACGTACATTGCCATAGCATCCACTAAAAATGGTTGCTATAATGAGCGGTACAATAAGAACAAACCAAGAAATGATTTGGATATTTATGAACTTGTGTTACTGCCATCGTAAATACGATGGAAAAATGAACAGTAAAGGGGGAGGGGGGAGGGATAATTGCGAGATCTTCGGCTCTTCCTTCCTAGTGGCGGAACTTTTTGGTGCCTCGACAAACAGTCGAAGCCTTAATGACTATCCTATTATTTTAATGCCGCCATGATTTCATTGGTGTTGTCAGGTTTCAGCTGATTAACGTGCATTAGGTATTTCAAAACAGAGCTTTCATCTGAATATGAATATCCTAATTTTGTCAAAAATTACTCCGAGCTATGAATCACGTTTTTCAGAAAGTTTCGGGTGAAGATGAAGTGAAAATAGAGAATGTTCTGTGTTTTATTATTATTATTGGTTCTACTTCATTTTCCCTTACACGAAAATGCATATATTAGAAATATATCTTTTTTTTTTTTTTTCTGATTTGTGTACACATATGTGTACAGTCGCAGGGTACATGAATGTACTTAGCATTAAATGTACTACTCTAGTGAAAATCATCATTTGAAAATATACAAGTACCAATCACTTAAAAGTATATTATTTATAGAAATATATGAATAATCTTTAGAACGTTTTCGCGATCTGTTATTAAAATACGATTCAATTTTTTTAGCACCAAAACAGGGATCACCTAAGTTATCCATAGGAAAAAATCGACTCGATCTAGGGGTTCATAGAAGATTGACAGAATAGAAATCATTAATGTAATAAACAGATCAAAAACCTAACATCCAGATATTATTTTGGATTATTAGTGTTTCGACAGTTTCAAGCAAAGCCGGAACTGAATTCCTTTCAATTATACAGGCATTTATTATTAAACATATGTACAGTTCATATTTAATTTCAAAGCTTACAGAAACAAAAGGTGGGGATTTATAAACTTTTTCAGACTTTTGAAATTGAAGCGATTACTTTAAATCGCGCTCTGTGTAATTATAGAACGCATTTATAATAGTTACTTTTATAATAGTTACTTAGCTATTTACGCATTTATAATAGTTACGTAGGCATCTTTATTTCTTCAGAAATTGTGAAAATCGGATGAGTATTTAAAGTAGAATTTATTGAACAATCTGTTGACAATAAATTTAAGTTTCTTTTTAAAAATTTAATTTAAAGCAAGAATTAAGTTTGATAAATAACTTGGAGAAACAAGAAAGATCAGACATATTTCAATACTTTCCCCCAAAAGAGAAAAATTAAAGAATTAATATTTCATATTATTCATAATATTAAGAATTTGTAAAAATTACCTTCTTTGCTAAACTTCAAGTGATCATTATTATTATTATTATTATTATTATTATTTAATCAAAAGAGTTTCTTTTAACTCTTTTTAAACGCCTATTCATAAGAGTATGCTGAAGCCACCCCAAAAATTTTCTGCACGATTCTATTACAAAAGCGCCACTTAGTGGTTCACGTGCATAAAAATTTAATCAACATAGCTTCTCATAATAAAGATTTTCAGCAAGCAGTTTTTTGTACAATAGATGCTAAAGTACAGCCATTCGGAATATCACAAAAAGTCAGCAAAAGTATCAGCGTCACCTGATAGCCGATATACATTCAAACTGAATGAGCATGGGCTTTTTCATAAAGATCAAACTATGTACCATGTTTGATGCACTATATACATTATAGAAGTTGAGATATAGTCTTCCCATAAATAGCGAAAATTGCTGCATTATAGCATCACCTGTCGACCATATGCACCGAAATTGAATTGGCAGTTTTTTATTAATAGCCATCTGCACATATCAAATTTTGTGTATTTCTTATCTACTGTAGAAGCTAAGAAATAGCCTTCTCATAAATGGGGATAACTGAAGCATAGCAACACCACCTGCTGGGCAATATGTGCCAAAATCTAATAAGTACCAATTTATATTATAGTTCAATTCTCCAATTAAATAGAATTTTCTCTATTATTTCGTAAGATGCAGTTTAGTATGTGGTATGTGATTCCATATCAAGCATTATGTGACATTTGTTCTCATATCAACACATGTCCCATGCACCCACAAAAATTTTGCAAAACACAGTAAAAAAATTTTAAGAAGTTTTGTAAAATTTTTGTAAATCTAACGAAAACTCGAAATCGAAAATTTTCGCAATTCCAATGTATCGTGTACAGAGAAGAAAGTAAAAAAAAAAAAAAAAAAAAAAAAAAAAAAAAAAATGACAAACGAAATATAATATTAACGAAATATTATTCCATCAGTGAAATATTTTTTGACACCCTGTTTTTAAAAGAGTTAAATGCTTTGGGATGTAATGAATTTGATTTGAAACCAATATACGTCGGTGATTTGCACAAGTTTATAGATGATGTAACCGAAAACTATCGTATAGAATTCGGTAAAAATAATATGTTTTGCGCTCAAAAAGAATGAGTTGAAATTAAAATAGATGTTGAATAGATTTTTGTTACTATCAACCATTAAGTAAGGTGCTTACTAGTAGTACCTTCTATGTTCGTACTTCCCGGTTGTTTCAAGGCGTACGATAATGGAATTTGTTCAAATTTGATACATAAAATCCTTAATATGATATTATACTTTTTACATTCTTCTCTATACATAAAAATAAAATATTGGACTGGTGAAAATTTTCAACCTCCAGTTTTTGTGAAATTACTTGTTTTTAGATATTTTGAACATCAAACGACCATTTTTACGAAAAATTTTGTCTGTCTATGTATCTGTGTGTTAACAAAATTTTCTAGGCACTGTATCTTCCGAAAAAATAGATTGGATTCTGCAAAGCTTAATATTTGGTTGGATTTTGACATAAATTGGTGTTGATTAGATTTTGGCATATACCAAACAAGAAGTGGCTCTGCTATGTTGCAATTTCCTCCATTTAAGAGAAAGCTACATCTCAACTTCTACTATCAGCTGCACAAAACTGCACACATGATAGCCGTTATGTAAAAACTATGCTGATTTAATTTAGGTGCATATCGGCTGACATGGAGCACTTTTAATCTGTAATTTATCCCGTTTACAGGAAGATACATCTATCTTCCTCCTTCCTGTCAATTTTCCTGTTAGTGATAGAAAGACGTGAAAGATACA
The DNA here is from genome assembly GCA_963930645.1 of Salticus scenicus. Taxonomy (NCBI): domain Eukaryota; kingdom Metazoa; phylum Arthropoda; class Arachnida; order Araneae; family Salticidae; genus Salticus; species Salticus scenicus. The sequence continues at coordinate 148,238,665 of OZ005657.1, read as the reverse complement.
TCCATCTTTCTATCATTTATCTATCTTCGATTCATTTGACATATGTATATCTCAGAGTCTCTAGCGCATAGGTGCACCAAATTTGATACGCGAAATGGCCGTTATCAAAAATTATACTGATTTAAATTGGCTGTATATTGGCTGACAGATGGCGCTGTTATGCTATATGCCTATGTACGGGAAAACTATATATCAATTTCTATGATACACAAATGCACTAAACTTGATATGTAAAATATATATTATGAAAATTCGTGCTCATTCAATGTCGGTGCATATCGAATAATAGGTGGCGGTGCTATTATTTATTCACTTTATGAGATTTTCCGTATTGCTATATTTCAGCACCTATTGCTTAAAACTGCAACAAACTGCATATGTAAAATCTTTATTGTGCGAAGTTATGTTGCTTAAATTTTTGTGCAAGTGAGCTGGTAGGTGGTGGTGTTATATAGAGTGATACAGATGAAAGCTTTGTTATGGCCAGACCATAGTAATTTTTGTGCCTATGTTTGTTATCATTTTGGAAGAGTGGTCTCCATGTTGTGCTCTTCTCGATTTGTTATCATTTGCATAAAATTATAATCATTTTATGGAACAGTGGAACAATTTGTTGACGATTTCTGAATATAACAAACAAAACTTCATAAAAATGAAAAAAAAAAAAAAAAGTAGCTTGAAAATGTAACAAATCTTTCTTAAAAGAATCTGTAATTATGGAATAAGTTTTACATGGCAGAAATAAAGGCAGTTCTTGGACAACTTTCAAAGTTAAAAGGCTGGATTGATTAAAAAAAAAAAAAAAATACACCATAGGACTGATGTTGAAAAGTTATAAGTAAATAACTTCGAATGAACATCATAAAATGCAAAAAAAGTCGAAACAATTGTGTTTTATTTCGACCCATAACAATTGTTGAGTGTTTTTTTTTGTACTTATGAAGGTGTTCCTTATTGTCTCATAGTTCATACAGAAGCTTTCTTTTTGACAAGAAACCCATCGACATCTTATCACGCGTTCAACAAGAACTTATCATGCATGATCTATACAGACTAATGATTGCTTACAGTTTTATTATTACAATTTTGACAGATTATTAAAAATTGACAGATTATTACAATTACCAGTCGGCACAAAATCGATGGCATTACTACATCTGTTTAATAAATGTTCAGTATGTTTTTCACTGACTAGCATAATCAACGCATTCTTTTATAACATCCTAACAACTTTTAGATTGCTTCAATATTCAAAAAGCAATATCTTAATGTATCATTTTATGATATATATTAATTTTGTTTTTAACAATTTCTTCCGATTTCATTGAAAAATCGGTTTAAAAACAGTTTTTTTTTTTTTTAATGTTGCGTTTAGCTGTTGTATTACATCATAAACCTATCTGGACTGGTAATTTAAAGAACCATTATTATTTTAGAATTGCTGTGATTAAGCTAGTTTTCAAAAATTGTTTTGATTTACTAGCTCATACTACAGCAAAAGAAGACTATACAACACCATTACTTCTTAATAATAATGATTTCTTAATAAAGTAATAGGATTTATGTTATGAATAATTCAAAAATTATTGTTAACAAGTAGTAATTTTTGTGTGGTCCTTAATCGAGCTCTGCGTGGGAATGCTGTAGAGATGAAGGATAGATGAACAATTTTGGAATTCTAGTTCGATAACCAAAATTGTTTTTTGATCCTTATGTAAAAAAAAAAAACTTCATGCTGAAATGTTTTTACAAAATCCGTATATAAATATTGCAGCATAATTAAGTTTGACTAACCTTAGGGTTTTTTTTAATATATAAACAAAACTTGAAGGAGGATGTTACATCAAAAAAAAAAATATTAATTACTATTTATCAAAAATCTTATAGTGCTCGATTCATAAACGATTTCATCACGCCTAAAAAAATATGACTTTGGTTCAAAAGTGCTCAAATTGCTGGTAAACTGGAATGCGTAGTGCGAAATTTTAGTTTTAAAAACAAAATTCAAATCAAACAATAAATCTTAATTAAAATTTTTACATAAAATTTATCAAAATGAGACAACGGTACTTCTTTTTTAGGACATCCCCACATATGGCAGAGAGGTTTTGATGGACGGAAGGTACCAAGTTTGAACCAAGGTCAAGTTTGTCAGTCTTGCATGGTTTTCTCTAAAACTTGCATGCACTTTACATGGTATAGTACCTCTTAGAAAGACACCCAACGGAAAGCATTCTATCTAGGTCTAGCTCCCTTGCACAGAACATAAGAAACTGAGCATTCGTACCACACCATCACACATTATTTAGAATAATAAAACAAATACTAGGGGACAAAACTGCATTTTTTTTTTTTTTCAACATGATTAATAATAAATTATATCCTACAAATAAAACTTTTTAAAATAAAGATGATTTTTTTATTTAATTGCGTAAACTAAAATAATAATAATAATAATAATAATAACGAAGTTGAGATGTTAAGTCTTCTTTATCAATTAAAAAAACTGTTTTGCCGTGCAAGTCACAAATTTCTAAATGATGATTTTTAAACTTACGACTGAGTTTTTCGTAAATTAATGTTATATTCAGATAATATACAATATTTTTAATCGATATGAAATAGGAAGAATAAAACTGAATACATCTTGCTTGTCATTTTTAATAAAATACAGTGAAACCTCTCTAAGTTGGACACCTGCGGTTCCAGGAAAAAGTGTCCAACTTAGAGAGGTGTCCAACTTATAGGGGTGCTTACATTTTTCGATTTAATTAAACTGTATCTATGCATGCCTTTTGACTTTTAATCATATCTAAATATAACATAATTAAGAATTCATAACTTATGTGCAAAAAATGATTAATCTGCCAATTTAAAATCTAAATTTAAACTGGTATATTGTGGCCATAATAACACTTTCTTCTACAATTTTTTATATATTAGCGCTATCCACCAGTTAATATGAATGAAAATTTAATCAATAAAGATTCTGCATATGCGTTTTGGTGCAATTTTTTCAATAGACGCTGTGGTAGTCATATGGAAAATCGGAGAATGTGATTAAAAGTAGCACCACTTTGTCTGCTGATACTGATATATACCCAAATTAAGATAACATTAATTTTCATAATAGCCATCTCACTTATGAAGTTTGGCGAATTTATTCTCTCTAAAAAATGAGATTTAAATTTTTCCGTGAACGAGGAAACCTGTAGCATAGCAGCGACACCTGTTGATTGTTATGCACCCACATTGAATCAGCATCTTTTTTTCACTATAGATAGATCTATCACATATTAAGTTTAGTGCAATTATACACTCAAGTAAAACTTGGTAGGAAAAATAAAAGGTACAAATGAAGAGGACCCCGAACAACCGAAATGTATTGTCTAATGCTCATTTAAAACAGTTTAAATCAAAACATGCCTGTAGGATCTCTATTGGATAGTTCCTGGAGAAAAAGACAAAAAAAATTCATGCAAATCAATAAAAAGAAAGACTCTTTCATTATGCGCCAAAATTCAGTTATTTGTGAACTTTTCAATTGAAGAAAATAAATATTTTTTTACAAGATGAGACAGAGATGAATATATTGTGACAAGAAACATTATTTTTTAGATATTTACAGCTATTTCTACAAGGGATAAGTAAAATTTCTAAAAACAAAGTGAGAAAACGGAAGTTTTATATGTTTTTTTTTCCTGTCTCATTGGGTAAAAGTGTTCAACTTAGGACAGTATTTGACTGTCCAACTTCCAAGTTAGAGGGGTGTCCAACTTATAGAGGTTGAACATAATGTTAATCCTATGGATACATTCCGTTCCGAGAAAAAGTGTCCAACTTAGAGGGGTGTCCAACTTAAAGGGGTGTCCAACTTGAAAGGTTTCACTGTAATACCTTTTTAAGAGATTTTGGTGATAAAATGGTAAATTTTGTCAATTTTTCATAAGACAGTTTGAAGTAACGGATTCATACCAGTTATTTAAATTAAAATTACGAAAAAAATATTATTTAGTAATATCGTAAATTAATAGTTTTTAGTCTATTAATAACCATTTAGAAATAAATTATTAACCCTAATGCGAAAATGTCTATTTCCACAAAATATGTCTATAATATTTTTTTCCCAGCAACATCGTTTAAGTAAATACACAAAAATATGATAAACGTCAAGCATTATAGCAACCATTTTCAAATTTTATCGCAATATTAAAAGTTTGCTCTTCAGCATTCGGGAGAGAAAGCGAAATAAAAGTTAAAATTCTTAGAAAGAACTTAACAAAGCTTGCTGAGATCAGTGTACATAAAAGTAGAACAGAAAATATTTATTACATAGCTTTCTTTTTCCTTTCTTTTGCTTTAGTCATAAAAAACGGAGCTTTATGCGACTATTTATCTTGAGAGAGAAAAATGCGATTAAAAAGTCATCGTTGTCTAGGAGATAGTATTGATCATGGCTGCTGGCAATGACTTTGTTTACTGTTAGTATATACGTAAGAGAGCATTTAGCATGCTCTTTAAGATTTTACAGCAGAGAATGTTGCTGTCTGATCTTTAAAATAGAAATAGTTTCTCAATGGATTTTATGAATGATGTTTGTAATTTGCGTTTTCGCTACCCGAGTTGATTTTTTTAAACAAAAGTCTTTTTTAAAGAACAGCAAAGAAGTTGATTTTTAAACTAAGTTATAAATTAGTGGGATATAAATTAATATATATATATATATCAGAATGCACACCAAGGAAGAGAAAAATATTGGGTTGTTCGGAAAATAATTTCGTATTTTCCTTTGAAAATTAAAGACGATTTTCTTATATAGTATAAATATTTTATTGGATTATATATTCTGCATTTCGATCGGTTTCTTAGCGATCTTACAAGTGGTTTTTGGCAGTTTACATAAATAAATTCTTTATTTTGTCTTCATTAGCATAAACTGGTTTTCCAGAACGTAATGCATCTTCAACTTCAAAATTATAGGAACAAAGTTTGGTAAACCAGTTTTGACACTGGTGTTCTTTAAATAAATTTTCTGTGTATACACATGGTATACTTTTTCTTTGTTTGAACAGTATTTTCGCCTTTTTGATAGCAAAAACAAAGTATGCCGAAAATGTCGCTTCCGATTTTCTTTATTTGAAAGGGCACCAATCAAACCTTATTGAGCAGAATAAGACGAACTTTTTCACAAACAAGCCTTGCTATATCAGCTGTCACTATATATAATGGTAATGCAGCTTAACCCCTTCCGCTCCAGGCTAGCTGTAGTGTAAATGTCTGAAATACCAGATTATAATTTTGAAATAGTATCGTTTACTTTCTTTGGACGTATGCACGTACGTCCATGGTATTAATGGCCATTAACACTAGGACGTACGCACGTACGTCCCTGGAGTGGAAGGGGTTAATTGTGAAGATGGTGTGAAAAAATACAATTAAGTCCTCTGCTTAGAAAAACGAAATTATTTTCCGAACAACCCAATAATTAAAACATCCGGACACCAATCCTATACCTGGTTTTAAACAACAGAAAATAAAGCTATTTGCACCAATGTTATTTTACCAAAATAAACACATGAGTTAACCGAAAAATAAAATGCAGCACAGTTTTGAAAAATTATGACATTTAAAAAATAAATGCACAAATTAGTAAAACATCTATTTAAATAAATAAATCCTAGCATAAATATATATTCTACGCGATATTTTTCATTTACTTTTTATTAGTATATGCATAAAAGGCAAGCAATATATAATAAATAAATAGAAATAGAAATATTAACTTCAATTATAGTCCCACTTTCAAATATTGTAACACAAACTATTTGCACAATTGCTGTTTTTTCTAATATTCTATGTTATTACAAATTTCTAAACATAACTTATATTTTCGCTGAGATAGTTTAAATGTGTTGAAGAAATTCTCGGTTTTCGCGCTTTCATGGTTATAATGCTGAAAAACAATTTCTACAAGAAGAAACTTTCTATGTCAAACGGTCAATGCTATCCCGTTATCAGAAAAATCTTAGCATCAAACTTGGCGAAAATCTTTTTAAATTGGCAGAATTTAGCGGTAAATTACCAATTTAATACAATTCCATTTTCGAAGCTCTACAATTAACACATTAATGTGCAAAATTATAACAATAAATCTGTTTAATCATTTTCTTCTTTGCACATAGTTTTTAAGCAATTGAATGTATGAACAAATCGCATATCCATTTTCAAATTAGTTTTCTTTTCCTTTTTTTTTTTTTTTTTTCTTTTTACATATAGGGTAAGTGCACCAGTGATTGACACTTTTAGAGCAATCTCTGATGTTTTTAATGTTCTAGTCATGAGAAAATATTTTTAAGTTAGTACACATGGTATGAAAGACATTTAAAACCTCATATATGTTAAAATATATACATTTGATGACTTTTTTTTTTTTTTTTTTTTTTTTTTTTTAATTATGAATTTTTATTTGACACCCACTCAATGTTCCAGTAATTGACGCTGCCATTTTTTCATTTTATTAGTAATTGGCACCCTATGTTCCAGTGTTTGACACTGGTAATTATTCATTTTACCAGTTATTAGCACCCTACGCTCCAGTGTTTGGCATAAAATGTTAAAATTCTTATATGTAAAATATATGATTTTATTATTTTTCTTATTTATTAATTATTTCGGGATTTCAATTACTGGAGCATGCCAGTCACTGGAGCACCTACCCTATAATAGTTTCTAAGTTAATATTAGTTCATTTTTTTAAACTAAGCTTTTTAAAAAAGGAGAAAAAAAAATTAGAAAGGAAAACTAAAGTGTTGTTAAAGATGCATTACAGATAGGTGTTGAAACATTTTCCTCTAAATGTCAAATTAAAACCCGATTTTTCTTCCTGAAGTTTTATTTTTCTTTCACAATGGATTTTTGAAAAAAATATGTAAATAAATATTTGCAGATGTGGAACCTCAACAGAATAATGAAAATGTCAATAAAAAATTTTATAACAAATATCTCATCCAGATTTTTTTTTATGCATATATATATATATATATATATATATATATATATATATATATATATATATATATATATATATATATTATATATATATATATATATATTATATATAATATATAATATATATATATATATATATATATATATATATATATATATATATATATATATATTATATATATATATATATATTATATATAATATATAATATATATATATATATATATATATATATATATATATATATATATATATATATATATATATATATTAAGTTACTCACATAAAGGAAGAGATGTGGATACAGGGAGAAAAATGCGGTTTTAATTAAGCTTTAAACAAGTTTTTTAAGTGTGATATGAATATCATTTCCCATATTGATTATACATTAGCGAAGAAATATAACAAATTTTAAAGGATTTATCATTACTATTATTACTTAAACGAACTTCAAATGATTCGTTTTTATAGACCGAAAAAAAAAAAAAAAAAAAAAAAATCTAAATCCTACACTTATAAATTGCATAGAATTCTTGCGGCAAATACCTATAACGCGATTACCCAATTTTATTTTAAGAGAATGTAGGGTTCGTACGTTAGCGCACTTCAAATAATTTGAGTGCACATGTCATTATGACAAAGAATTTTTTTATGTGTCCTGTAAAGAATTATATAACTTATAATCATAAAAAATTTTATAGGTGGTGCGACGGTGACCATCTAAGATACTTATCATTTTGTATCTTAATCGGATAACGCGTTTAGATGTTATCTTGTTAACTTATACACATACACGCACACATACACAATCGCAAGCACACATACATGCATCATGGTAAAAATAGCAAAAATAAAAATTCAGGAGATATCAAAATGTATAAATACACACAAACCTCATAGTCTACTTCTTTTCACGGTTAAAATACTTTCTTTGCATACTATATGCTCGTATAATAGAAATAGAACGTTTTGAAGATAGAAGGAACTTCTTGCGTTTGTACACAAAATTCTTTTCTAATATTTATTATACTTCAAATAGCAGAAAATGGAATTTCAATTCAAGTTTCAATTCAAGGATTAGAAAACAGTTATTGGAATTCAATAGCTGCTTCCTCATCTCCTAATCACATATAGATTTACATTTGAAAAGCTCTTAAAATTTTAAGTCTTATATCCTAAAAACAGTTTAAAATCTTATATTGCATTGTTATAAAAGACAGAAAAACAAAGTTTCTAATATAGTATTTAAAAATATATTTAATAAAAATTTCCAGGTACACTGCTGTATAAGGGGGGAAAAAAATTCTTTTTGTGTTGAGAAATAGAGACCATACACAAAATAATATGGCAGTTACAATTATTTTTCAACAATTTCATTAATTGTTTTCAGCAATATACATTATATTTAAAATGACTTTAAGAATGTTCTAAAATAATCTCCGAATTAAGTAAGTATTTTATAGAGTTTAGCTTCATTCTCGGCATTAAGTCAACCAATGAAATCGAAATTTCCGACTCTAGAATTTTTTGCTGATTTTATTTTTTAATATGACATTATAATATGAGTGTGATTCCTTTAACCCTTTCATGCCCAACTTTTTCCCTCCATAAAACAATAAATCTTATATTTAGTCATAACTTTATTTCAAACGTAATGTATATAAATATTTTTTTTAAATAGGAGTTATAGCAGAGTACGAATTAATATAGCTAACAAAGCAACTGATAGATGTTTATTTATGTTTAATATAATCACTGATGCCATTAAAAAAAATCATAACTTTTCAATAAATAAAAATATCAAAATTTTGGAGAATAACATATTGTAATTAATGAAAATACATATTATAAACATTAAAAAATAAAATAAAAAATAAAAAATATTTCAAACAGTTAATTTACTTAAATTGGCCAAAACAGGGAACTGATTCCGATATTATTATCAGAACAGCGTAAAATATACTTTCAATTATCAACTAAGATAGTGAAGTCATCCAAAATAGGTATTTTTCGAAGGGAAAATGTATATAGATTTTAATATTGTTTATTTTGAATCAGCGGGAGTGTTAGATGGTAAGAAAGAAAATCTCAAATGTTATGATTCCAATTGGAAACACGGGGAAGGAAAGGGTTAAATATAACTGACAGAATGAAAGCACCGCACATGAATTCAGATTTTGTACTTTTTACATGAATACATTTATTAATAAATGTCTTCAATGATAGGATGTTTTTAAATTTAAAACAGTTTCTGTGTTTAAAGCGTATCTCGTTGACCAATAGTTCAGTAAACATAGCTACTGAGCACTACTTCCTTTGGACCTGCGGACACTTACATTCTTTATTTCTGTTAAATCAATTTTAATATGTCAATTTCACTGAAAGAAGTTATTCAATGTTCTATTAAAGTTTATATACCACATCAGTTTAATGCATTGCATACATGTGCACTTTTTCGATGCCCTTAAAAATTATCATATTTTTTCATTCAAGATCAATATAAATTTGCATTCCCTGTTGCGTTTCGCATGAGAAAATTAAACTATGAAATAAAAATGCGGGTCATGTTTAAAGTTAAAAAGTTAACTTCTGTTTTAATAAGAATTATGAACCCATAAAAGAAAATAAACATAAAAGCTTTTCAAAGATAAGTAATAAACAAGAAAAAAATCTGGAGTGACTCCACTCGACTTTCCGAACATTGAGTAATTAACAGTTTTGTAGATAAAGTAAAGAAAGAGTAGTTGTTAAACAAACAAAAGAGAAAAAACCATAATAGAGTGTTTGAGTATTTTTCTCCATCTATTACACGTTGTTTTATTTAACGCTACTGAACTTTGAGCCCATAGATCATAATGATAAAGAAATTTTCGTTGTGTCCCTGTAAAAACCTATAAATGCTAGATTCACCAAAATGCTTATAGTTAGTGCAACAGTGATTTATAATACTCATACAAATTTTCAGCTGAATTCAATAAGGCGTTTAGATGCTATCGTACTTTTTAAAATTTAGTCCCATAGACCATAATGATAAAGAATTTTTCTTTGTGTCCCTGTAAAAAAACTGTAAGTGCTAGATTCACCAAAATCTATACAGTTAGTTCAACTGTGATCTATAACATGTGTACAAATTTTTTGCTCAGATTAATAAGGCGTTTAGACGCTATCACATTTTTAAAAATTTGACCCCATAGGCATAATGATAAAGAATTTTTCTTTGTGTCCCTGCAAAAAAACTATGAGTGCTAGATTCTCCAAAATCTATACAGATTGAGTATTTGTGATCTATAATATGTGTATAAAATTTTTGCTCAATTGAATAAGGCGTTTAGATGCTATCGCACGTTTAAGATTTTGCTCCCATAGGCCATAATGATAAAGAATTTTTCTTTGTGTCCCTGTAAAAAAACTGTAAGTGCTAGATTCACCAAAATCTATAGGGTTCGTACTATGGTGACTTACAATATGCGTACCAACTTTCAGGTTAATCGAACAAAGCGTTTAGACGCTAGCGTGTTCACTCACAGACATACACACATACACACATACACACATACACACACACATACATACATCATCGTAAAAATAGTGAAAACGGACTCAGGGGACCTCAAAACGTATAGAAACATCAAAATCTCGAATTCGGATTTTTGACATGATTACAATACTTTCCTCACTATAGTGTTCGGAAAGTAAAAATCTTCTATGGTTTTTTTTCTTAACTCAGAACTAAGAATTATTGCTTGCATCCTCCCTCCTCCTCTTCTAACTCTAGACAACGACCATTCCATAAAGTGTCACCAGTCACCACACGTCATAGATTTAAAATACATCAATTTCCAAAATTCATTTCGATTTTTCTTTAATTCTTTTTTGATTTGATATGGGTAGTCTTCGCTTATGATCCGAATAATTGTTTTAATACTGAAGCAAATCATCTTTAAATTTCAAAAAAATTTTTGCACTGATATTATTATATTTTGTATTACTATATATATATATATATATATATATATATATACACATTTTTAGAAAATAAATTGCAGAATCGTTTTGTTACTACTCCAGAACAAAACATAGGAAACTAAAATGTTATTGACAAGTAATAGGGAAAAAAAAACTTTACTATTTAATTTTCTAAAACTAGTTTTTTTTTTTTTTTTTTTTTTTTTTTTGGGGGGGGGGGGGGCAAGGGCACTTCATAGAATTTTTTAAAAATCTTACAATGGAAAAGGATAAAGGGTGACTTTCAAAATAATAGTACTGAATAACTTTGAAGACTTTATCACCTGCTTCAATAAATCATCGAGTTATTATTATTATTATTATTATTATTATTATTTATTTATTTATTTATTTATTTATTTATTTTTTGAAGAAGTCGTTAAAATAAAAGAAGAGTTGTAAGTATTTTCATTATACTCACTTATTACTGCTATTGAAGAAGCAGTAAACTATGAATTTAAATACAGATATATTGCTTTATATAAATGAGTAGTAGAAGATAACTTAGAATTCTATAATACACTGAATATCAAAGGGTTTTTTTTAAGCAGTCTTTGTACAATATTTTTTCAGTACAATATTTTATTTATTTAATATTTGAATAAATGTTTTCTAAAACAGTCATTTGTCGTTTCAAATTAACAAACTCAATGCAAAGTTTTAAATTTATACATAGAACATGCCGCTATAAAACGGTTTCAATTCCTTCTCTTAGAATCATGAAAATACAATTTTCGTCCATTTTATCATTCTCTTTTTAATAACATGAGCTCCACTGCGACCTCTAGTGAGTAAAACTTGAGACACCAAGATGATAGAAAAGAAAATCTACTTACGTGTTTATCCTGGGAAAAATGTATCCAAATAAAAAGGTAATCCAAAACGTATCCATATTTATGCACAAATCCTGACGAAATGAGAAAATAGTATTATTATAAATGTTGCACACAAAAACATTACAGAAAAAATTAATTATTTAAAAATAAGTTATTTAATAACATAATTGATTTTAAAATGACTTTGGTGCTCTGTAAAGTGAGTTATTTTTATCATTACTTAATGTAAAAAAAAAAAAAAAAAAAAAAAAAAATAGGAAAGTGGTATTTTTAGAAGAGACTTTTGTAGTATTGAAACCTCATAAAACTAACAATAAAATATGATTTTTAAAATATTGTTTTTCAATGACAAGAAAAAAAAATGCATATTCTTCTTCTACAGGCTTTTAAATTATAGTTACATAGATCATAAAAATTAGAAATTTGAATCATTTACTTATAATTTCCAAATAGGAATAAGAGAAATTGTCACCTTTTATATATTTATAATTCTTTACAAAATAATACGCCAGCAAAACTTTCCTTTAAATTTAATTGAAATTAAACATGAAGACAATTAAATTTTTATACCGCCGATTTAGAAAATAAATTTCCATATGGGTAAACCTATACCTACTGAAATTTCAAACACAAAATTTAACAGACTGATAAAAAATCATTGTTGTACTGCGTTTGGTTTCAAGTATAAGTAAATAGTTAAATACGACTTAAAATCAAAAGTAAATTACAAAAAAAAAAAAAAAAAAAAAATATTTCAAGCTATATTTATATAATATTCATTTATTAATAAAGGTAAATAATGAATATATTGCTAAAAAAATGCTTATATTATTCCCAGTTTTAAACTTTTTATTTCATATTTGGTGAGGTTTATTTAAATTTTATTTACAACTAATGTGAAATTTATCTCTTAATAAATATAGAAAGTAGTTTAACTAATATCATTAATTTCTATTTAACATATATAAGTGCAACACATTACTACATAACTGAAATTTCCCATATTACCTTTTGAATGTTTTCAATATCAAAATGAACGAATTATAAATTTTCAAATGTGAATAATAAATTTTCATATTTTCATGCATAGTTAACAATTATTTTCTTTAATATTCAGGATAAATTAGTCATACGTTTCAGATTTTAATATATTTATCATAATCTTTTGCAAGTTGTTTGCAAATTTCGGGAAATTAACTTGAAATCATCTCTTTTCAAATGATTAAAAAAATAATAATGTAATTTCTAAGAGAAAGGCTTTTTTTTTTTTTTTTCTTGAATATTCCTGATATTCTAAAAAAATAAAAAAGAAAAGAAAAGAAGTTGAACAAAAATAATAACGCACGATGTAGCGAGATAAATCAAGCGTACATACCATTTTTAGCAGTGTTAGACATAGGAATTTTGAAGTTAGGCGTCAAAATACTTAATCCTGGCACCAGGATTAAGTATTTTGGTGTCGAAATGAAAGATCTAGGTACCATCTTAACATGTATCATATTACATATGATATTTGCCTATATTACATCTTGAATATGTATCATATTTTAAAAAAATCAAATAGCGAATAATATATGCAAGACAATATAGTGTTATAACAAGAGGGTGGCATTTGATTTTGCCCACAAAACAAATTCTTTATGTTTTTTCTTTATCACTTCTTTGTTAAGATTATGAAGTAGGGTGTCTGGTTATTCAGAGAAATGATCTACATCTTTTTCAAAAATAAGGAACTGTCAAAAACACCCAAGTATTTTAAAACATTAAATTTGTTCAATAATTTCATATCTCTTTTTGACGGTCGCACACTTTTTGGCATACAATTAGAAACATTTTTGGATTTCTGAAGCACAAACCAGTTTTGTTCGAAATTATGAACATCAAAGCTAAATGTGGGATAGTTTGTGCTTTCTACCACGAAAAGAAGCAAGGACGGTTTTGAAAAAATTTAAAATTATTGTACACTTTTAAAAAAGTATCAGGTTACATTCAAAGAAATTTCCATTATGCAATAGCTTTAGCTCTACGAGGATAAAATATTTTATCGAGAATTGATGCTTTAGACCCCAAATTATCTATTTAAGGCACCTAATCAAGGCAAAATGTTTAATCATTTTATAAGGGTAATCAGTATCAGAAAAAAACTAAATAAATAAAAAATAAATAAATCACGAAATGGCAGTTCAAAGCAAGAAATATAAAACAGTGTAAATCGTACTTCTGTTTTAGATTAATACTTAATATTTATAGTTTGTTATATCATTGTAAAAGACATGAAAAAGAATAATTAATCAATTTAATGCTGAAGAAATAATTTTTACTTTATTTTCAGAATCCTTTAGGCTATTTTTAAAAAAATATATATACAGGGTGTCCCATAAGTCTGTAGACATTTTAAAAGTTCATAACTATTGAATGAATTCGTAGAATTGGACGCGGTTTGCGAAAAAATCATTCTGCTGAAGGGGATTTTTTATTTTGGCAAAGAAAAAAATTATAGCTAAATTTTTTGTCGACGATAGTTAGACAAATAGTTAGATTTTTCGAACGGATGTGAAAGAGAAATATGCAAATGAAAGTCCTATAAATTGCACAATTTTGCGATTAGAACAGCTTATTTCTTATTTTGCCTCCTACTTGTGCATACATGTAGATTTAATTGCGACGCTGACTTGGCGCATAAAGCGTTATTGTTGAAGATGTTTTTCTCAGGTGAGAACCACTGACTGAAGTTTGAGTTAGCAGTCTTATAACTCGTTTGCATACTATAATTTGTGGTAACGACGGACACTATCGACAAAGCCCTCTATCGACAAATAGCTTAATTATTATTTTTCCTTTACAAAAAAAAAAAAAAAAAAAAAAAAAAAAAAAAAAATCCCCCTTCACGAGAATGATTTTTTCGCAAACCGCGTTCAATTCTATCAATTCATTCAATAAATATGAATTTTTAAAATGTCTACAGACTTATGGGACACCCTGTATTATAAATTTTTAAATACAAAGCGAATGAGAGAAACAAATAACACAAATAAAAAATACATGGCTTTTACATTTTTAAGATGCTTATCTTGATGAACATTTGCTATTTCCATAAAACTAAAAATTTCCATTACACTTCCTTTTTAAATTTGTTTTAGAATATCTCGGTTTTTTTTTTTTTTTTTTTTAATACCAATTTACATTCATGCATTAACTTATTTTACATATAAATTGTTTACATTATTTTAATTAAGGAAAAAAAATTAACTTAGTAATAAAATTATTTTAAAGTGTATATTGATACGACAATCGTAATATATATATGTAAATCCATTATAATCAATCAATTCAAAAATATTTAAATTGTATTAAGATTAAAAATATAATTTACCCACTGTGCGTGACCTTACAGCGTTTGTTTTCATTTTAAATAGCGTTATTAAAAAAAAAAAAAAAAACGGTTCTGATAAATGTGAAAGTTTAACAAAGCAAATAATTGTAAATGGCAAGAATAACAATAACCAAAATGGAATTTTCAATTGTATTTAAATTTTAAGCGAAACAGTATATTTTATTTTATAATTAAACAAATATTACCTAATTCTATTAGAATAATTAATACTACCATAAATGGTAATCCCTACCTACTACAATAAAAATCCAACAATCGTAAAAATGAAGGAAAAAACCCCTCCCTAAAAAGTTATAAATTTCCACCCTTCACACATATTTTTTTAATAATGCACGCAATTAATAAAATTTAGTACTCTGTAGGACCTATCCGCTTGCATAATTTTGCTTCCGCTCACATGTGTTGGTAGGGAATTACCTTAATTACGTATTAGACAGTCACCAATATACTGCAGTAGTTCGTAAGTTCAACTATGTATTAAAAAAAAGAAATATTATATCATAGTGTATCAAAATTGACCTTATAATAAAAAAAATATCAAGATAATTCCTGTAAGACTGATAAAATAAAATAATGTACATAATAACTGTTTTTTGTGAAAGCGTTTTGCAAAATGTTTTTTGATCTATAAATCTTATACATGTAAGTAATAACAACTAGCAAAAAAAAAAAAAAAAAAAAAAAAAAATGCCAGCTGTTAGGGTACTTGATATACTTTTTAGTTTATGCATACTGCTGTATAAAAATAAATAAAATAAAGTGAAGTAATCTTCAAACTGTTAAAAAAAAAAATAATAAATAAAAAAATCCAAAATAGGTTCCAGTTAGGTGCGAACAACATTTTGGCGTAATGTTTCACCATTTTATAGTGGTGCCTTTTCAATGGTAGGCAGCACTGAAATGGGGTAACTTAGCGCCAAATAATTGGTTGTAGCTAAAAATGCTTATTTAGCACCATACTTTTAGTGCAACGTTGAACTATTATTTTTAGAAGTGTAGAGTTCTAGTTCAAATTTTATTTTTTATCTAACAGTTTTTTCACCGTTTTATAACAATCTAGTACTTAATCTAAGAACTAGAGAAACAGGATATTATAAAATATGGCGCCCATTTTCTTGATACCCACACTGAGAATGACTAGTCCTTCATATCAAACACTGTTGTTTAGAACTATTTTTAAGCCTCCTTACTTTCTAGTATGATACCTACCAGTACATTCAAAATTACCTTAGTAAATAAATAATTTTATGTCATCAGATATAAAAAGATGTTTCCCCAGCGCTCTGACCTAGAGATAAATATTTGCCTTTATTCCACATAAAATGTTACCTAAAATCGTCACTTATACCGTGTTCATACCTCACTCTTCTATTACCAAATAGTAATCACTATTTTCGATTTCGATACAAATAAAAGTTGTGTATCGTTCCCTGACAAATTTGAGGTTTAAAATTATGGAATAATATAAATTTAAAAAGTAACCCTTGAGAAGAAAAAAAAAGAAGAAGAAAGAGAACAGAGTGTTTATTGTAGGAACTAAATTCTCTATTAAAAACAATATTTCAATGTTTCACCAAAAGAATGGTGCTAAATACGGGCATTTTTAGCTGTACACTGTTAAAAAAGTTGACAAAACGTATTTTTCTGTAATTACAGAGAATTTCTGGCAGCAAAGTTGCATTTTTTTAACAGTGTAAGCAGTATTTCACAATTTCAAAGATGCTTACTACTGAAAACGCACTACTAAATTGGTGAAACATGCCACCAAAATATTGATTGTAGCAAATTGGAACTATTTTTCTGTTGAAAGTTGGGATTTTATTATTAACAGTGTTGTAACAGGCGTAAAATGTCTTGAAATGCGCAAATTTAATTGATATGTGCTGAATAACTTTAAAAGTAAGAGCTAAATTTTAGGATGAATCCATTTCATGTAAAAGCTCTCGTAAATAAATAAATAAAGTAAAACAAAATTAGAATATGTAAAGATAGAAGTCTTTTTTTTTCTTTCACTCCATATCATTGTTCATTAAAATCACTAGACTCTTCTTTCATTTTTAGGTCTATGCACTTATTTATATTGAAACTTATAAAAATATATATGTATATGCTAGGTTAAGGCTGTACATCAGTCAGATAGCTCCCTTTCTCCCTTCCCATGTTATCCAGCGGGACTTTTGTTGATTCGTTTTATAAAAATATCTCATTGAAAAATGAACTTTTTCAAATTCTGTTTTTTGAATATTACTCTTTGAACAGGTTGAATTTTAGATTAGTGAGAAATTTTTTATAAAATTTAATTTAAATAATTTATTTCAATAAGTAAATTATGGACTCTAAGTTTGGATTTCTAAGTAAAATATTTAAATTTATTTTTTTCGAAAAATTACTCACTAAGCTAAAAGATGACCTGTTCAAAGAGTAATATTCAAAAAACAGATTTCGAAAAAGTTCATTTTTGCATGAGATATTTTTATAAAACAAAGCAACGGAAATCCCGTTGGATAACATGGGAAGGGAGAAAGGGAGCTAGCTGACTAATGTACAGCCTTAATGTTGGTGCCTAGATGTATACGCCACTATCAAGGCCATGAAGCGTTCTAAATAGATGTTGAATTATCTAAGCTTTCCTACAACAGAAATGTGTTTTTAAAATTCTCTTTTAACAATTTGACAATTTTGACTCACTTCAGAAGTCATTAAGCTTTAAAACGGGAAAATTTTCACTATCTATCAATACTTGCACCAAATATTTATTAATATGTTGTACATGGTTATATAATTTGAGGTTGCAATTGCATCAAACCATGGGACATGTAGAACCACGAAAAACAAAATTTTCATCATTTGTGTCATCTTGTTAATTTATCAAGAGCTTATTTAAAGTTAATTTAATGCAGTTTCTACCTAAACATTTTGAGAACTGTAAGCATAATAGCAAATGAGCAAAATGTGGTCAAAGTCGAACTATGCCAGAACCTTGTTACACTTATCTCACTTCGACTTCACCTTATTAATTTATATAAAGTTAATGAAAATTACAGATTTTTTTTTTTTTTTTTTTTTAAATAAAAACTTTAATGAATATTCTTTAATGCTCATGCGATAAATAAAATATCTTTTAGTTCTAACGCAAAACTGTTTCCATTTTGCGCCAGAAGAAAATACTATATATAAACGGGGTATCTCTTTTCTTTAGATGGCCATTTTGGTACTTCATCTTTACGACATCGTACGTGTAAGGGGGAAAATAACGAAAACGCGTGCTAAAACACTCCTTTATTGCAGCCTGTCTTCCATAAACCAAACTGATAATGTAATAAACATGCAATTAAGCAACATATCTATAGTCCTGCTGCACACAAACGGTCGAGCACTTATTACACGGATTTAAGGGCTTTTAAATTATCAATTGATGAGAGATAGTTCTGACCAATGGCGTGATAGCGAGAACAAAAGGTGTGTAATGCAGGTGGAGCTTAATAAAGATCTTCCTATCTTTGTTTTGAACAGCGGCGGTATAAAAACATTTATTACGGTGATTGTTTAAGATTTATACGGGCATTTGATTTTTTTTTAATTTCGACATGAATTTTTTATATCTGCAATAAGAAATCGCGCGTCCCACCCTTTGAAGCGTTGTAATGGGATATTCGAGATAAAATTTTCCATTACAGATTTCATGGATTGTTAGTCCCAAAACTATTAAATTAAAATGAAAATGTTGTACACAATAAATGTAATCTAAACATTTCACAGCCTCATTAATTTTTATATTATTTAATAAAGTATATTACGTATGTAAATGAAATAGGTAAACGTATACATTGGAATTGTGTTCTTCATTTGTGTTCCTCATGAATGGATTATCCACTGATTATTAGTGCCATAAGCGAATATATATATATATATATATATATATATATATACTTTTTTTTTCAATTTTGCAAATTCTCAAAATATGTACACCACTGAACCATAAATGATTTTACTTCTCTCAGAATTTAAAAAATGTAAGATTATGCCTTTGTTTTGGGGGGAAAAAAGATTTAAATAATTTACACCTGAGAACTGACAAATAACTTCATTGCTTTTAAATTTTAATACTGTTAGGAAAATTTGAAGAGTTTTCATATAAAGTTTGTCATTCTTATTTGCGTTCAGCATTTATTTACAATTTTTTCCCTTCATCTTTTGACATTTCCCACAGAGGGCGACAGCCTGTTGTATACTTGTATATAATGTAGTATATTCAATATACATTTATATATTGTATATTGTATATTTTACTAAATATTAAAAAGTGTTTGCTAATTGTATTTAATATACATAAATGTATATAGCTTTTAATATAAATGTATATAGCTTTTATATTGCATTCGTCTCTCCTATATATATATATATATTGAGTAGTAGTGTATTAAGCCAAGATTAATCTGAAACGCACGGACATACCGATGTTTAATTATGATTAAAAACTATTGTGTAAACGAACGTCAAATCAATGTAGCATAGAGCAAAAACGAGTGTATTGTAAAAGCAAGAACGTCCATTTTTGTTTTTTACAATCCAAACCTTTTATCAAATGATGGTAAAATGTATGATTGTGGCTACTGAACTACAAAATTTGATTAACCATCACATAAAATTATTTTAACAGCGTAGAATAGTAGAATGAGTACAAGTTTTATACCTTTGATGTTACAAACGAAACAAATACAATCAAAAAAATTATCTAAATGAACAATTACACTGCTCTGCAAAAAAAAAAAAAAAAAAAAAAAAAAAAAAGAGATACTATTTTTGATTCTTATGTAAAATGACCTCCTGAATCCGAATATGACTCCCATTATGCCCAGTCACCCACCGCTTTCTAGATACACCACCCCCTCCCTCGATTTCTTTCCTTGTTCGTTAATTTTATGACCATGAATTTCATTTGAAGAATGAAAAATAATTAATTTAACATCTAAAAATAACAAAAATATATAAAGTTTAAAAAATAACATTAATAACAGATTAAAAAAATATATAATAAGTATTGCATAATTTCAGTGGCAAATCCCCCCAAAATTTTTCCCTTGTTGCAAATGTACATGTTTTAGGATTTTCCAACTCTGTAGCCCCTCAGAAGTTATTTAACGGTTAAAATAACCCCCCCCCTTCTAAAAATCAAATTTATAGCCATAAAATTACCTAAAAATGATAAAAAAAAAAGGGGGGGGGGCATTCCTAAAAAACTTTGGGTGATAGGGCAAAATGGGCGTCATATTCGACTTCAGAAGGTCATTTTGCATAAGAACATGTTGAAATGGTGTTAGAGGCAATTTTCATGCCGAGCAGTGTTATTAATCATTAATTAAAAATTTATTTCACATTATTTAGGAATATATAACTTTTGTGAAATATGTGAGCTGTAATTATTAAATTTTTAATTTTTTTTCCAATGAATAAAATGCCTGGTATATCGAAAAGTAAGCTGCTTAGAACTAATTATAAGTATTATTTTCATTATAGTGTATTCTTCTTTTATATACATAGCTCGTCGACAGGACTATGGGGAATATCGTAAGCAGTCTAGAACTTTCGAATTTACTTCTGAAGTTTTAATCGTAGACCTTAGGGATTTAAATTACTTACAATTGTAATTTGTAGAAATTACAGTAAAAAAAATTGCCTATTACCTAACACTTTTTCTAAGTTCATCAGTTTAGAAAATTTCAGATTCGCTCTCAATGGCCTTCCTGCATACGTAAACTTAACTTTGCCTGTACATGTCGTTACACAGCAATGAGACCTTTCGTGCACAAAAACTAGTTATTTCTCCATACTGTGCGAACCAACTTCGGGAGAACAGAAATAATATGTATAAATTCGCGATCCTATTTTTAAATTTAAATTATGTCAACGTTGAAAAAAAAATTAAGTAATGTTATAAGATTTATGATACAAATTTTGATAACGAATGTCTTTTTTTTTTTTTTTTTTTTTTCTGTTTAAGTCTTTTTATTTTCCATTTTTGTTCTTAGTTTCATACATTTTTATTATAATAAATCTAGAATTCGGTTTATACATTGGTTTAAATATGCATATTATTTTTTATTACATAAAAATCTAAAATAACAGATTAATTTTAAAATTCTCTTAATAAACAACTATATATGATACCATTTTATTAAAATAATTTCGTATTCAGTTTGTCGAGAAATTCCACGAGACTCTGAGTAGAAACCCTGATAGGTAATGCATACTAACTAGTTTCCGCCATCACACTAGTCTACCATGTCAGCCTTTAGTAATCTGCAGTAGAATAGTATACAATACAACTTATATTAATTTAAATTCATTTCTTTCACCCAATTTCTTCAAATCTCTTAATTTCCTTTCCTTTTTCTTTTTCTTTTCTTTCTTTCTTTTTTTTTTTTTTTTTTTTTTTTTTTGTGTGTGTGTGTGTGTATGTGTGTGTGTGTAATTTTTTTTCCCTCTTTAATCAGGAAAATGACATTTCATTGATATTTTCTAAAGACTGTATTCGAAGAATTTTTATTAAAAACTTCCTGCTAAAATTATCATCAGTCTAGCCATTTATAAACTATATAGTTAATTCCGGTCCGGAAAATTTAATGAAATGGTTCAAATTTCTTTTACAGTTTTACATAATAGTCCAAGAATTGAGTTAAAAGAAATAAATTATATTAAATTTCTTACAAACATTTTTTCCTTCGTAAATGTCTACACATGAAATTCTTCCGAGGTATTCTACAAAAATAATAATAATGATAATAATAATAATAAGATATTTACTTTTTCATTTTGTTTTTCACCCCTCTTCACCTATTATGATAAAATTACACAGTAAAAAATAAAATAATAATAAAGTAACAATAAAAACCGTATACAACTTGGTGCATTAAACGGAAAATGTAATGCATAAAGTACAAAATATAGTATACTATTTACCTATCATATATTTCCAGATACTAGAATGACCGAAATTTGCTTCAACCAGCAGATCTTTTGGCGACGCTTATGGTGTAATACATAGCTCTTTTTTACAAAAAAAAAAAAAAAAAAAAACAAGAAAAGAAAGAATGGATATGAATTTGCACATTAAAGGGACAGATCAACTTTTCGAATTAAAAAAAAATAATAATAATAAAATAAAATATGAATGCATGTACAAACAAAATTTTTTTTGTGTGTTAACTAGTATGACATTACTCTACTAATTAAAAATATTATTTTGGTTTACTTTAAAATAGAACACATTTTCACTGCAGATCATTAAAAAAAAAAAAAAAAAAAAAAAAAAAAAAAAGAAAAAAATTCAAGAGTGCTATGTCACTGCACGCATGATATTTCAAAAAGTATTTGATATATAAACTTAAAATGTTTCTCAATCATATATTTTGACATAAAAAATAAAATGAACTAAAAATAAGTTCTGGTCAATAGAAAAATTTTATGATTGTGGAAATATAGAAACTTTAATGGTAATTTCATGTATCAACTTTAATTATTAATTAAACTCTATATTATTAAAATAATTAAAACCTTTTAGTTCATATTCTTATTTTTGATGTTTTGTTTCGTCTAATGTAATAACTAAAAGGATAAAGGAAATTGTTATTGAGATATCCTGCGCGCAGTGAGAAAGTACCCTTGCATTTTTTTTTTTTTTAATAATTTGCAATAAAAATAATCCTCTATTTTAAAGTAAACTAAAATAATATTCTTAATCAATAAAGTAATGTCATAGTAATTAACACACACACACACACAAAAAAAAAAAAAAAAAAAAAATGGTTGTATATGCATTCATTCTTTTTTTTAATTTCTGAAAGTTGATAAAAAATTTCTTCTTCTTCTTCTTCTTCTTCTTTTTTTTACATTTTTAAAAGTACTCCCCCTCAAAGAAAGAAAGAAAGAAAAGATACATAAAAGCACTTAAGTCACTTTTTGTCCATATTTTACATAAAGTGCAAAGAATAAGCAAATGTGTCAAAGCGTGTTCAAAACAAGTAGTTTTATGTCAAAAGTCATTTTTAAGAGGTTTGGAATAATGCACACTGTTAAAAATAATACTTCAACGTTTCTCCAAAATAAATAGCTAGTTAGGCAAATTTAGTTCTAGGTTTCACAGCTTTTATGGTTCATACTACTAAAATAGCACTATTAAAATCGTAAAACTAGACGCATCGAATTTATACAAATATTGGTTTCAGCTAAATTGGAATTTTTTTCCTAAGGAAGTGTAGAATTTTATTTTTAACAGTGCACATCAATATTGGTTTAAAAATGTATATTATATTTTGAATTTAATTAAACCATGGCATATATTTAATTTAAAGATTTAAAATTTTATTTTGATTTGAATTAATTTTTGTAACTTTATTTCAATATGTTTCAAATAAGATTAAATCGTTTTTAAAACTGACTCCTCACTTAATATCCGCATAAACACATTTTTATTTTTCAGGTGAAGTATTTTTTAAAGATGTTATTTTTTCTTAAGTAGTAAAATTTTTCAAGGTTTTTTTCACTGCAAATGGTTATAGCCGTTGCCTGCTATAACCTAACACAAACATAGACAATTCTATTCCGAAACTGGTTAACCTCTCAGGCTATGCTAAAGCTACTAATAAGGCTTTCTATCTTCTCATTCCCATTTTGATAAAATCTCAGCAGACCTCACGCATACATAATAGGACTGATCCGATCCTGATAGGAAAATGAGCAGTTGGCGTGCGTTATGAGGATTATTCTCATCTTAAATAAGTCGGACTAAAATATCCCTTATGAAACTGGCATGAACATTAATCATTGTCAACATTCTACTTTAAGAACTTTGTAAGTATTCAAAATTAAACCCTTAAATGCCGTGTGTTGCCTTTCGGCAACATACCCTATTTTGTCTTCTAAAGTATTATTAGAATAATTTTGAAGCTCTAGGGTTACATACAAACGGAACGCTTGCAACTTCGATGACGCAAATTCTGTGGGTTTTTTGCAAATACAGTCGGCAGCAAAAATATCCTAGCACTAGCGAAAATTAACTATGTAAAAAAAGTACACTTAATGCAGTTTTGTTAAATAAATCCTTGTCGAATCCTGTTCTTAGTCCAAGAACACGATTCTTAGACTATTAGATTCTTAGACTATTGATTCTTAGACTAACAAGGATTTATTTAACAAAACGGTGTTAAGTGTGCTTTTTTTACATAGGAATTTTTGCTAGTTCTCGGATACTTTTGCTGCCGACTGTAGTCATACATTTGGAACGCTTGCAAACGGCTTTGCAACCGGAGATGTTTCATTTCTATGTACCCCCTAATGCCTCATGTTTCACGATCGACAACAAATTGCTTTTTAGCGGTAAACCGTAGTTACAATAAAATATGATTTTTTAAAAGTATTTTTCCTGTGATTTATTTAGTAGAAGTACGAATAAAACATTTTTAAATTGATTACAAAAATAATCAGACAATTAAGGGTTAAAGTATTCGTAACATGGCGAAATGTGACAACAATTCGCATCAATTTTAATAATGTTTATTACTGTTTGATAAATAAAGAAGAATCACTTGAAAAGGGAAATACTTAATCGACACCAGTGCAGTTATGTAGCAGATTAGGATAGGATAAATGTACCAATACGGAAGGGGTTTAGCTTTTTGATGTAGCATTTTAGCGAGCGACTATGCTGAGTGATTTGCCAAATTTATTTCTATTTATTTTTTAGTAAAAATGTATACTTTGCTTGAACACTAATCCTATAAAAAATTTTAAAGAACAAATTTTAAAACATTGTTCTTTTCATTTCTGGTTATTGCATTTGTAATTTTCATATTCATAAAATATTTTTTAAAAAGAGATTATTAGTTTACTTCTTCCACTTTTCACTCTCAAAAGGAAAACGTTATTTTGAAACGATTTGTGAGAGGGGATGTTTACTGCTGATACAATTAGTGATAAAATAGGAATAAATATTTATAAATATAATAAAAGCATAAAGTGTTTAGAGGCATATAAAATATAATTATAAAATTTATAAATGGAAAAATATTAGCTAAGAATAGAAACGGGTCCATTGTCGTAAACAATTCATATCCCTTAATATAACTATAGGTTCTGGTTAATGAAGAAAATTCTTTATTATTTGACTGATATTCTGACATGACCTGAAGTGACATCAAAGAAAAGAAAATATTTTATTCAACAATTACGATCAGTTAGAAAAATTTCAATGAAATCATGTAAGATTTCGTTATAAAAGACTACAAAGCGCCATTTTAATAAAAACAAAAGGATTAGAAATTTATCTGACCATTATAAAATTTTATTAGTTTTGCCTTACTCATAGGTATATTTTATTGCTATTCCTGTTAGTGAAATGACTGTCTTTCTATACATTGCGAGTATCATAAAACGCAGATGGGTTCACACAGCTGTCTCATTATCTTTCAATTACGAAGATCTGAAAGCTCTAGTGATGGGGTTAACATTGAAATAAATAGCTAACAGTTCTATTCTACGAAATAGTCCAAGGTGTCAGTTGAACGATATGACAGTTATCGGTTAATATTTAAACATATGACGCTATAAAAAAGAACACGAATTTGCAAAATTAATATAAGCAAATAGCTTATTTTTTATATAGACAGAGACGTATGCGAAAACCGGAGTGCATATATTCAATATACGCATGTTGATAGAGTTGATAATACATGTAACTCCAGCATTATGCGTATATGATTGTTCGTAAATATACGCATCTTATTTGTAAGTTCTGTTATTAAATTATTTTTGCTTATAATGTTAATGGGTCGCCCATCGAAAGTTTAAATAAACTCTAGTTTTAAATAATTAAGAATACGCATTTTTAATCAAATCACTTTTGTAAACTAAAAATAATCGCACACATGTAGAGGAAAATAAGACTGTATTTTAATCTTTATTTTTCTAACATGGTTATACATATAGAGACATGAAAAGCACGTAATAACACTTTCAATATTTTAAAGTATGCTAAATAAATAAATAAACTTCATACACTGTGAATTTTTGTACCCAAGAAAAATAAAGTACACACAGAAAAATAAGTTGGTCACAGTGACTAGGCAAAGTGCTCAGTTGACAATACAGAATTGACTAACCCAAAAAGCTGACTAGGAAAATTCAGTTAAAAAGTGTACCAGAAAAACTAGTCTCAAAATAATACCCCAGACTTGGAAAGTTAATATTATCAGACAAAGAAGGTTAGTCGACAATCTTAATTATCTGTCCAGGAAGGTTAGTCAACAATCACAGTTTCCAGACAAGGCAAGTTAGTCAGAATCGACACTTGAAAAAATTACAATACAAAACGTCCTTGTGGGGACTCGATCCTACGTATTACAAGTCAAACACGCTACCACTTTACCATTCGTTCTCACTACGTGGACTGTTTAGTTGATTTTTCTCCAAACAATACCCCAGACTAGGAAGGTTAATGTTATCAGACAAAGAAGGCTAGTCGACAATGGCAATTATCTGACCAGGAAGATTAGTCAATAACCACAGTTATCAGACAAGGCAAGTTAGTCAGAATGTGCGCTTGCAAAAATCTCCTTAGTCGAGTGACAAGACTGGAACAATTTATTTTTATTCTCTCATTTGCCTAACCAATCAAATTTGAGGAAAATGAAAACTGTACCAGGGAAACTAGTCGTCTGACAATTTTTAGAGCCAAAACGGATGATAAGACGAAACATCGTTAAAGGTACATAGTAAAATAAAACGACTTTTGTGTCTGATGACTAACTAGGATTGTCATGTAGCGTTTTGATCGTTTAAAATTTTGCGTACTTTTAGGGAAATTTGTCAATGTACTTGGCAAACGTTTAGTATCACAAAA
The DNA here is from genome assembly GCA_963930645.1 of Salticus scenicus. Taxonomy (NCBI): domain Eukaryota; kingdom Metazoa; phylum Arthropoda; class Arachnida; order Araneae; family Salticidae; genus Salticus; species Salticus scenicus. Next base: position 148,211,526 of record OZ005657.1, on the reverse strand, counting down.
ATGGCAAGTCTCTTGACCAGTTTTCATTTTCCATTTTTCTGTGTGTAGTAAACACATTTTAACTATGATCTTGGTAATGTTTTTTTTTTTTTCCTTTATATTTTATTATATAAACCGGAATGCATATACATTACTTATAAATGATACATGTATAATAATCTAAATAATATATTCTATAAACTTGTACAATTTTACACAGCATTAAAGATTAATTTGAGACATTCAATAATTACTATATTCTTCTATAATAATGAAAAGAAAATTCTACTTAAAATGAGTTCAAATTTTTTATATAATATATATATATATATTATATATATATATTAATTCACAATTTCTGAAAATTTTATTAATCATTTGACATCTATGAATGTTAACCCTTTTGTTTTATAACTTTAATGACTTGTGTTTAAATCCACGTTGATTTATACTATCGTTAAAAGGAACAAGAAGAAGTGTACATATCACCTTTGGTTATCCATCAAACATAATATCACCTATTTTATAATAGGTAAAGGTTAAATTTCCAGCAGAATACGATATGCAAGGAAAATCTCAGTTTATAAGATGAAGGAGAGGTCATTGAGGAAGTTACTTGTTGACGTAATGGTTTAAAGATCATTGAAGCAAGAACATAAGACTTTTATAGATATGATCAAACTTTATAGCTGGGTGGAAAAGATGTTGCATTTTCTCTTAGGGCTGAGTTATGATTTTCATCTTAGTCATTATGGCGATGAAAAGTATTATGAGACCAAGCCTTTCACGCTAACTATAATAAAATAGGCACATTAGAATTTAAATGCGATTGAAATCACCGAAAATCAATATATGATATAGTAACTACTAAGATGCGTGTATTTTTTAGTAGTTACAAAATAGTATTTAAATGATAGGATTACACCAGGATTATTGTAAGCAGTAATTGATTTGAATTTGTTACAATTGATGAAATAAAATTTTAATGTTTTTACCCATACTTCATTACAAGGTTAATACATTTTATAGTGTTATTGTGTTTTTATTTAGTTATTATAATAAGACTTTTACATCTACGTGAAAAATCATTTTTTAAATTAGTACTGAACAAAGCATTATATTTTGAAAATGTGATATCTTATAAGGACACTTTTATCATGTATAAAAATCTTACGAAATTATTTTTAAATAATATAAATTTAGAAATTAATGAAAATATATTTTATGCTGTCCCATACGTAATTTCAAGTGTGAGACTTTTCAAATAAAAGTACTTCTGAATAATGTATATGAACAACGTTTTCAAAGTAAATTCTCTAAAAATTTTCTAAAAATTTTTTTCTTCTCTTTTCTTCTTTTTTTTCTTTCTTTTTTTTCTTTCTTTTTCTTTTTTCTTTTTTTTTTTTTTTTTTTTTTAAGTAAACGATACATTTATGGTGTTATAAAAATTAGTCAAACCTTATGGGATTTTGTTATGTATTAAATATTAAATAAAAATAACATTAAAGAATGAATTGATAATGCATGTATTCAAAGCAAATAAAAAGGTTGAACAAAGCAAATTGAAAAAGGTTTTTTAAGGTAGGAAAAATGCTACACTAAAAAAAATAATAATAAATAAAAATAAAGTAAAAGAGAAGAAAGAAAGAAAAAGAAAGGTACGTAAAGCTAAAACTTTTCAATTAATCATATTTTTCTAGAGACGTCGTATAAAAATTTAAAATGTGTAACTTTTTAAAAATTAAGAGAATAAAATTCCTAGTAAATTAGAATTATTGTGTACCTTATTTTGAACACATTTGCAACTTACATTTCACATTTATCTCTAATTGATAAAGAAATAAATCACGTTTCAATCTTTTTTGATTTGCATGGTATAAAACTAAAAAGAAACAAAAAAAAAAAAAAAAAAAAAAAAAAAAAAAAAAACATAGAAGTATTGTTATTTCCTATAGGAAAAGAATAATTGATTGGGGGTCGGGGGAACATATAAAACGATTTGCGAGCAAAATTTTGATGAGCAAAAGGGAAATGAGTATTATCTCAATTGCAAAGACTTTCTTTTAAGTTAGCACAACAGATTTCCAAAGCATTTTTTTTTTAATTGAATACGAAAAAGTAAAAAAAAAAGAGTGCATATGCAAAATCCCGGAGAAAACGCAACTCTAAAATCAAGGGGATATAAAGTCCCACATGTTAACCCCCCCCCCCCCAAAAAATAAATAAATAAATAAATAAATAAATAAATAAATAAATAAATAAATAAAAATAAAAATAAAAGTAAATAAATAAAATAACGTGCCGACTTTACTGCCTTTCAAATGAAACATTTTCACTTGAATCCACTAATGCAACAAACTTAATTTCTAAAGAAGATTTACATTGTGTAAAATGGATTATTGTATAGAAATAGAAAATCACTAAAGCAGAAAATTGTACATTTTTTGTAAATGTAATAAAAAAAATCGTAAACATGAGGTTTCTTCAAATGGCTTAAACATCGATAAGATTGCATAGAAATATGAATAATTAGCAAAAATTACCAACAGAAATGGCTATTACAGATTGAAAAGTTATAGAACCATAGTTTCAAATTTTTAAAATAAAAACCATTTTGTCGTTAATATTTTCTTGAATTTTTAATACAATTTCTATTCATAAAAATACAACATAAAATAGTGCTTTTTTTTTTTTTTTTTTTTTTTTTTTTTTTTTTTTTTGAATTTATAACTGTTTCGTCTCATCAATGTGTTTCTGAAATTTATATTAAATAAATAAATTTATATATATATATACACTATACTAATTAGCTGTTGATTTCATTTTTTCTAAATCAAAAATTTACACGTTGTCCCATACGTGATGTAAATGTCTTGATCATGACATTTAAAAGAATATTACTATCAGAATATTTTAAAATTTCCAACAAGCACTATCCCAAGTGGCTAGTATGGAAACCGATTTTATTCTAAATAATAGACAATTAGTAGATTCATAGAATTTTTTCTTAGAAATAGATACTTTAAAAATTCTTGTCCAATAATTTATCCTAAGAGGGTCAGCAGTGTTTAAAAGAAATGACTAAAGAAAGTTTAAAAAGAAATTGCAAAAAAGTCTTTTGCTTATAAAAATCATGCAATAAGAGTTTATGCACTAGCTGTACTTCAAAGTTTTAACACTAAATATATTTTATGATAGCAAAAGTTTTAGTAAAAATTTGTGACCATAGAATCACCTATCAACATCCGATATACTTATTGGTAATTTAAATTTTATTTCCTTTTTTTTTTTTTTTTTTTTTTTTTTTTTCGATTACATATCAATTTGCCAATATATATATTTAAATCTCTAATTATACTTATGTTTATTTTCCGATAGAACTGTGGTATAGAAATAAGTGTGTGTGGCTTTTTTTTTTTTTTTTTTTTTTTTTTTTTTTTGAAGGAGGGTGAAAAAGTTCCATTCCTAATTCAATAAATATAATATACATTTCAGTTAGGGATATAAAAGAAATAAGTGTCTTCTAAACAAACTAAAGTAACTTAATGGAAAACAAATAAAACTTATTTGAATTAAAACAATGTACTTTTAGTTCGTTTATAGAAAAATACTTCAAAAGAGAAAAAAAATTAATTAAGATTTCGTTGTTTGTTGCTGCAAATCTATGAATTTTCTTTTTAAATGTGAATAATTCCAGTGCCAGTAAATGCAACCAGTGTGTCACCAACAATTTCTCAAATACTTTTTGCAATTTGAGAACGAAATAGTTATTTCAGTTAAACATATTATTCAACATTCTGAGTCAATAGTTAATTAAAAAAAAAAAAAAAAAAAAATGCATTAAATGACATTTATAAGTGGGTAATAAATCTCGATTCTCTCTTGGTTTATTTGTAACATATCAGTACGTATCTGTTATTTCTGTCCATACAACGTTTTGGTCATACTAATTTTAACAGTCTTGAGTTTTTTAATACATATTTTAATTTATCTAATAAGCATTTCAAATAAGATTTACATTATTGTAAACAATTTGTATAAAATAATGATTCAATGGCTTTATCAGAAAATGAAGTTTTCATAGAAGTAGAGTTTTAAAAAAAGAAGTTTAATTTTCAAAACACAAATAAAAGTTTTATTATTTTAAATTTTAAAGAGTTTTGTTTAAAGAATTTAAATATATACATAATATATTATACAAAAATGAAATTGACTTTATATATCTGATATATTGATGTCTTGTTTTAAGTTTTTCTTTCCTTGGTTTTGGCCACATTAATTTTGAATTATCTTCATTATTATTATTAATATTATTACATGCACAATATGATCTTGTACAATGCATAACTGGGGAAAAAAGAAAAACAAACAATAAAAAATAAAACAATGTCTCAAGTGAAGATGAAATTAATAAATAATATAAGAAATAATTAAGAAATTTCTCTGATGATGGCAATGTCGTTATCAAAGTCAAGTTGTTACTGGATGGTTCCGGTTGTGGTTTTAAGGCCGATTGACTACGCAAAGGTCATAGGCCTATGGGTGGAATGGCCTTCATGGGGACTTTAAAAAGGGTCATAGCCCTTTATTTACGCGAGTTTCGGAGAAAACCATGGAAAACGTCCAACGACTAGGTCGACGAGCACGAACTGGAATTGAACCCGGCACTTCCTGTCTACCAGTACTGAGCGCAGAGCCACTCGGCCCCTGGTGAGGCATATTGCTGGAAGGAAAAAACAGTAAGTTGTTTCAGATAATAGCGAAATATATAAATCCCAAAAACCATATTTTTCTCTTTTCTCTAACATTTTGTAAAGAGATTGAATTCGATAGTTTGCCCAATTTAATTAAACCACCAAATAAAAGCTTCAGAACAAATAAATCTGAAAACACTGAAAAAACCGTACGAGAATATGGACAGTAATTAAACCAATTTGTAAAATTCTCTTATACAACCTATTTAAAGTATAATGACTAAAATACTAAAACTGAACGTTTAGACAGAAAAAATATATAATTTTAAATAAAGTTATTAAATTATATATCTGTTTTCAGTTATTTATTTATTTTTACTTATTTTATTTTTATTTTTATTATTATTTTTTTTTTTACTTACAAAATCCTTCTAGTACCAGAACATGAACTCTTGTAATATGGTTTACAACCTGTATAGTATTGATTCATTACAAATAAATATTTTAGCTATTGAAAAGATGAAAATATGAATGTAGATGCTAGGCAATCTCTGAGGAGCTATGGATTGGCAGAGACACGTCGATGAGTAGAAACGTGCCCGAAAAAGTTACATCTTAAAAACTTGCATCAGAAAAGGCACTTTCTCTAGACTATAAGCAATTCGGTAATTCTCTTGATTTCTTATGGGAGATGTAAAGGAGAAACATTTCATGCAGTATACCTAAGAAAGAGAAAAGGGAAAGGAAAAAGGGCCATCCATGATGAAAATGATGTCAACGAATAAAAATCTTTACGACAAGGGAGTCGAGCGTGAGGAAAATTTTGGAAATATCGGAAGCAGTATAAAGAAAGATGAAAAAGAACAATGGAGGTATCGATATCAGGAGTTGGTTAAAACGAAATTTGATGAGATTACATCTCAAATGAAACATTTTTCCCGATGTTCCAATCAGATAAATATGTTTGAACGAACAAAAATGTATATTTAAGGACTGAAATGCACAATACGTTCAAAATAGTAATTGAAATAAAAAAGTTTGTAAAAAATGTTTGAGTCTTTAGATTGTTAATTTAGTAATGATCGAGATTTGAATCATTCATATTTTATTCTATGGCGATATAATAATAATTGTAAATAGTATATAAAAGTGGTTGAGTTAAAAATGGGTTTATTTAGTAAAAAAAAAAAACTTAATTTTAATTTTTTTTTTTTTTTTTTTTTTTAATCATTTAAATCCTTTGGCATAGGTTTGTGGCTAACTATTGTTCTAACAAAATTTATTTTAGGCTTTTGAAAGTAATTCGTAACTTATTCTTGTTAAGATATAACAAGTTCGTGATAGCATTTCTTAAAATAAGTAATTAGTTGGTTGTCATCATTAAAATAACATTAATTTAATCAGACTTCCAAACATACTAATCACACAAATAGTTATTAAATTAAACAAATGGGGTTTAAAGAGAAAGTACACCGTCTAAAAATAAAATATTTTTGGGAAAAGTTTAAACAATTTTTCAGATATTTTCTACTAATGGAAGGATTTGTTTTTTTTTGAACATGAAACTTTTTTTTTCATAAAAATAAAATAAAATATTATTGTTATTATTATTATTTTAAAATACTGTTTAATTAAATTCGGTCATACTGACCTTTGAAGTAAGGATAACTCCACTAAAAGAAATAAAAATTTATATTATTCATATACTTATTTATAAAATGGACTGTCTTTCTATGAATTTAAATAAAAAATTATAGTCCATTAAATTATATGCAGAAAGAAGAAACAAAAAGTTTTCGACTGTTTATTTTAGTCAATTATGTTTGTAAATTGCTTCCTAACATTAGCCTTTCTAATAACATTCCTTAGTTAGCATTTATCACGTGCTGACAGAAATTATACCTGGCCAAAAAACTACTTTTTTTTTTTTTTTTTTTTTTTCCCAGGCCCCTAATTTATTTTGGAGAATATCGGGTTCAGAAAATAAATTGCGACTTTTTTTTTTTTTAAGTGATAAATATAACTTTCATGGATTAACTAAAATTTAAAGCTATGTTTATTCTTTAAACATATTGTTGGGCTGCTCATTTTATCAAAGGTTGTTTCATTATGGATAATCTTTTTAAAAAAAGCAAAAATTTAACAAAATCATGAATTAAAAATTTATTGTTTTTCTTACGAATTTTTTTTTTTTTTTTTTTTTTTTTTTTTTTTAAATTATGGAAAATTTTCGCAAACTAGTTCTGTTGTATTCATTAAGCATGAACCATATCGTTTCAAACTGGCCATTTTCTTAAGTACATAATATATTGTATATATACATACATACATACATACAAAATAATAATAATAATAATAAATAAATAAATATATATATATGTATATATATATATATATATATATATATTATAATTATTATTATTATTATTATTATTATTATTATTATTATTATTATTATTATTATTTTAAGGGCAATTCAGAAAAGGAATTGTACATAAACATATGTTATATTTTATAACGATATTTTATCAGTATTAATTCTAATTGTAATTCTTAACAGTATATATTTAACTTTTTAATTGCATAATTATGGTATATAAGTATTTGTAATTTCGCATTCTTGAAAAATGGTTTTCAATTTTTGTTTTGAAGATAGTTATGAAATTTTAGATGTTACATTTTCTTTAGTTTCCATTTGATATTCAACCTTTTAAAAATTCAGTAAATCTTTTAAAGAAATATAAATCTCACTTTCACTCTAAAAGATATTTCAAACAATTTTTATTTATTTTTCCTCAATGATTAACTATTGCATGCAATGGAACTTCATAGTCCTTAATTACGATTTCTAAATTTTAACATTGCCTGAAAATTTATTAAGTAATCTATAAAATAGCAACTATTTTTAAAACTTTCGAACTTTTTACACGTGAAAGCAACTTTTCAGTATATTTTATTATCCAAAATATTTTCTAGTTTGTATAATAATCAGTTGATTATTTGAGAATATTTTTAATACCTTTGTTTACGGTGTATTTCCGGATGACAGAGCAGCAGCCATTACCGAGAGCGATATATGCTTATGAGATGCTTATAAACTTAGAACTATGGAGTATTTTTCAGAGTGAGCATGGTTTCTGCCGATTGAATTGCTTTTGGCAACGACTTCGTCAACTGATGCCGTTGCTATATAATACATGTGGATTGCATTTTAAAGAACGATTTCCGTACAATTTTTCATGTAGAAATAATAATGTTACAGTTAAAGGAACTAAATAACGTTGGAAAAGAAACAAATATAATCAAAATACTTCAAGTGATAAAAAAAATTAACTAGAATGCCTTAAAACATTAAATACTAGAGCAGTGATATGAGAATCACACTGTATTATTTACTTATTTCAGAGTTCAGTATTTTTAAATAAAAATTTGTGTACAAAGTTAGGTTATTATTAATTATAAATAAATAAAAGAGTACCTCTAGACAGCAAAGTAGTTATTTAAATTAATTTATGATTATAAATATCGCATAGCTAAAGAATTACCCTCTGAATTTCTTATCAAATACAACGAGATTTGGATTATTTAAATGTTGCACATAGATATCTGCTTAGTACTATGCACCAAGATGTCCAAATGTAATAAATTTACACAGGTTTTATAAGAAGTCAATCGAATTTAGTTATTAGATAATGCGACATTTTAAATAAAGAACTTTTAAATAAAAACATAAATTAACTGAATACACTTTTTTGAATCTTTTATTTATTTCTTTTTATTTTATTTTATTTTATTTTCTTATTTATTTACAATTCTGCTTTGGAATGTTACGTTATATTCCAACTTGTTTTTTCAGAAAATTAAAAGCAACATAGCGCTTTAGAATATAGTGGAATCATTACACTTCTGACCTGGTAGGTAGATGCATTAAGACTATGACGTCCATACGTCCTCGAAACTCGAAGGCAGTTCCTATTTTGAAATCGTTTTTCTTAGTTTCGAAAAATAGTAATAAGAAAATTATTTACCTACTTGGTCTTCATTTACTTAAATTTAAAAATACCCCATAAATGGGTAATTGTAATATACTGGGTGTCCCATAAGTCTGAAGACATTTAAAAATTCATAAAGGTTGAAGGAATTGGTAGAATTGAACGCGGTTTGCAAAAAAAGTTATTTTCGTGAAAATATTCTCTCTCTCTCTCTCTCTTTCTTTTTTTTCTTTCTTTTTTTTTTTGGGGGGGGGAGGAGGGGGTGTTAAAGAAAAAAATAATAATTAAAATTTTCGTCGATAAGGAGCGCTACACGTGAAAAATCACACGTTTCCATGAAAAACTATATTTATTTGCATTCAAATGTTTAGAAGCATATAACTACACTCTTACTACTACTCTTAAAGAACATAACTATACGTGTCCGCCATCACGACAAATTACAGTCTGCAAACGAATTACACCACCACTAACTGTAGCTTCAATTATCCATTCTTAGCTGATGTAAAACATCTTCACCAACAGCGCTTTATCCATCAAGTCAGCATAGGAATTAAAACTTCATGTATGCACAAGTAGGAGGAAAAATAAGAAATCAGCTGTTAATCGTAAAACTGTGCAAGTTATAGGTTTCTGACTTGCATATTTCTCGTTACACGTTCCTGCAGATTCGTATTTATTCTCTATTGATGAAAAATTTAGCAATTTTTTTTCTTTACAAAAAAAAAAGAAACTTTTTCTGGAATAAATTTTTTGCAAACTGCGTCCAATTTTACCAATTCCTTCAATTTGTATGAATTTTTAAAATGTCTACAAAGTTATGGGACACTCAGTATTTTAATGCTATTTTATTATGAAGATACATTATTATGGTCATTTAATTAAGATGAAGTCAAAGGGTTACTATAGAGGTTGAAGGTCGACGTTTCCGAAGACTGACGGGCGAGTACATATATGTTCTTTTCGAAAATGGCTAATCGAGCAGATTCTTATGACACATCGGTAAAAGACTTCTGATAGAATAATAAATTTATCTTCAAATGTGATGATCATTAAGCATATTTTATTACTTTGATTTTTACATCACAGGATCTTGCGAGAATTCTGTTATAGGAAGAAATTACTGTAAACTTTTAATGTTAGTTATAACCGGGTTTGAGAGTAATATTTTTATATGTGAAATTCTTCTTATGTCTGTATTATTAGAATTACTACGTAATTTGAAATTTATAGCTCAGAATAGCTAAAGAACTTATTTTTAAGTTATCACTTGCATATTTGCCAAGTCTTCCCGCTATTGAAAACTACTTTTTTCTAATAGTTATCTTAATACATTATAAACATAATAATCAATTAACATAAACATTTTATAGCAGAAATTAAGTCTTTAATTGAACCAAAAATTTTTATAAAGAAATGGCCGTATTCCAAATCGGAAAGACTTGGAGGCTATGCATTTATTTATTTCTTTATTTAAAAGTTTTTTTGTTTTTTTGTTTTTTTTTATTAACAAATTTTTTAAATTTTCTAAGAACAATTAAAATTTTTATGATCGGTTTTGATAAAAGTGCATTATTTCTTAATTTTAAACAGGCATTGTAATATTATAACTGATTCTACCAATAAATACCAATTTCCAATAATACTGTATTAGTTAGTATTATTAACATTCTTTAAACATTCAACTGCACGCTCTGCAAGAGAAAACATTAACAGCCTTGTTGTCGTAAAATAAATTACAAATCTTAAAAAAGAAAAATGTTTCCTCTACATTAATTAAAACTTCTTGCGGCTACTTACGAATTATAAATGTTCTGTTTCTATGAAAATTCTGGAAACAAATTTCTTGTAAAACGTAGGGCGTAGGTTTATAATATTTTGTGTTGACCTTTAAGATAGCGTGGTTGGTAAGTTTTTTTTTTTTTATACCGCATTTTTATCACCTTTAGTATAAAATGTCAAATTTATTCTGAAAACATTTGAAAAGCCAACTGCATAAAGAATGGCAGAAATTAAATTTTGCTATGACTGTCATATCGTGACAGAATATCCTATTGTCTATCAGAATTATGCATATTTTATCTTTATTTTTACATTTTTATAGTTCTATGGTCTGCAGTATGCATTGAGCGTAATAGATGCTGAGAAATGCTACTTTCAAATAGCATATTCAGCGTTAGAAATAAGATTTTATGAGTACTTATATGTGCACGGCAATATTTAATGGACTATTTCTCCCACACAGTAACGATGTGAAGCGGATACTGCCATAAAGAAGAACAAGCTATTCTGTGTTTAGTTCCTCACACCATAATGCAATAAATGTAAATTTCAAAAAACATATTTATTAAAAAAAAAGCAAATTATGCAGTTACAAGTGAGAGTATATTCACATGAAAGTACTTATTTTAACTTGAATAAACGTGCTGCTTAATTCCATTGTGTGAAACAATAAGGATTGTGACTGAAAATATATCTCGTGATTGTGAAACAATGTTTAAATCTTTGATTATATATATATATATATATACACACACACACACATATATATTTCTTTCTTTCTTTTTTTTTTTTTTTTTTTAATATTTCAATGTAATAGTCTAATTCAAAATGTTAAAATAATATATATGATTTCTTTTTTGGCTTGAATTGTTATTGTTGATGTTATATTTTATTTTTGCAACATCCAATTTAATTTCTTTGAGCGACATCAACTTCTTTCTAAATATTCGTTAACTATATCTGATATACATTTGTTTAGTCCTTTCGTGGTTATTACAATAATCATTACGACTATCGAGAAGTTTTTTGCTCGATTGCATACAGGATTTTATCCGTGATTTAATCTATACATATAAAAGAGAACTTCCACTCACTCACTCACTGACTCATCAACGCACAGCAAAATCTACTGGAGCCACAGATTCGAAACTGGCTCAGATTATAGAACACATAGTGTAAGTACCCCCTAAGAAGCGTTTTTGCGAAATTCGCCCCGCAAGGGGGAGTAGGGGGCAAAATGTGATTTCACAAAAACCTTCATATCTCAAAAAAAAAAAAAAAAAAAAAAAAAAAAAACAGATATCTGTAAAACTTTTGATTTAAAATATAGCTAACACAAATATCTAAAAACCAATTTCGTGAATTTTAGAAATTCGGTCCCCAAGGGGAGAAAGGGGGCAAAACGTGATTTCGCATGTGCAAAACGTGGTTTCACATACTCCTATGCATCTCAAAAAAAAAAAAAAAGATATACTACTTTGAAATTTTGCTCTAATATATAGCTGATATAAATACCTAAAAACCAGTTTCTGGAATTTTAGAAATCCAGCCCCCAAGAGGGGAGAGAGGGGGCAAAATAATTTGAAATAATCCTTTATATCGCAAACAGAAAAAAAAGATATATGTGAAATTTTTCTCTAAAATATAGCTCCCACAAATACATAAAAACTAATTTCTTTCATTTTAGAAATTTGTCCTAGGTGGGGCGGGAAAGGGGGGGGGGCTATGGGGCAAAAAAATAGAAATGCAGTTAGACCGTTCAAAATTGGTACAGATAGGTTTTAGAGGCCTGCAAGTCGAATGAAGATATTTTCGAAAGTGTAAAGTTATTGGGAGGGTCAGAATGGGAGGGGGGGGCGTAGGGGTAAAAAATAAAAATAGAGTTAGATCGTTCAAAATTGGTATGTAAAGGTTTATGCTACCGACAAATCGATTGCGGATATTTTCGAAATTGTAAAATTAGTAGGAAGGGCGGAAAGGGGGACGGAGGGGCAAAAAATAAAATTAGAGTTAAGCCGTTCAAAATTTGTATATAAGGGTTTTTGATACAAATCGATTGCGGGTATTTTGGAATTTGTAAAGTTGTTAGGAGGGGTGAGAAGGGCTGGGGCGGAGGGTAAAAAATCAAATAAAAATAGAGTTAGGTCGCTGAAAATTGGTACATGTAGGTGTTTGATACCTACAAATCGATTGCGAATATATTCGAATTTGTAAAATTATTAGGAGGGTCAGAAAGGAAGGGGGGGGGGCGAAGGGGCAAAAATTAAAAATGGAGTTAGACCACTCAAAATTGGTACATTGAGGTTTTTGATATCGACAAACCGATTGCGGATATTTTCGAAATTGTAAAATTATTAGGAGGGGTGAGAAGCGGGGGGCGGAGGTGCAAAAAATAAAAATAGAGTTAGGTCGTTCAAAATTGGTACATAGAGGTTTTTGATACTTACAAATCGATTGCGGATATTTTCGAATTTGTAAAGTTATTAGGAGTGATGGGAAGGGGGGGGGTATGGGTAAAAAATAGAAATACAGTTAGACCATTCAAAATTGGTACAGATAGGTTTTAGAGATCTGCAAGTCAAATGAGGATATTTTCGAAAGTGTAAAGCTGTTAGGAGGGTGAGAAATAGGAGAAGGGGGGGGGGGGCTTAAGGGCAAAAAATAAAAATAGAGTTAAGTCGTTCAAAATTGGTACATAGAGGTTTTTGATATTTACAAATCGATTATGGATATTTTTGAATTTGTAAAGTTGTTAAAGGAAGTGGGAAGGGGGCGGATGGACAAAAAATAAAAATAGAGTTAGGTTGCTCAAAATTGGTATATGAAGATTTTTGATACCTACAAATTGATTACGAATATTCGCGAATTTGTAAAATTATTAGCATAGACGGAAAGGGGTTAAAGATGCAAAAATATATAAGTAAGAGTTAGAGCGCTGAAAATTAGTGTTGTTAGATTTTGAGGCCCGATAAATCGATCGAGGATATTTTCGAAAGTATAGAATTAAAAGAGGGGCGGGAAGGGGGGCAGGCGCAGGGGTAAAAATAAAGAAATTCAGAGAGAATGTTGGAAATTAGAATTTTTAGGTTTAAAAGCCCGAGAGAACGATTGCGATTATTTTTTAAAGTCTAAAATAATTAGGAGGTGCGGGAACGGTAGGTGAAGGAACATACGTGCCTGTATACTCTGCCGCAGGTAGTGGGGACCCGGACCGATTAGCGTCAAACATAATAACGCCCGCAGCGGTAGCGGGGACCCGGTGCGACATTTTTTCCAATGGAAATCTCTCTCTCTCTCTCTCTCTTTTCCGCATGATAAAAATTAATGCAATTTTGAGAATTCATTAACTATAGTGACTCATTTAAAAATAGTGACCAGCGAAGCGGGCATAGCCTGCTAGTTAATTATATTTCATACGTTACCAAATGAAAGCATTACTGAGGGACTAAATATAAAAAATTCTATTGTTTTTCAATATTTAAAGAACTTAGGTACTCTTCGAAACCCGATTTCAACAACTCCGTTAAACGCACTTGAATTCAGTGCCACTCAGGTTTTGCCATAAATTCTGCTTTTCTAGGCTTTATTTTCCTGCTGTTACCTATACTAAACCCACATTTCATCTCCAGTAATGACTTGATTTCAGAAAAATTCAATTTGATGACCGACAAGGAGAGAAACATCGGAAAAACGGTTGAGCTTGTTCCGTTCCGTGAAAACGTGTGGAACCGATATATCGGGATTTTAAATTCTTTAAATGATGAAATACAATATAATTATCAATAAATAGATTCTCACTAATATTTTTAGTGGTAATCGAGAGACTATATAGACCTAACACATGGATAATATTATCTAACGAAATTTGGCACGAAATTTTAAAATCATCTTATAGGTTTTATGACTCCGAAAATTAGCAGATTAATAGGTTTTGAAGATTAGAGCACACCTTTTTAAACTGTACGTATCAGGTTCGAGTACAAGTATTTGAACATTATTTGGTGCCATTTTGTAAAAATGAATTTCAGAACAATTGACGATTTCGCAACAATAAATCATTATATAGAAATCTAATTTTACCAAATGTAAAATTCTGAAAATTCGATCTCTAGATTAAAAAATTATTACTAACTGGGATTCTTAATTAAAAAAAAAATAAATAAATAAATAAATAAATAAAAAAAAAAAAAAAAAAAAAAAAAACAGTCCTGCAATACCAAATTTTTTTCTCGGAGTTGAAACCATCGCTGATCGATTTCTACAGTAAGTGATCTACTAAATTATTATTATTATTATTATTATTTTCTATTTTTTGGTAGTTTCTAAAGGAATTCTAGACGAAATTGCAAAGAAAACTGTTAGGCTCATATTTTCTAATAACAATTTAGTCACGAATAAAATTAGGAAACCAACCACAAATTGAAAAAAAAAAAAAAAAAAGAATCTTTAGAATACCCTGTATCGTAAAAACCTACAAATTACTTGTATCTTTAATACATGATCTCGCTTATTATTTACAATATTTGAATGCTTTTTTGTAGGAATATAAGAAATATTTAGACATATATATATAATATATATATATATATATATATATATATATATACGTTCCGATAACAATAAGAATGAGAACGAAAAGTAAACAGATGAATAATTTACTAACATAATCCGCAAAAGCCAATTTTGATAACTATATATACGATATATGTTTCAGTTTTTTGTTTATAACAAAAATAGATTTCTACAAAATTTTACAAAACTTGCACTAAAACTGACAAGATATTCGTGAAACATTAGTCTAAAATATAAAATTCTTAGGGTTAATTTTAGAGCAATTTTATTAAATAACTTTTCATTGCGCATGAAAGAAAGATTTTTTATTACATAGGTTCAAAGCTAAATATATGTCAAAAGTTCATTTGAAATAATTAATAACTAAGAAAGTTATCGTAAAAAGAATGAGTTGAAATTTATGTTTTTCTAATAGTTGCGACCTCATAAGGGGGTAAAATAATTGAGTAATTATACACGTGATATATGGAAAACACTTATGGAGCTGTAATTCTAACGTAATTTTATTTATTTAGTTAGAATTGTGAATTTGTGAGTTCATAAGGGTTTTTTCATAAAAAAAGTTTTTTTTTTTTCTCTCTTTTTCTCTCAATGTAGCTGAAATAATTGGTCTCCAAATTAATTAATCTCCAAATTAGATACGTGACATGTAGAACAGCTCTTACGAAATTGCAATTCTGGAAAATATGTAAAATATAACTAATTCCATTAATGAAAACTTTCTTAATTTTTATTTTATTCAGATGAATTTTCGACATGAGTTGCCGTTTATATTTAGCTTTCAACATATGAAAAAAAAAAAAAAAAAAATGTTTCTCGCATGTGCAGAAAAAAATATTTACTACAGATACTGATAAGTCATCGAAAATTAAATGTATGATTTTTATATTTCATAATAATATTTCTCTAATATTTGGTGAAATTATCTGAAATTTTTGTAAAATTTTGTTGAAATCCAATCTTGTGGTAAGCAAACAACTTGCCAAAAAATTAATAATTTAAGAAAAAAGAAAATTGTAGCTGTTTAAATATTTAAATGTATTCCTATAGAAATGAATACAAATATTGTAAATGGTAAGTAAAATCGTATGTTAAAATTACAAGTTATTTGTAGCTTTTTATGATACAGGGTAATTCAAAGTATTTTTGGTTTGCATTCATGATTAAATCGTTACTGGAAAGGGTTATTTTATGAATGTTTTGTTCATGTCTGAAGTTAAAAGCCATTTTGTCCAGTATTCCTAAATAAATAGGAAAAAAAAAAAAAAAAAAACTAGTATGTTGGGGCTACCACATGACCTTTTTTCTGTATTTTCCTATACAAATTCACTCAGTAAAAATAATTTATTAAAATTATTTTTTAATAAAATTATCTTTCATAATGAAAGCAGATGATTTTCATTCTAGAGAAGTAGCGTAACACTAAATATCGAAAGAAATTCAGCTGTATTCTGTATATGTATTTTTTTTTTCTGTGTTAAAAAAAAAAAAAAAAAAAAAAGACAACTTTATTTTAAATCATCGTAGACTGAGGGTTCAGCTATTTATTTTAAAGGCACTGAGGAGCTCTTTTGAATGATACCCATAGTGGAAATTTGCTCCCCTTGATGGTGGGGGGAGGGCATCTTCCCAGGGAAAAAGCGATACTCTTAATATGCATTTTTTCCCCCAGTTGACTGACACTATTATAAATAATTCTTTTTAATTTCATAATGTGATTATTAAAATATAATTCTCTTCATGTATATTTATACAAAATTTTGTCCTATACCACCGTGTGAAAAATTTAGAAAATTCGGGATGGAAACGCCAGCTGTTAGACAACTTTCACGAAAAGTTGATTGGCACTAATTTATGTCAAGGTGCAACTACATACCAAGCTGTATGAATTTCTGTGCTGTAGTTCCTGAGATACAGTTGCCACAAAATTTTGTCACACTCACACCGACAGACATTTTCTAAAAATGGTCATACCGTGTTCTACATCTTTCAAAACGTGCAAATCCATCGAAAACACGATGTCGAAAATATTTACGAATCCAATACTTTCTTCTATTGAATATAAAAGAAAATAAAAATCTTATAATTTGATCAGTCACTGTACATCTTTAAATAAAATATATTCCTTTACCTCTATGAAATTTTATTAAAAATGACATTTAAATAAGTCAATACATGCACTGATATTTTCACATGCGAACTGTTCTTTAAATAACAAAAGATTTACTTTATTTTTATTTTATTTATTTATTTATTTTTTATGGATTTCTTGTGAATGCCGTTACTTACTTTTATAAATTAAAAATTACAACTCAATTTTCCGATAAATGATTCTATTTACACAATCGATTTCAACAATTATACCGCGCTGTTCCCTTTTGTTTACCCTGAAAAATATGTACCAAAATCTTAGACAAACCGCAAAACCAGTATATAAAAAAAAATAATAATAATTAATTGTGTTAACAAAATTTGTTCCAAACCATATTTGAGATCCGAAGCCGTTTTATCATATTTGAATCGAAACAAACATATAAATGTTCGACTATAACATCTTTTTACCAAGGATAAAATAATTTGTCTTTTAAATGTTCTTAAAATGATCAGCCACCACAGGAATACTGCATTTTTACAATACCCAGAGCGGTATGAGTTAAATTATAATTTTAGAATGACATAGATCGTCTAACTAAGCTTCTAAGAGCTCTAAAAGATATCGTCTGTCATCTTCTTAGATGATATGTAATATACTATCTGATCAAAATTAAATGATAATTACTACACTCATTTAAATCATGCGAAAAGCATTTAGGCATTGGTGCCAAGGGAGACTTAAATGCCTGAAAGCTTTTACAATTGTTTTTAGCTTATTTAATCTTCGAAAATACATGTTACATAGTCCTTTTAAAAAATAGTGGTGTTAAATCTGATTTTAAAATAATAATAATAATAATTAATAATGGTGGCAGCTATGATTTAGAGGATGAAAATGTGCAATGATCTATTTTACACTTTATTGGTCGTCATCATGTTCTATTGCTGAACGCTTATTCTTCATCATGAATAAAAGGCAATGCAAATGCCGTCTATCCAGTCATCTAAACTTTAAATAAACAAAATAAATATTCAAAATGAAGGCATAAACCAATAAAATTTAGTTTTATTTTTTTGCAATGATTTTTTCGCTGCACTTTTGTGACGATCATAATTAGAACGATATATTTAGACGTGGTACGCAAATTTCAAATACATTCTTTTAATCCTTTTTATGTCCTATGGAAAAAAAAATTTCTGTGGGGAAAATGTTAAATGCATTGATGTGATTCCCAAACGTGATGTATCTGAAGCGTGTATCCCAAACGTGATGTATCCTTTAGTTGAATTTTAGATATACAATCGGTAACAAAGATGTCCGAACACTAGCAAAAATTCCTATGTAAAAAAGTACACTTCATGCGGTTTTGTTAAATAAATCCTTGTCGAATCCTGTTCTTAGTCAGTGTAAGAACATGATTCGATCAGGATTTATTTAACAAAACTGTATGAAGTGTACTTTTTTTACATAGAAATTTTTGCTAGCGTTCGGACACTTTTGTTACCGACTGTACAGTGTATTTTTAATAAGAAATTATAGAAAAATTCGTGTTTTTTTAAGCAGTAAAAAGAACAAAAACAATAATAAAATCAATATTTATTATGGATATTATAGATACAGATTATATTCTTATGCAACGTATAATTAAGTTAAATATGTACACCTGAATAATGTTTTATATATATAAACATGTTATTTCTTCGCTTTGCCATTTTATATATATATAAGATACATCTATGGATAATACATTAAAAACAATATACAACAACAAACAACAAACATTACAAACAACAAATTTCCTGAAATTTTAATCAGTTGTTCTTCCTACTATAATATATGTGCCCAATAAATACCATTCTGATATTCCCATTCCTTATTGGTGTTGTACTTTTCTCAAACATGAGTGTATATATGTATAATTTCAAACACTGCAAAGAAATTAATAACATTCAACTAATTTTTTTTCCATGTCGAGCAATTTACATTCATTAAAATGTAATTTCAAGAATTATTGTTCATATATTCCCTAGTATTATTATTTTTTTTTTGCACTACTCTGAATTAAGTGTCAAAAATGATTTCTCAAAGAAAAATTTATGCATGGAGCTTTTAAATACAAAAGTTTGGTTCGGTAAAATATATATATATATATATATATATAATTTAATTCCTTTACAATACTCAGCAAATGAGAGAAAGATGAAAATACCAACAATGAAATTAATAATTAGATGTATTACGTATAAAGTTATTATCACAATTACCATTTAAGTAAAATTCACTGATTAGTAAAAACATGTTAAAGTACTTACGCAGAAGAGAAATGACGGATATCACTTATATATATATATATATATATATATATATGTATACAGCACGATACATATTCAGAAATCATATAAAAATTGTAAATAGCTTTGCTGTGTCTGCAAATTTGAAAAATATATTAAATTTCTTTCTTTCTTTTTTTTTTTTTTTTTTTTCCTTTCAATTTATCTGTTTGTTTCAATATCTATGTTATACAGAGTTTTTGTTTTAATTTATCAATTTATTTTTTGTTTAACTTATTTGTTTTTATTTATTTATGATATATTTAAATTTTCAATTTCAGAGAAAACCAGTGAAACTTTTGAAAAAAGAAAAGAAAGGAAGAAAGAAAAATAATGTTCTTGTTAGCGGAATGTCTTTTAATACGGATTCAACAGCATACAACTTTATCTCTGGCAAAGCAAGAAGACAAAAAGAAGATATTAAAAAAAAAAAAAAAAAAAAAAAGAGGCAAAAGTAGAAGAAGTAGAAGAATCACTGGCAAAACATATCTTTTCTAGAAAGACAGAGTTAAGAAGGACTTTGTAGTATAAATTTTGATAGATTAATTAACTGATGCTTATTTTCTGTATATTAATGTCGCTTTGCCACAAACATTTTCGATAGGTTGTAAATTAATTAATAATTAAAATTAAATATAATATGTCTTGTTAAGATTGAATATTTACCCAAATAAATTTCTTATTGTGAAAAGTGAATATATATATTACATTGACTCGATTTTTTTTTTTCATTTTTATTGCACTTCTTTGTTTGCTTGTTTATGTTTATTTTCAGATAAGTTTATCCAAATTCCTACTTACACTTCAGCTATAAATACTACTGTTTGGGAGCTTTTTTTTTTTTTTTTTTTTTTTTTTTTAATGATTTTTAAGAGAATGATTGTTTCCCTTTTTCAATTAAATTTCCTAAATTTTGCATAAAATATAAAATTTAGTGTTATTTATTCAAAGGTGAGTAGTATGTTATATACTTGTATATAATATACTACAGAAGAAAATTAGTAAGAAACATGTTTAGAAAAATATAATACAATTGGACGTAAGTAAATCAATTTTTCGTTTACTGATAGTGAATGGTAGCATTATAAAATATATTTGTATTTTACAAGGACTAATCAACTCATTATTATATCTGTTTCATTCTAAGAATATTTAATAATTATATAATTATATAATTATATAATTTTGTTTTACGAGTGCAGTTTCTAAATATTTATAAAATCAAAACGTCAAAATATTTTTATTAAGATCTTATAAAAATATTAATGCTAATCTTTAAATAAAAAGTTAACTCACCTTTAGTCAGAAAAGAAATAAACGAACAAACTTTTATTTGCAAATACTAGTATTATTGACAAACTAATGACACAAAATGTTAGAGAAAGTTTCTCTCAAATAGAAAATGTAAAATTTTATTTGACTGAAATAAATTAAGAATATTATCGTCAAAAGAACGAGCTACATTTTAGATATTTTCTAAGATGTACAAGATCCTTAGGCGTTTTCCTCATGTCACATACTTTATTTAGAGATTCAATTATTTCAGCCTCATTGCGAATAAAAGGAATTTTTATTAAAAAATAATAACGATAAAAATAAGTAAATAAATAAAATAAAATAAAATAAAACTTACGGACTCGCAAACCTTAGTAAATAAATAAATTTACCTTAGAATTAAAAGCCAGTAAGGGGTTTTCCTTTTTATACTCATTGAATTTTGAGATTCGATTATTTTAACCACATTAAAAAAAAAAAAAAAAAAAAAAAAAAAGGAAAACTTTTAATGAGCTCGGTGCTCTTAGAAATTAATAATAATAATAATAATAATAATAATAAATTCAGCGCATTCTTTTGAAGATAATTTTCTTAATTTGAATTTGATTCAAATGAACTTTTTAGATTTCAACCTATCTATTTAAAAAAAGTTCTGTCTTTGAAATTTGCGCTTAAAAAAAAAAAAAAGCTAAAAATACTTACATTTCAGCAAAAGTAAAGCATTTCATATTTTAAAATAATATTCTCCAATGTTTTGTCAATTTTTCTTCAAATTTCATAAAATTCGGTTGAAACCATTTCTTTTTAGAAGCAAAAAAAACATACTTTAACAAAAAAATTAATAATTATGAAACGAAAATATTCGTTTTTTCCCCCCACAAATATTATAAATAGTAAAGGAAATCATATGTTAAAGTTGTAAATCCTTTGTAGTTTTTTATAATACAGGATAAACCATTTATTTAATTCAGCAAGTCGAATTTCTTACTTTTTTTATTCTAATAATTTTTCCGAAATAATCTTCAAAATAAAAACAAATGAAAATTCAGAATATAGCTAAATGTTTCATGTCCACTGAATCGTTTTACTCTACTAAGGAATATATTGTCTTTTTCACTCAGAATCTCTCCCGCTAAACCATTCACAAATATGACAAACATCTTTATATGATTTTTAAGCCCCTCCTAAGACTTTGCCCCACATGGCCTCGTTCAAAAGTTATAGTCACGTGTTAACATAAGCGATAAAATACACTAACAATTCTACAACATTTGCTATGTGAAAAAGCCATAAAAATGTACTACAGCTTTTTAATCTGTGAAAAGTGATCTTTCCTGAAATCACAGTATCCATAAAATGAATTTCACTGAGATAAAACATTTGTAACAGACCAGTTTTTCATCCTTTTAATGGCTAAAGATTGACAGCCAAGGATAGATGTAAAAAACGCACTTGAAACTCGGGGTTTTGCCAGATAAGACGAGAATGTCAGTAAAGAGAAAGGAAAGGAAAGAAGCAATAAGATTGTCTTGTTTTTTATTTATTTATTTATTTATTTTTAGAGATAATGAGGATTTCTCTACGCAAGAAATAAATTTGTCATTTAATCACAATATACTTTTTTCTTAAAGATTGTGCAATCGAAAAAAAAATCTGTATAAGCGAAGCATTTTCTGGTATTGATAACATTAATGTTATTAAAAGTCAGATATCTAAAAATATTATTTAAAAATATTATTTAAAGATGTTTTCTTATTTCAAATACGTAAAATATTCCCATAAAAATAAGGAGCGGTATTTGTTCAAAAAAGAAAATAAAAAAGTATCTTTGATGTAACTCTCAAAATAACTACATGATAATAACGATGATAGTAATGAAGTTAAAAAAATAAAAAAAATGATGAATTTCGTGTACCAAATAAGAAACAATTTAATTTTACATGCTTATTTATTTGTTAACGGTAATTTGTTAACGGTGTTTTAATTTGTTAACAGTGGTTTCCTTTTTAATTTCATAAGTAGTCTGCACATCTGTTTAAATATAAGAAAGGTATTGCCAACTGGTATTTAAATCTAGCTGTTCAAATTGTTTATTGAAAAAAAAAAAAAAAAAAAAAAAAACACATTGGCCATATCAAGATTATAACCGCATAATAAGGCCACTTAAAAATAAACATTTATCAATTTGTTAAACACTTTCTACCAAAAAATATATTCTAAATTGAAGACAAATAAATAGCATTTGCGAAATATAAGAACATGGAAATTTAACATTAACTTTTAATATAGAAAAAATTAGTATTACTTAATTATTTAATTTATTTTTTAATGGAAGTTAATTCAGCTAATAAGACACAAATATTCCATTTAGCAACTGATAAAGTAAATTGATGTCTACTAGCAGCAAAAACTACTTTAGTTAAAAACATTTGTTAGATCATAAACATGTGATATCCAAAGTAATATTTAAGTGAAGAGAATATTTCTTTACTTGGTTAAAGGAAAAATAACGAGTTGCATGCATCATTTGTAAAGTGTTGAAATCAAAAGCTTAAGTATCTTCTTCACCTAGTGAATTTGTTTGTCACTTAAAATAATTTTTTTAATATTTATGATTAAAAAATCTGTTTTGTCTTTTGCTTTCTAGAATTTAAATTACAAAAAGGTACATTTATTTATTTATTTATATTTTTAATAATCCATGAACAATCTTGCCTAGATTAATTTGTAAATATGTATTGGGTTTGTTCAGACCTAGGTTATTAGACCGTGTGAGTTGAGGGACACCACAGGTTAGGACCTCTAGGACCTCTAAGGAGTCCTAATCCGTTGTCACGTGAGTTTCGGAGAAAACTCCAGAAAAATTTGAATGTATAGTTAGAAGCGAGCAATCTAGTTTTGAACACAGTACCTCCCGTCTACCAGATTAGAAAGCAGATAGATGTAGGTGTCGACTATATGAGGGTCCTACGCCTATGGTTAAGTGCGCTATATGTTCCGTATTTATACTAGTTTCAATTAGAAAGGAGAATCTCTTCACCACATTGTAAATATGCAATATACGCTCGCTGTGTGGGATAAGGTGGACTCACTATGCGAGTGTCCTAAACTTATGTATAATGCCTAAGGTTTTTTTTCAAGTGGTCCTAGCCCATATTTATTCGGAAAAAACACTGAAACCTTCAAATGACTAGGTCTAGATAATAAGGTAGTAAGGCTGGTAGCCCGGTTCATACCCAAGTCGCGCTCGTCAGCCGGGCGTTCCGAATTTTTCATGGCTTTCTCCGAAACTTGCATATTTAGAAAAAATCTAACAAGAGATCTCCATCCAGGCCTAGGTTCCAAGCTTAGGCAATTATCCTTAATCCCTACACCAACATGTACCACCGAATAACTAGGCCGACGAGCGCGACTTGAGTTCGAAGAACCCCGTTCTCATGTGCAAGATTCACTTTAAAACACAAAAAATCTAGCTTTAATTGAAATTAAGCTTTCAAAAAAATTATAATCAGTGTATATACGCTCTTACTGTCTTTATTTTCCGGTTATTTTCTTTTCAAAGAGATTTTAAACAATTTTATTACCAGTTTTTAACATCATTAAAATTATGTCCTCGCGTTTTTACTCAAAGCTATATATAGTAGTGTTGTTGTTATTATTAACATTTCTTAAACTTTAGGACGTATAAATATGAAATAGTTCAAAAGGTTTTTAATGAATATATACATATATTCTGGCAATTTAAGCAATCATCCAAAAAATTCTACTGAAGAATAGCATAGAACATCAATTGTTTTGATATTTCTGTCAAAACTAATAATCGGCTAATTTATATATATATTAATAAAAATATTTATAAATCATTTATAAATTTTCAAATTTGCAATTAATACTTGAAATACAATTTATTATAATTATAAGTGGAGTGGGGGACAACTGTCGTAAAGTTATGAAAAGATGAAAAGGTATTTTTACTTTTAATTCTATTAAGCAAATTTAATTTAAAAAAAATGATTCACAGTTTTCCACAGCAAACCTATAATAAAAAGTGTACATACGTTATACATCTTTTTTATCATACTTTAACAAGAAAAAAATTGGAAATTGCATAATACTCCGACGACTGGGAATTAAAAATTTCAGGACATTGCAATAGATGGCAGCACCAGCGATAAAAATCCTATCCTTCAGCAGTTTTCTCTAGTCTTTTTCTAAAATCATATCATATGAAGGATTTTCTATAACTCCCTCCAATCCCATTAAAAATAAATAAATAAATACGATACATGAATTTATTTTTCATATAAATGAGATGTTATAGTTTATAATAAGGATCTTATAAAAGTTATTTTATTTGAAATAATAATGATAACAACAATTATAATGAAATTAATATAAAGATAGAAGAACAATTTTTGAAAATGACTGTTTTTATAAGGAGGTTATACAAATATTTATTTCGTAAAAAAATAAATAAATAAGTAAAATGGCTATACATTTAATATTTATTTATATATTTTAATTAAATTATTAATATTATTTTAATTAATGTAATGAAAACTGCGGAAAAATGCATTTTCACTCTTAGTCCTCTTTTCTATTTTTTAAAAATATAGTTCGTTTTTATGATTATTATTATTATTATTTAAAATGTAATAGTAAAAATATAGAAAGAAGTAAAATGAGAGGTTTAAAAAAAAAAAAAAGATTACGCAGCTTCTTTTAACATATTATTTAGAGTGTGACTATATTAATTTTATATTTTCTAAACTTCTCACTATTTTTTAAATATGTTACATCCTTGATCCCTTCTGTTATCTTTTTATATCAGATATAATGGAAAAAAATTGCATTTTACGAATACCTTCTTAAATTAAACTATCAAATAGCACTGAATAATATTACATATGTATATGAGTACATTTAGTTATAATCTTCGAAAAGGTAACGTTTATATAGCTACACATTTCCATATTTATTTATATGTCTGTCTTATATATTTATCATTCGAGCTTAAGCCAAATAATTATAATTAACGTTTAAGGTATGCAGTTATGATGTGCATTTTCTCATATTTAAATTAAATATTTTAAGTTAATATCAATTGATTATCATTAATATAAATTCTACTGTGAAATAATAAATTATCTTAAAAAACTAATTTTTTCAAAAGAACTTTTTGTAAAAATAGAGTTAAATTTTCAGAAATCACAATTGTTCACTGAAAAATTGATTATTTTGCCGTTTTTAGGCCAGTCCAATGAAAGAATTTAAACAATATGCTTTACGGTATATATATATATATATATATATATATGTGTGTGTGTGTGTGTGTGTGTGTGTACTTGTGTGTGTGTGTGTGTGTGTAAAACTAAAGTCTGTGCTCAAAACCATCTTTAAAAAGTTTTATTGAAAACACTGTTACATTGATTTCATTTGCATGTTATTGTGTATTTTTACCCTTTTTTTTTAAGTAAAATATGAAATTTGAAATTAAGGTGATGAAATTCGAGTTTAGATAAAAAGAGAATAAAATATTAATTCTTGTTTTCATTTTATAAGCGTCTTCATCATGCATTTTTAAAACAAAAACTTCAGTTGCTAAATGTATATATATTGTTGATTTTATTAAAGAAATTATAAATCTTGAACTAATAAAATAGAGAGGGGGGGGGGGGATCAAACAGAAAGATATAGATAAAAAGAGAGGAAGATAGCAAGAGAGAGATATATATAGAGAGAACGGTACAGATAGAAAGAGAGACAGAGAGAGAGTTCAAAACATTATGAAGAAACTTGAGCACGAATGTTAAAATTTCATATTTTAATCGATATTTTAGTTCTATTAGGTTTGGTGTAAAAATATTCTAAAAAGACGATTTTTATTTGTAAATTGTGGTATTCAATTTCTGCACCTGGAAAACAGTGTAATAAAATATAAATAAATATAAAAATTGGATAAATTGTATATCGCATACTATTCATATAATTGAAATTCTACTTGTTCCGCATTTTTTTTTTCTTCTTCTCTGTAAAATACGTGTTTTACAACCATAATTTAGTTCCGCAATTGCACTTAGTTCCGAATAATTTGACTCCTTCTAAATGTTTTATGACAGGCAAGGAAAAATGAAGTAAAGGCAAATCTTTGTAACTATTAATTACGTTGAAAAGTAATATATGTCTATTTTAATGACTTTCCAGTAATTAGTGATCCTTAGATCGTTTCATCCGCATGCCAGATTTGGTTTTAATTACAATCTTTTTTTTTTTTTTTTTTTTTTTTTTTTTTTTTTACATATTTAACTTGATGATCGTAAATTATTTACGAGGCATTTATAGGTTTTCGCTTAACAAACATTTTTTGAATTTTTTAAATACCATTTCGTGTTTCTTTATAATGAATAAATTTCTTTTGTATTTATTTTAAATAGATATAAACTTAATAACTGTTTATAGAGTTTAATTTTATTCATTCATAGTTAAATTTTAGAGTAAATAAATAAATATATGTATATCAGATTGAATAAATAAATAATAATAATAATTAAAATGACACTTGATATATGTCCCTGTGATAAAAGAAGGAAAAAAGGGGTGACAGGTAAAATACCAACTAAACATCAGAGCAAACGATAGTTCTCAGCATGAGAGTGAAAATTTTATTTATTTCTTTCATCGAAAGTTTTTATTGAAGACACTCTTACCATAACAATTCAGTTAAAGAAGGCCAGTATTTAATAATTATTTCCTCCAAATAAAAAAG
Organism: Salticus scenicus; assembly: GCA_963930645.1. Lineage (NCBI taxonomy): Eukaryota > Metazoa > Arthropoda > Arachnida > Araneae > Salticidae > Salticus > Salticus scenicus. Next base: position 148,184,041 of record OZ005657.1, on the reverse strand, counting down.
TGTTACTGGAAATAGCAGAAATTATAAAATTTATTAGAAATAGATACAGAATAGCATTTAAGTTTTTTGATATAAATAACAGTACCATACTGCAGATTGTATATTTTTAATTTCTTCAATGTCCAATAGAAAAAAGTATTGGATTCGTAAAGTTTTATACTTCCGGTTTCCAAAGGATTTACACGTTTTGAGATGTTTTGTATACGATGTGACCATTTTTAAAATAATCTGTCTGTGTATCAGTGAGTGTGTGACAAAAATTTTGTTCCAACTGTGTCTCAGGAATTACAGCACAGAATTACATATAAATTCATATGTAGTTGCAACTTAATGTAAATCATTACCTATCAACTTTTAATGAAAATCGTCCAACAGTTGACGCTGCCATCCCGTTTTTGCTAAATGTTTAACGTGACAGTGTAGGACAAAATTTCTTATAAATGTACACAATGAGAATTATTTTTAACGAGACATTAGGAAATTAAAAGGAAATATTTATAACAGTAATAGTAAAATAAGGGAAAATAAATGGATGCGTGGGAGCAACGCATTTCCCTCGAGAGGGGGGGGGGGGGCAAATTTTTGATATGGGCATCTTTCAAAAGAGCTCGTTAGAATGGTTGAACTACTGATCAGTAAAGTTTTAAGTACAAGAATTTATTCATATCCAATTATCATCTCATATAATATATATATATATATGTGTGTGTGTGTGTGTGTGTATGTATAGAAAAGGCACTGGTTTATTCTTTGTTTCAATTAAAAATATTCTTTACTTTTTAGAATCCTCGGAGGGAAAAAAAATATGTATTTACTATCTCAAGGAAGAGAAGACATAAAGCAAGTTTTAGGAAATATACAGAACTGTGGAACTCAACTGGACATTAACTGAATATACTATTCATTCTCCGATTCCAGTCGTAAACAAACAAGGACATTTTTATAGAAAATTGAGTTAGCCGTCCATAAAAAGTAATTCTCTCTTTATATATTTTACGCTATAAAGTGCAATTATAAAATATTTAATTCTGTAAACTCAATTTTCCAGAAGCGCTAAATATGATGTTTAGAAAAATGTACGTAAAATTCAACATCATTACACTTATTTTGTTTGTCCTGTAGAACTGTAAGCTTACTCACTGCAGAAGAGAGTAACTATAGCCAAAATATATGAATTTCTCCAGTTCGGAAATGGATCATGCAAAAATTATTGTTGACTTATTATTAGAATGAATGTCATACGAATAAGGGTTTTATATAATTTTTTATTTTGTTTTTAAAAATTTTTCTATTTTATAACGACTTTTCCAAATTAAATGAAGAAAAGCTGTAAATTTTCTGTTTTTATTGAAATTCAAAATAACTTTTGTAAAATAATACTTTTCTTGTTTGATTACAGATGTTACCGAGTTGGCTAAATATTTTGTTGCAATGGAATTTTCATTTTGCCATATTCAACCATAAATGTGTCTTTGCAATCAATATTGGTACTAAAATGAAAAAAAAAAAAAAATTCCTTAAATGTTACTTGTTATACAAATAGTTAAAAAAAAAAAAAGAAATGATAAACAGACTATTTCGAAAGTTTTTAAAAAAACATATGTTTATTTATATTCTTTGTACGTGTATTTATTTGAAACCTATATTTATTTATTTTAAATACTTAATACGACAAAATGAAATTATTTACATAAACGGTTTAAATATTCGAAAGAGTATAATTTCTGTACATATTTTTTGTGATAAATACATTATTTTCCCCCTTTTTATTAAGTTCGATCTACCATTTGTCGATAAATTCTACTATGTAAGATAAGATGGAAAAGGTGTTGGGTTCGAAACCAAATAATACTTATCGGCATACTTGTTTTCAATTTTCTGTGATTTTCTCCGAAACGTTCGAAAAAAAGGAAACCTTAGAAAGGTTCCACGGAGGGCATCCCACCCAGGCCTAGTTTCCCTGGACGATTTGCCATTACTGTTATCATATATACTATATAAATCCTACATACGTCTTATTGTTTATACATATTGTTTTAGTGCTCATTGGACAGTATTTTGTAACCTTATACGGTACAATATATATATATATATATATCAGAGGGGGGAAAAATGTTGTGAGTCACACATTCCTATAAATGCCGCCATAAACATTTCCTTTAATGTATATCTAAACATAGTTAATAAAAAATTTCTACTTACAGTTAGTGTAAGATTAAATTGAGAAAAGATGAAAAATATCTTTAATAGTTTTATATAAACTAACATACCGTGAAAGAAAATGATAACTAAAATAATAGGCAAAATAAATATTAATGAATTATTTGTTCATTATTTTTAAAGAGTAACAAATATACTTTACAATTATCATAAAAAAAAAAAAAAGAAAGAAAGAAAGAAAGAGAGAAAAAATTAAAGTAAAAAAAAGAAAAAATCCCCAAGATAAAAGGCTTATTTATTGTAAATTTCTCAAATTAAATAAGTGAAAACTATCTTAAAAACTTTTTTAAACGGTGAAATACTAAAAGAAGTATAAATGTGAAACTTATATTATAAAATTGAATAAAAATATCGGTATCAAAAATTCAAACTATTAATAAAGCAAAACATAAACAAAAGAGAAGCTTAATATGATATTAGTTTATTCCCTCATAGAAATAAAACTAATTTTCAATAAATAAATAAAAATGCAAAATTGTAATACTTATTATTTAAATTTTGCCAAATGTATTACAGAAATGCCACATTCTGCACTTTTTAGGCAGGAAAATATCCGATTAGTAAAACTTAAGTTTATATTATTTGATATTATTTAAAATATAATATTTTAGAATTAACAATTGTATTAATAATAATAATAATAATATATATATATATATATATATATACATATATCTGTTAAATTAACCTAATAACAATTCTTCATAGCTTAAAGAATTTGAATATAATTTATTCATCAAAAAATTATAATTTAATAAGAAGCGCTAAAAGATTTCTTTGATTTAAACCGCACATCACTTTCATCTTGATACTTTATTTATTTATTTTTTAAATTAACATTAGTCAAGCACAAAAATAATTCCCTTAGAAATCATCTTTAATTGGAATTTACATATCGCTTTTGCATTACTCTGTTATAAAATTCACTTCTCTAAGTGAAATATTTCCTGGTAATAAAAACGCCGAAGCATATAGGAGCGTAATAGTTATCAACATAAAAACGATAGAACCCAAATGCTACTGAGATTAAATTATCAACTGAAGCTGATCTCAATGTTACAAGCCATGAAAGCTGCTTGTAGTGTGGCGCCCTCTAATCTGACCCATGATGATCTTTGAAACCACGCCTTACTGCAACATATGTTTAAATTTCGAGATTTGATTGGTAGCTCTTTAACATACCACCTTGAGTGACAGAAGAAGGTAGTATCATCTTGTCTAAGGCGGGGTTTCAGTCTCACTGTCAAGGCTACTACATTATGCACTCTTTTTAAGGAACATTATAATATATTTGTATATTCTTTCTGTTGTGATGATATGCTAACCGCCTTTTTGGATATCATCATCTACGTCATTTAATGTGTTTCATTTACAAGCAAGAAGATACTGCCCTCTAGTGACTAATATAAGCTACATTGTATATGGATAATTTCTGTTTTTAAGGAAACAGTTTTATAGTACAACAATTAAAAAAATCCTACTTTTTAATATAATTTAACGTTTAATTTTGAAAATCCGTACAAGATTTTTAAATTAAGAAAATTCGTATTTTACATATTTAATATAGTATTTTTATGTTATAAAATTTGCGTGTTAGTATATTACAAACAGAAACCAAATATTTTAATTTATACTGATATCTCAATTAGGTAAACGTCAATTTAAAGAGTGAAAAAAAAAAAAAAAAAAAATTGCATAAAATAGAAAACGTTATTTAAACTGTTTTATGGAGGAAACTTTACAGAATAATTAAACCCAATTTAAGAATTTACGTTGACATTTTTACGAAAAACGTTAAATTATTATTATTATTTTATTTAATATCACATTTTTATTAGAGGAGTAGAAAATAATTTAATTTTTGAAAAAGTCATCACAAAATATAATTTTTTTTTCTTCTTCGTTAAAGAGGATTTTTTAAAAATATTTCTTTAATTTTATATATTTTGCATATTATAGTTTGCTTCAAGAAAGTGTATTGAGGGAAACAGACATTTATTTACATAATATTGTAATATAATTTATATAACATATGGTATAATATAAAATATAATATCTGATTAAAATATAGAAAATAAAGTTTCACGTATTAAATATTTTGCAAAAATTGTATTAAATATTTTATGAATACTTTGCATTAATATAGCGCACATTTCACTATAAAAAAGATAATAAATCAATACTTTGTTTATATTTTACTAACATATATATTTTTTTTACAAGCTATAATTTCTCCCCTTTTTCTATGCACTCTGGGAATAAAATATTTCCTTCTATTTTAATTAACTTAACAGTAATATAATTATTATGATCACGATGAATAATTACTCCATTGTTTTTCCAGCTATTTAAACTAAGTATCTGTAAAAACAAAGAATGCTTTCAAAGTCATTTAATTACGTTTAATGATTTTTAAATAAGGAAAAACAATACAGAACTTTTTTTAGACCAAAATATAAACTATAAATATAAAACATTTAATTCTTTCTCTATTATTTACTTTGGCTAATTTTGAGTTTACTTCCTTTTTAAATCGATTATTGATTTTTTATTGTAATTTTCAATATACTTTTCATAGTAAAATATTTGATAGAATAAAACTATAAAAGGATTCCAGAAATTAAATTGAAACAGAAAACCCTCCACTTCAAATTATAATTTTGATAAGGTTTTATTTCTATTAATCTAAAAGATATTTTTCTATTAATTTCTCATATTTTCATATAAATGTTACTTCAAAGATCGATTTGTATTCATTATATGTTTATATCTAAAGAGGTAATTTAACTATGTCGTAACTTAATATAAGATATGGTATTTCATCTTTTATTTAATTGTTTTTATTTTTTAACTTTTTAGTTGATTTATTATTATTTTTTTGCAAAGCAATAATCTACTCCAACATTAAAAATTATTGAAAGTAATTTTGTTCCTATATTTTATCCCGTTTTAATCAGAGTTTAATTTATAGATCTGGATATTTCATGTAGAAGGTTTTTTATTATACTTATTTTATAATTAAACATTTTTTGATTGTTGCTATTCTACTGTATATTTTTCTTGGTTTTACAATTTTTAATTCCCACTTTTTTTTTTTTTTTTTTTTTTTTAGTTTGCAAAACTGGAGATAAATTCTTTGGATCTTCAAACTTTTTGATTTTATGCTTTATGCTTTAACGAATGTGAACGTATTAAATATATCGCAATAGAATGTAAGTAATATCATGTTATAGGAAAAGTGTGTCCTGAATTAAAAGAAAATAAATAGAAATATTTCTTCAAGTGTAATTGTGTTATTTTATCAGCATGAAATGTAACATTAAATGTGAGTAACGAATACGTTTTAATTTTGTATCTATAGAACAAAAATAAGTGTTTCTAGATAAAAGTATTAGCAAAGATAATTTTAAGTGAATGTGAATGTTATGTTATTTTTGTGCATTAAAAAATAAATAAATAAAACTCCAGAAAAAAATTATCACCACTGTTAAAAATTACAACAGAAAAAAAAAAAAAAACTACTGTAAATTTTTTTAATCAAGTGTTATGTAAAATTACAACGAAACGGAAATGGTAAAATTTCTATTTTACATGTGAATTTAAATTGTAACTATTATTTTAATTAGTTATTGGCAGAAATATTTTAGTAATGTATAATCATTTTCTGAAATAGAAACATTCATTTTCAGTTTTTATATAGTAAATTAACTCAAAACATAAATGAAAACACACAATAAATATCGATAATCTGGGATTTTTAACAGAAAACGATCGTAAATTTGCAGACTCTGAGTAAATATATATATTTAATATTATTACATTGTTTAGATATGAAACTTCAAAGATAAAATAAAATTTGATTAAAGTAATTAAGATAAAATTAATTTATATAGAAATTGTGTAAAGAAATTGTAAATCTTTAATTATTCCATCCAAGTTTTATAATGTACTTAGAAAGTCTAACAATTTTGTAGACTAACATATATTTTGAGAACAAATGCTATTGTGAGAAAATATTTTTTGCGAGCAAAACTATCATTTTGATAGTTTCATTCATTTCATCATTTAGTCTCATCATTTTAAATAAATCCATGGTTTTCTTGATAGAGATACCAAAACGTGGGTATATTTAAAATGACCTAGTGTTAAAAGTTTAAATTACTGTTGGAGGCATGTATATCTTCACCTATCTGATAGGCATTCTTAAAAATTATTTAAATTCTGCATTTCTTTAAAACTTTACTTTTTAGAAAAATTAAAGTAACATTACTTTGAATATTTATACTTATGTTAAAGTTTGTAGAATTCGATTAGTGATTTGATAATGAACATGCCATCCAAATTTTATGTTCATATTAGCAGACTTTGCCGGCTTCACTGGTCACTATATTTAAATGAGTTTTCAAAAAAATTAATCACTTTTTTTAAATATCAGTTTAATAATGATAATAGTATGTAATAATAACAAAATCCATTGAAATTGCCCAAAACCTTGTTTCGAGAGATTACATATAATTTTTACTTATAACTTTAATATTTATCTAACTTATACCGCTGCCGCTAAATCGCTTTGGTTAATGCTGCTATGGACCGACATTTTTTTTTTTTTTTTTTTTTTTTTTTTTTTTTTTACCAGTACGTTGTACTGCTTGTCTTGTAGTCGCTTAGAGCTCTAAACTGATATTTTTTAATTAATTGGATTAATTTAATTTAAATGGCTAACTCGGAATCCTTGGGTTATTTAGCATCTTTTGATAACTTCCGCGTCTTTCTCAGTTCAGCGTTTCATGAGGAAATTGTTGGGAAATACAATCGGATTTTAGTAGTAAGTTTCATCATTTTTATACTTTTATTACTTTACAAAGTTTTTAATTTCATACCTATTCAATACGTCTCCCAGTCATTGGCATCAAACAGGATTTTGTGTGGATAATAATTATTCCCTTTGGAAGCACAAATTTATACATGCTAGTGAAAAAGCCAGATATTTTTACAACAGGTTTATTGAAGCTTTAATGACTCGTTCACGCTTCGTCTTATACAACTTTTTGTTGAGAAGTTCGCTAGGTTAAAATTCTGGTGTCAGCCTAGATATTCGTGATGGTGTTTTTTGCTAAAAATCCTGGCATAGTTAGCCTGTTTGTTTGAAGTACGACAAAGCTTTTTTGAAAACCACCCTGCCTACGTGAAACCTCATGTTCTCTCCGCCGTGGTCTTGCAGACTGTTACTGCCATGCGTCCGAAATAAAACCTCCTATTTCGATCGAGTATAGTAGTTGATCTTTTTTTACTTTAATTCATCAGTTAGTTTATATTTATCATATACTTACATATATATTTACCACATATGTATTTGCCATAGTCTATATTATAGACAATTGTACGAGTAACATTTTTCCAGGCGATGGTAATTGAGAAAGGACACTGTATATCTATAAATATTCATTTTAATGTTCTGTTCTTTAGCAAGCCATTTCTAGTTCGTGGGAAAATATAAGTAAACAAGAGAGTTTAATGATAATAAGGGAACTGTTGAGTTATTAAAATTTGATTAATTATCATTAAAAGAAATTTAAAACCTATTTGAAATTTATTATACGTATGATGTCTAATAAAGTTTTTGCGTATTTAAATTAATTTTTAAATATACGCATCCCCCTTTTTCTTCACTTGTTCTTGCAGAGCTTTAAGAAGTGCTTAAATGCTATTCAATTTTTTTCAAATCCACTTCGTGAATATATTATTAGAACAGCTTATTTATGCAAGGGACATTTAGTTATTTATTTTTATTATTTAAAAACAAAAAGTAAACAAAGTATTATAAGATTAAAATACTTAATATTTCCAATCTTTTTTCAATCTTTGATATCATATGGATTTATTTGTAACGATCGTAAAATAATAATAATAATGATAGTGATGGTGATAACTATAACTTTGCATGACATTTTCGTTAATTACACCTTGAACGAGATTTTATTTAAAAAAAAAAGGCCCTGTTTTGTAAATTTATACTAGAAAGGATATTAGAGGTTTGCATGGGCCTGTAACTTTTGGCCCAGTCTCAGCCATGATGGCAATCTTGGTCTGGCCCTACCCGACCGGAAGTAAAAATAAAAATACATGTGTGGACCCAGCCCGAAATAAAGACAAAAAGTAGGGTGCCAGACTCTCCAAGGCTTAAGTGATTTCAAGTTTGGCCTACTCCGGTTCTTTCTGTCATTTGAACATCATATTTTTTTTTTTTTTTTTTTTTGTCGGTGATACATTATTATGCCATTGGTTCAAAGCTGACTGAATTACACAATATTCAATCCTTTATACAAAGAATAATTCTAGCATATTGGGGAATAAAAAATATTCATAGTAAAATTTATCATTATATTAACACGAATTTAACGTTCAGAAAGCTTAATTATTAATACACAAAATATAATTATGATATATACATAAAGTAATGTACTACAAAAAATTTCAGATATTTTAGAAATTTTAGGCAGCTAATGTGATTAATTTTTATAAGTAACATTCCATTAATATATTCAGTGAGCATAAAAGTATTAGTATAAATGCTACTAAATTTCTAAAATGAGAAACGTTTTGCTGATTTGTTTTTCTCAGGGACCTGCTCAAACGTACAAAAAAAAAAAAACAGGAAAATGTATACATGCAAGTAAAATTTTTTTGGTGTATAATATACACTAATTGCATGAGGTATTTTTGTAATTTTCCTACTATAAAAGGGGCCGCGGTAGCCCAGTCGGTAGAGCGCCGACCTCGTAATTGGAAGATTGCGGGTTCGGTACTCGAGCCGGCCAAAGACCGTCCTGTACACTAATGGTGGCTGGTGCACGTAAAATCTGTCGTGGCCGCAATGTCCTCCATGTTCCCATCAAAAATTATACCTCTGGGGGGTCACCGAAGCGGGAGAGCCATCCCTTCCGTGGAGGATCAAAATTGTGATGGCATGTCTCCGGACCACCTCTAGGGGTGTGTCCCAGACCGTCGCCAATTGCCCATCTGCGCAGCACTAGTGCGAACCCAACCATCCTACTATAAAAGCTTTAAACTTTAATTTTTGGAAAAAACCGGATTTAACAGACTTTGAAATTTAAATGGTGTTATTGTTTTGCTGACCAGATTTTCTTGAAAATGCATCTTTCTTTTCTCCGGCCCGGGCCCAACCAAACAACTAAGGATATTTGACTACCGATTTCAAAACTGGATAACGATATTTGTTGTAACAAATGTTTTTAATACTTGACTTTTTAAATTTAGATTTCTTTTCATATATTTAAAGATTAAATTAACTTTGTATTACATGAGGATATTAGGTAATATTTTATAGGTTTAAATTCTAAAAGATATAACTTTTTTTTTTTTTTTTTTTTTTTTTTTTTTTTTTTAAGTTTATATTAAAAAAAAAAAAAAAAAAAAATGCTAGACTAAGTATCTTCAATATATGGCAGATTATCAAAATAAATAAATAAATACATTTTTCTCTGCATAGTTTTTTTTTTTTTTTTTTCCTCTCTCTCTGAGAAACAGAGAAGCTTGATCATATAGTTTATTTTCTTTTTTAAATATCTATTCATATCATAGATATTTAAAAAAGAAAATAAAGGAATTTTTAAGACAATTTTTGGTTCAACCTATATTTGCCAAAACTTTTACATCTAATTTTCTCTTGATTATTGAAATTTATAAGCTTTAGTAAAGAATATTAAAGAATTGCAACAAATTTCCAGCAATTAAGTGTGTTGACAGATTATTTCATTTTTTAGACTAATTATTGAAATTTATAAGTTTTATTAAAGGATATTAAAGAAATGCAACAAATTTCAAGCCATGAAGTGTACTACTACAGAACGTACCATTTTTTAGACTAATTATTGAATTTTATAAGTTTTAGTAAAGAATATTAAAGAAGAATATTAAAGAATTGCAACAAATTTCAAAAAATTAAGTGTATACTACAGATCCTACCATTTTTGATTCTGCCTAAAATATTGTTTAAAACAATAATAAATGTAACGTCCCAAAATAGAGACAATGATAAATAATGGGTTATAATGATTATCGAGTAAATATAAGATCCTTTTCTCTTACCTTTCAATATGCAAAGCCGCAGTTAGCACGAGTACTAAAGAAAAATCATTTCATGACAATCTTTCAAACTCTCTTAATATAGTATTGTTTATATTTGCAAATTGGGTGATATAAATTAAAATTTTTGGTTGCTTTTGCCTACTAAAAATAATTTCTCGTGACATTAGTAAAAAAGAAAAATTGAAAATATATATTGAGTAATTTTTGCTGTTTATAATACATATTTCTCTCTCTCTCTCTCTCTCTCTCTCAGATTAGGTTCTTTATAAATACTTGCAATTGAATTTGAGCTACATTAAATAGAGCAGAAACAATGAAAGGACAAGCTTTTTAAAGGGGGGGGGGGGAAATCATAACTAACATTTTCGTTTTTCGCGTTTTTTTTTTTTTTTTTTTTTTTTTTTAAATCTGTCATTACTAGAAATTTTATCAGTGCGGTTGCGTATTAATTACTGTTATAGAAGACTGATCGGTTTACATTCTAAAGCAATTTGTGCATTGGAAGCCAGAGTTGCAGCCCACTTGTTTGGCCAGAAATACAGAACATCACACTCTAAACTAAACCGCCATTTTTCTTAACTTAAAAAATAATGATATTGTAACAACATCTGTTAAATATTTACGTTGTTTTAGATGAAATATAATAACATTGCAAAGAAACGGTGAAATTATACAATCATTTCAATAAAGTTACATCATATGTGCGCGGCCAACATATATCAGATCTTCGAACGTCTAACTCAGTTATGCTTTTAAGTGAATAAAGGCCAATCCACAAATTTTTATGAATAAATTATCATTTGACATAAAGCAAGAAAAATCTGCTGTGGCAAAAAACGAGTACCTTTTTCATAGCCGTTATGTTTAGGATGATCACATTTATATGATTATTAACTCTCAAGAATTGGTTTTTGAAATAATAATTAGAAATAAGAAGTCTAAAAAGTAATGTGATTCTATGCTAAAAAATACAGTGTAGCTCAAAAGTTGGTTTCAACATTAAAATTTATTGTACAGTTAAACATTTATTCAACATTTATAGCAACGTTTAAACAATATTTGCAGCCTAAAATATGTAAAAGGATATCAGAAAACCTTGTACTTCTCGGAACGAAAATAGTTTATCGTCCATGTTTGATCTTTGCACACATATTTTGTAAAAAATACATGTCTAAATAAACTCCTCAATGTGTAAAGAAACGTTTCACTCTTAACAAATTTTTACTTGTTTGAAATATTTAGTTTAATTTAAGTATAATAACTTTTTCTTCCTTTTTGAGGGGTGATGTTTTTTTAAATAAATAATGAAAAGTCTAACGACACGCTGCCTAAACAGTTTCAGTGCTGAAGTGAACTTGTATTACATCGGGCAGATGTAAAAAAAAAAAAAATGTAAACTTTTATAAATTTTTTCGGAGATAATGTTATAAAATTACAGTAGTTTGTCTTATTATGCGTTTGCTAATATAGAATCGCATTTTGTGTAAGAACGTATGTAAAATATATCTTATGACAACGTTAATATCAAATAATTTCTATGAAATCTTATTTATGCATTATGTATTTCACCTATGCTCTATAAACTAAGACAGAAAATACCCGAAAATGGAAGCCCCCTTTTATATATTAAATCTCCGTTAGTTATTTAACAGAGAACAAATTATATCAATGTTAAAAAAAAAAAAAAAGGAAGGAAGAAAGATAGAAAATACGTAACGTTCCTGGAAAATTTTGGACAATTGACCAGTTTTTACAAGTAATGTTACTGAAGATACCAGTAAACATCTAATGTACCAACTAAATTGCTATAAATTTCTGAAATCAGGAATAGTTCACGAAGGAAAACTTGCTATTCTCGGGATCCTGATCAGAACTTTCAAAATGCAGTGATGCTTGTGATGTATAAGATTAATATTACAGAAACTTTTTTAGTGATGAAATGGATTACGCAAGTTAGTAATCTAAATGGAAAATTATTGAAAATAGCATTAAATTTAATTATAAATAAAACAAATCACTAAGAAAAAAAATCGAATCATTACTTATTCGACTGGATGTTTTATCACCAAATGCATCAAATTTTATTACATTACTAAACACATACACACACGCACCAACAAATATATAAGTACGTAAATGAATTCTGTTACACCAAAATTATTTATTTGAACATTTAATGCGAATGCACAAATTAGTTTACATTGCGTAGTAAATATATGAATCTCTATAAAAGAATAATTGCAAATTAAACGAAAACATATTCTTTACTTTTGAACAGTAAGAAGAGAAATTAGTATTCTTATGTTAATAACTAAGAGAATATCGTATACTAAATTACAAGCTGTACAATGCTAAGCTTGGATTAGTTAACGATTAAATATTTTTATAATTGATGCTTTGAATAATTTCTAGTAAAACAATGTATTATTGCTTTATTCGTGCTTATAAAAATGTTTTACAACGTGTAAATAAAATGTACAAAGAGTTAACAATATCTTGATAAAAGGATGTCTGCATCCCCTAGTACAAAAAACTGAAAAATTATTTCAAAAGAAAATATGTTTTTTTAGAATAATGGACTCGAAACTTCATAAATAGTATTACTATCATTATTTCTATTTCATTTCTGTTTTTAAGAAAACATACAAAAGCATATTTTGCATTAGAAAAGCATACTTTTCGCAAGCTTTTGTGTATTAAACGGATCTTAATTTATGTACAGCAATAAGACAAAATGAAATCAAAACATGTTTTTATATCATAATTAAGAGAACTTGGTGAATATGAACGATTTTACTTGTTCTTAAAATCATCTCACCGACTGCAAAGAAAATCAAATGATAAAGCAAAAAAATCTTTCTTTTGATAGGAATATGTAGTAAAATAGATGTTATTTCGCTAAAGATACTTTTCGAAACTGGTGTAAAAACGAAATCAATAGGCTCTCTGTATCTGCGTCTCTGTCTATAGTGCTAGTTTTTTCTTATATAAAATGGGTAATGCAAAAAATGTATGTATGAATATTTTGAAGAAATTGAGGTTGCACATTACAATAATATTTAAACTTTTTAAATTAACTTTTTTATTTAATTATGTGGCTCAAATGGTATTTTAAAAAGTCTTTTAGAGTTCTTCTTATATATGATGTAAGCTAATTAAAAAGGTTTGGTTTAATTTTAGACTTGAATTCTCTGACGGGAAAATTCAAAAATTATCTCTTAATAAATCAAATCTACTGACGAGAGAACGAGAGAGAGAGAGAGAGAGAGAAAGAACTTTTACAGAGGGGAAAATTATTTTTTCAGAGGTGACATGCTCAGAATTGCATTTATTTGAGTAAAAAGATTGAAGGGAAAAATAAATAAAGAAATTTTACTATAATACATTGTATTATATAATAAAAAAACAATGAAGTATTTTAAGCTTAAAATGAGATCTTCAGAAATTCTAATATTTTCGTGCGTACATTTAAGAAATAAAACAATAGATGTGAAAAAATATATTTGAAAAAAAAAAAAAAAAAAAAAAAAAAAAAAAAAGAGATAAAAGCGACATCAATATCATTAGTTAAACAATGAGTTATATTTCAATATAGCTCAAAGCATATTTTTCGCAGCTTAAAATGCACTAAAGGTATTTTTATTTATATGAAGAGAAAAAGTGAATCAAACTTTGTCTCATTTTCAAGCATCAATTCCTTGATGAGAAAATAACAAAAAAATTAACTTATTCTCAATAAATCACATCAACTGACGGGGAGAATAAAAGAAAGAAAATCTCATAAACAAAATCTTTTTTCAGAAGAGACGCGTGTTCAAAATAGAAATTCTTTGAGGAAAAAAACTATTCCTTACAAAACAAAAACATAAAATTGGAGATCAATAATTGTGATGGCTTAAACATAAAACGGGATCTGCAGTGGAATTCCGGTATTTTCTTGCAGAAAATGAAGAAAGAAAATAAAATATATGAAAGAACTTTTTGAGAAAGTAAGGGGGAACGGGGGAAAGCATTGATTTTACTGGAGAAGCTGGGAAAAGTGCGCGAATTGCCAAGGCTTTAATGCCGTCTGCAGTGCTCTATAGTCCGGAGAAAGCTCGCCGAAATGCCCGTCGGCGAATAAAGCCGTCACGTCGGGAACAGAATAAATTGGAAGTTATAGAACTCGTAAAGCAGAGCCGAGAACTAATAGCAAGAAAGGCATTTCTTTCTTTTCACTGAAATAAAAAGGCCCCAAAAGATTCCAACTTTTCTCATGTATTTTTACTTCTCTACATTTCGTTGAAAAGGGATTGGTATATATTTTTTTTTTTCCTTAAACTTTTGATTTGGGAAGTGCCTTGGGAAATTATTAAATGAATCTATTTAGAAAAAAAAAAAAAATAATAATAATAAGAACATTTCAACAAAAGTTTCTAACTAATTAACTTTTTCTCCCCTCTCCCCTTACATTTATTTATATTTCTTTTCTTTTCCTTTCTTTCTTTATATATATATATATATATATATATATATAGTACATGTTCGTTGTTTTACGTTAAGATATCATTAAACTAGTATATAAAATAAGTATATTTAGGATTCCAAGAATCAATTATTGATTGTGAGTAAACTGAATAAACTTATTTTAATACACGAAAAAAAAAAAAAAAAAAAAAAAAAAAAAAGAGAAGTATTTTAGAATTTATTTACTTTAAGTGTAGATTATAGTTTTCTAATCATCCATTTTATTTCTGTTTTGTTAATGTTATATAATAATCATTAAGATGAGTCTATACATATTACAGATTTTAAAAAATATCCAATGTCTTTAAAATAAAATAACTGTCGTTAAAAATGTCCTTAAATGTCCCCAGTGTAAAAACTGCATAGATAACCGCTGTTTTTTATTTATTTTTTTTTTCCTAAGAATTTTTGGGATATTTTTAGCAGATGAATTCTGTATTTGGAATTGGACGTTTTATTTATGGATAAACAATGCTTTTTTTTTTTTTTTTTTTTTTTCAATGTTATATTCTCCAATAGAAAAAAGCAAATGCGTGCATTTTTAAAAATGTTGATTTTCTAACAAAACGATAAAGAAATAAAAGTGATTTTCTAAGAAAATTATAAAGAAATAAGATCAGCTACCCATTAAAAAAAAAAAAAAAAAAAAAAAAAAAAAAAAAAAAAACTGTGAAGAAAAAAACAGACATTTAAATTTAGTTTTACTTAAACT
The DNA here is from genome assembly GCA_963930645.1 of Salticus scenicus. Classification (NCBI taxonomy): domain Eukaryota; kingdom Metazoa; phylum Arthropoda; class Arachnida; order Araneae; family Salticidae; genus Salticus; species Salticus scenicus. The sequence goes on along the minus strand of OZ005657.1, from coordinate 148,168,494 downwards.
ATTTATCTAATATTAATAAACTAACAAGCTTAATACATGGAATACATCAGTTTTAATAATGTACACTAATACACCCCGCATATTCATTAGTTAATTTTTTTGGTTTTAAAATAATTGTCTCTTTTCTTTGTAAGCGACTTTTATTATTCGAAACTCCCATTACATATTTTGGGGCAATAGAGCATTATGTGGAAAAACATACAAAAGCTAGTATGTTGTAAGTTTCATAAAACTTTCTTCTGTATTTTCTAAGCAAATTGCCGCAGTACAAATTGAAATTATTATTAAAAATATAATTTATAAAATTATTTTCCATGGCGAAAGCAAAAGGTTTTATCTCAGATCAGCATAACACCCATTCCTTCCAGAAGCATTTTTTTCTTTTTATGAAAATATAAATAAATAAATAAATAAAAATGAAACTTTACTCAGAGTTATCACTTGTTTCTTTTCACAATTTGTCAATATCTTAAAACGAATGGTTGAACCATTCGTTTTAAGGTATTCGTGAATTCTTTTGAAAAATACTCAAATTAAAAATTTACACCCCAAGGGAAGAAATGATGATCTTACATATACAAAAAATTACTACTAGTTGACTATTACTTTTAAAAATCATTTATCGAATTTTTATAATGAGTCCTTTCACAAAATTTTCAGTGTGCACATTTATATGGACATTTGTCTTATACTGCCATATTAAAATCTATGGAAAAACCGAATGTAAACATCATCTATTAGGTGGTTTTCACCAAAATTTGAGAGACATTATTGTATGTTAAGGACTACTAATAAATTTGCTTGAAATTCAGCACATTAGTTCTTGGGCTAGAAGTGTCACAAAATTTTTATCTCGCGCATACACAGAGAGACAGACAGACATTTTCTAAAACTAGTCAAATCGTGTTCTGGACCTCTTTCTTCTATTAACTGCAGAAGAAAGTATAATACTGTATTTTTTTCTAAATGCTATGTTTAATTATTTCTTTGCCACTATCTTTATCTTATATATATATATATATATATATATATAATTTGAGGTTTAAAGACTCAAAATCTAATATTATGTCCAAGCTAAATCTTAAAAATTTGCATTTATTTGAAAAAAAAAAAAAAAAAAAAAGGAAAAAAATAATGTTTTAATATTTTATTTCACCTTTAAATAACATCGTTGCAGTCTAATTTTAATTGAACACTATTCTTAATCCAAATACAAAATGTTTTTAAAAATAAGCTTTTGTCACTAATTAGAAATTTCTTTAAAATTTCCCAACTGCGATATATATGTATATATATATTTTTTTCAATAGAGTTTAAATACAATAATTATTAATTTTCTGTTTTTAAAAGGGTGTTTTAAAAGAATATTATAGATAAAACGAGGCGAAATTGAGGGAATCATTTTTAGACAGAAATTTTCCGAACATTATAACTGAAATGATTTAAAATCAAACAACACTTACCGTTTATCATTCAATATGGCAACTCTCACTGTTACATCTAGAAGAATCGAACCGAGATGTCCATGTTGACACAATTTTCAGAAAAATCTTTGACTTTCATCGAAAAATAAAAAACTGCATTCTATTTGTTGGTAATTTAATTGTAATATCTTTTAATTTCATGTATTAGAAGAAGGGATGCCGTTAAAAGAGCATGATAAAGAAGGCACATCGATTAAAAATAACGTTTAATGTTTCACACACACACACACACACACACACACACAAAAAAAAAAAAAGTATCAATTTAACTGCAACCAATACTTTTAGAAATTTCGTGGTAAACTGCCCCTCTTTAGCAATGCTCACTTCTTAAATTATGTTACTAAAGTAATTAAACACTACCAAAGTGATGAAACTTAACATTAAATTTATAAAAACGTTGATGAAAGCTAAAATGGCTCGATTGTTTTTTCTTTTGCGAAACTTTAGACATAATTTTTAAGACTGTACATGAAATTTAAAAATAGTCTTGCTGAAGAGGAAACATACTGTTAAATAAACCATTTGTTGTTGTAGTCATCATTTTCATTCTTACTGTTATTGTTTTAAGAAAGGAGGAATGTACATACTCTTTCAACATGAAACTCAATTTATTACTATTACTATTCAGTGTATTTCACAATTTTAGCTTTCCTACACTTGCACCATGGAATCCAATTTATTACTTTTCAGTTTGTTTGAAAAATATTTCATTCAAATAAAATTATGCATGTCTTTAGAATATATATGTGTGTGTGTGTGTGTGTGTGCGTATTAAACGAAAATAATATAGACTGTTTCAAATTAAGACGTTCAATGAGAATAGAAATAAACTGTACATCTGTGTGTCTATAACACATCGCATCCCGGCAGGAAGTGTGGCATTTAAAAAATCAGTAATTGAGAAAAATCAACTTAATGATAAAGATAAAACATTGACATAAAACTAACACAACTGTCTCTCAGGGAATCTTTTTTTAAGATAGAGATGTGACGCTTTTTGTGTACATTGAGGCACTTCATGCACATTTTTCAATGATATAATCGCGAAATTGACATATTTCGAGTTGCGTCACTTTTCTTATTGGGGTGTGACATTCGCTCATGGTTTTCGTTAAAAAGCTTTTTTCAAAAATTTCTAGTTTTATTTAGGGCAGTGTGCTTTTAAACATAGGTGTGCATAAAACCAACATATATCTACATAGAATAGATTGAATATTAAAAACTTTAAATACAAACGACATTCAAAATTGTTTATTTAATTAAATTTTTGATTGAAGGTTTAGTATTGATATATGCATAACGAAAACACAGATAATAATACTGTACTTTTCCTTTTGTCTCATTTTATGAAATTCTAGAAATTTAGCTATAATTACTTAATTTTTTATCTGCCTAATGCATACTGTGATTTTATGTATAATTATTGTTCTTCTTTTATTCTACAACTAATTTGTGTGAAATTAATTTTAACGAAAAAGATTACTATTACTGTTAATATTAAAATAATAATAATAATAATAATAATAATAACGCATTAATTTGTTTTTATCTCTCTTCTTCTCTTTATTTCTAGATTCTTAACGTAGAAGATATATGAATCGCTAATGGTTTATTTGAAAAATGAAAAGAGTGGCCGAGGAAAAAATATGCCCTCAAAATCAAATCAAGAGACGTGTGGAAAAAGACTCTCAAAATAAATGTTTATCTTACATGATTTTTACTTAATATATATATATATATATATAAAGTAGTCTGACATTGAATTTGTATAAGAGAGAATTATTCACTCAAAAACACTGTCAAATATTACAATGACTAAGAAAAAAAATAAAGTAAAAACCAGTTATTATCATGATCATGGCATAATGACATGTATTACATAATATGTTAAGTTAAATTACATGGGAATTAAATTACATTACTCTCTCATGAAAACTGGTTTGAAACGCGAACTTATTGAACGATTTAAAAAAATCTTGTGATGCGATTTTTTTTTTTCTTTAAGGAAAAGCGTTGTTTTTTCTTGGAATCAAAATAAAAGGAATTAGATATACAGGAATTTTTAAAAATAAGAGTTTCAGGATAGTAATTCTCCAAAAACTTAACATTTTCAAATCACAAATTCTTTAGAAAAAAAAAAAAATAATAATATTCTTTATAAGACACTTAACAAAGGAAAAATAAAAGGAACTAATTTTAACTGTGCAAAATATGGCATAATGACATGTATTACATAATATGTTAAGTTAAATTACATGGGAATTAAATTACATTACTCTCTCATGAAAACTGGTTTGAAACGCGAACTTATTGAACAATTTAAAAAAATCTTGTGATGTGATTTTTTTTTTCTTTAAGGAAAAGCGTTGTTTTTTCTTGGAATCAAAATAAAAGGAATTAGATATACAGGAATTTTTAAAAATAAGAGTTTCAGGAGAGTAATTCTCCAAAAACTTAACATTTTCAAATCACAAATTCTTTAGAAAAAAAAAAATAATAATAATATTCTTTATAAGACACTTAACAAAGGAAAAATAAAAGGAACTAATTTTAACTGTGCAAAATATCTGGCTATGCTTAACTGTACTAACTATGCCAGGAGAATGACATTTTTATTTGCCAAGCGTATGGCAGTTTTCTCATATTAGCCTTGTTCAATGTAAAAAAAAAAAAAAAAAAAAAAAATCTGTAACTTTACTGAATGATTCTGTAGTTTTATCAGTTTTTATTATTCAATTTATAAATAAAATTTAAAAATGCATGTTTCTACTTTAGAAAAAACGGTCCAGGTCACTAATATATTCTCGCCAGTAATTAATTGAATTGATATTAATCATTAAAATACATATATAAAATAGATTTTTTAACATCTCCGTTTATTTTTCTCTGTAATTTTACATATGGCTTTACCAGTAGTTTTCTGATGACCTTTTTAACAGTGAGTGAGACCTAGAACCAAATTTAGATTTAAGAAGGCTAATCTATTATTATCATCATTTAATTACATGTGATAACAGGTATTATTTTTGAAAAATTCATTTATAAAATAGAAATTTTGTACAGGAGAATGACAGTACAAAAACCTCAGTTTAAAAATTTAAAATTATTATAAGAACAATCGGTGAATCAGATCTTAAAATCACGCGATCAATACAACAAAATGATGAAAATAAATAGGGTTATTAAGTACCAAAGGCTAAATATTTTCTCTTTCTCTAAAATTATTGAAAATTTTCCTTCCTAATCCAGGGGAGAGACAGGAAAACTTAGGGACATATTTTGATAAGTTAAATAATTAAAAAGATTTAAATAATATTTTTTTATACATTTAAGTATATATAGTTTACTACTACTAATTTAGTATGTTAAATGTTGCTGTGAAATTTTTAAATAAGAAAATAAAGTTTGGGAAACATATTTGGGCAGACAAGGAGAGTGACTTTCCAATCATTTTAAAATTTTATGGGAAATAGTAATTGTGCATGGGAGAGAGAGAAAGAATACAATGGGAAAATTGAGTCTTAAAAAAAAAAAAAAAATACTAAATAAAATAAAATAAATAAATAACAATTTTCTATCTCAAACTATTTTTGTGATATTTTGGTTGGACAACATATTGTTAAGTTTCTGTAGAATCACTCAGAAATAGTACCAAATTTATAGGAATATTTTCAAATTTAAGAAGGCAATAATACTGCCTTAAAAAGGAGTGTATTTATTAAAGATTACTAAATTTATAAAATTACCAAACATAAATTTCTTGTGTTGCTTTTTTTTTAATTCACACAGGCAAGGTTTTCCCGTAAACATATATGTGGAATATTTGCTCGTTTGATTTTAGAAATGACTTCGTAATTGTATTGTAAATGTGAGAAATCGTGTTTAAAACAAGCTTCAACATTTTCTGTACATAAATATTGAATATTTTAAAAATCGTGCCATGACATCCAACTAGTAACGTATACATTTTTAAAATATTTTAAATTGTTTAATAATTAAACTTCCCTTAGCTTAAATCGTCAAATATTCAGTATCAATTCTAAAATATGGTAACTAAAAATATTTTAATTTGACCCATTTTCATAGCTTCCATATTTATTTTTGCATCTAGTGGGTTTTACTTATTTATTTATTTTTTTTAACTTTTGTAATTTTGTTTTTAAAATTATGCAAACAGAACTAATGAAAACACTTTTACGTGTCGAAAATTACTGTGGTACATAATAAATTAAGTTTTATTTTTAGATATTGATCATTTATACTCTTATTTTGTTTATTAGATTTTTCCTTAAACTTTTGATGAATTATTAAAAGAATTTTACCACAAGTATGGTATTTAATATGTGGTTATATCTTAAAGTCTATGTAGTTTTTACTAAGAGCAATTGAAAATAGTAACATATTTGCTTGATTCCTACTTTTCTTATATAAAAGTGTGAAGCATATTTCTGAGAAATCACATTGTACAGATTTAACATACCTTGTCTGCTTCGCTAATTTGTCCTAGTATACTAACCTTTAACCTGACCCGCTTATATTATTATTATTATTATTATTTTACATACTTTTAATCTTTTATTTCCATCGAACTAAATTCGTAGACATTTTAATTTGAGAACTCTAAAAGTGTTTTTTCTTTCTATTATTATTATTATTATTATTATTATTATTATTATTATTTTTTTTTTTTTTTGAATTGCCAGAAAAGAAAGAGTTGGAAAGAACAACGTATTAAAGAGGTAATCTTGAAACGATTTTCCAGAAATTACTCGGAAAGGTCATACTTTTAGAGTAATCCATTCTAACTCGATGTGTACTCTATTTAAAGGAATGATATAAATTGGGATCAATTTTGAATTTTCTTTTCTTTTTTTTTTTTTTTTTTTTTTTTTTTTGAAAGTAGTTCCTAGAAATTTGGCGCAGCTCTGTTCTAAAAATGATTTAGAATATACATATATACATATAATGGTTACTTTGATTACAAATTTTCGATTACATTTGACTAAAATGTCCCTAAGAATTTTTTTTACGATTTAAACATTTACCATTTCTCAGTATTAAACACTTAAATTAATTGTTGAAATAATTAGTAAAACGAGTTTAAGAATTTAACTTTAATAATAATAATAATGATGATGATAATTATAATAATAATAAAAGTACTGATACATACATCACCCTTATAGTTTTCAAGATAGATTGAACTAAATTCTAATAAATATCAATGTATTTCTAACTAACAATTTTATAAAGTTAATAGCCTCGTCAGTGACCGAGTGGTTCTGCACTCAAAGTTGGTAGATGGAAAGTGCCGTGTTCGATACAAGGTTACTCCCGTCAACCTATCTGTTCAGAGTTTTCCGTGATTCTCTCCGAAACTCTCGTGAATACGGGTAAAGACCCATTAGAAAGACCCTCCGCACGGAGGACAATTCTCTTCCAATCAGGCCTAGGTCTCTAGTGTAGACAATTGGCCTTAACCTGAACACCAGCACTTACCTGTAAAGTTAATACTGTTCAGGTAAAACAAAGTGAAAGTATTAGTTATAACCAGTGTACAATCATAAGAAAATTTTACTGGGATCTTTATAATAATTTTAATTTTAAAAATCTCAGTATTAAAATTGATAGTTGAGAAGATTAGCAAATTAATTTAAAGGTTTTTGCTTTAATTATTAAATAATCGGACAGATAAAAAAAAAAGGGGGGGGGGGTTAGTATAAATATCGCTCTTATAATTTATGATTAGATTGAATCGAACTTTATTGTAGCACTATCTGCATAATTATGATGCCTAAATGACTTGTTACTTTATACGAATGAGGAAATAATGAATCAAAATTTAGTTGAGTTTGAAGTCGTAGATACGACCGATAATCACAGTTTTTTGGCTTAAAAACCCAAATTATTTTTAACAATAGCGAAAATGGAAAATGCTGAGAATCAATTCTAAATTATCATGATTTAACACTCCAACGTTCTTACGATTGAGCTTTATGAAGTTATTTGGTTATTTATTTTCTAAAATACTAGTGCCAAAATTGAAATAAAAACCATCGGCCCCGGTTAGTTCAAATCCGTATAAAAATAAAAATAAATGTTTTATAAACTTTGTTTTTTTAGATGAATATTCATTGGTTATTTTTTCTTCAAACTTACCTGCCCCTCATCTGTCTATGGATAAAAAAAAAAAAAAAAAAAAATCGAGCGTTGTTGCAATTTTTTTGCCCATATTTTTATTGGACAGTGGGAATGAATCGAAATTCTCTTTTCTCTTCTCTCTCTCTCTCTTCTTTTTTCTATTTTGCTTTTAGGAATCGATTTGTTGTTTTAATTTTATTCTATATATTGTGAACGCTTTCATGCATCAATGACAAGTAATGTTACCGGACGTTAAAAGGTTACATTATTTATTACAATAAACAATATAAACTAAGTAATTTAAATATACATTTTAAAAATGTAATCACGTGCAGAGAATAACGAAATAATTAATATTTCAAATAATATTGGTAAAATTACCGACTGAGAATAAATTTTGAATAAAATTGTCCTCATTGGTTACTAAAAGCATTATTATTTAAAAGAAAATTAATTTCCAAAATTTAGTTATGAAAAAGACTCATTTAAAGTTAGAAAGAACCTTACGGAAGCCGTCTAACTACTTTGCACTTTTAAACGATTTAACTTTAAACTGAATTTCTTAGAATTGTATGTTTCATTTTTATTTGATTTTTAATATTTAAAAGTACATTTTTTTAACTTCTGACAATAACACTTAATGTAGGTTCATTCTTCATAATAAACACAACATAAATTAAAAATTTAACCATATATGATTACATATTTTTTTTCTGATGTGAGTTTTTCACATTTTTAGAAATTAAATAATGTATATCAATAATATGAAAAACAATAAATGAAAAAAGAAAACGGTAAAAAAGAAAAAAAGTGTAAGCGGTATTATTTAGGAAATTTTCTTTCTTTCTTTCTTTCTTTCTTTCTTTTTTTTGGGGGGGTGGGGTGGGGTGGGGGGGTTGGGTTCAGGGAAAGAGTATTCTTTTATGAAGCATAAAATTTACGAACAATATTTCAAGAAATTATCTAAGTTATATACTAAATGATCTACTTTAAGCGCATTTTAAAATTCAATTTAGATTAATTTCATATATGAGGGGCTAGACATCACGCAGAGGTTTCTTGTCCAATTTTAAATACTAAATTTATTTTAATAAATTTTGGTATGCCGATATATATGTATGTATTACTTATAAATGATACAAAACTTTTAAAATTTAAGAAAAATAATTTACACTTAATAAGGTAATAATGTAACGTGACAGATATGACAAAACTCAGACATGATTTCTCTCTTTATCACTCAATTCTTCTAACTTGAGACGTGTTTGAAGTTCAGAAATTTTAATTTACAATAGGCCATTTTTTTTATTAGTTTATTTAAAAAAAGTTCTAAAATAAATAAATATATAAAATAATATTTAATAGCGTGACAGACATTGCAAGCGTAAAAATTTTAAATTATCTTTTGCTTACTTATTTTTAAATTTAAATATTCCTTTTTAATTAATGATATAAGAAATGTTGTATGTGTAGTGTGTTATATTACTTCATGTTTCATACGTTTCTATCAAGAAAAATTAAAGATAATTGAGTTAGTTGAAACGTAAAAAATGATCTTTTTGTCCACTTTTGCATGGAATTAACCTTTAATGTTTAAAATCTAAAATAATGCACCATTAAAAAACTACTATTTAAAATTTTATAAAAAAAAAAAAAAAAAAAAGAAAGAAAAGAAAAGCTTTACTCTAAACATATTCACATAAAACTTAAAATCTCTCTCTCTCTCACTCTCTCTCTCTCTAATAAATAAGTATATGTACGTATATTTTAACTCCTCAAAACTACAAAATATTTTCCTATTTATACGGAAAAAAAAAAGAAAGAAAAGAAAGAAGGAGAAAAGTTCAAGTAATAGAAATAAATGTGTTTTAAAAAATATTAAAATAATAATAATAATAATAATAATGCTATAATTATGTAATTTATGTAAAAGAGCGTATAATTTACATTGGTTACTAAATTTTATTGAAAAATTAATCAATATTCTTTATACGAGTTATTTGTCCTTTGTAATTTATTCTACATACTGTACTTCATTATGTCTCTTTTATAATTCAAAGTCATTAAAAAAGTGTATTTAAGGAACAAGGAATAATGAAAATTATCAAATTCAATGTTACTAAAAACATGCAGATATTTATTATTAAATGCGTAAAGCTATGTAATATTTTTAAAATACTATCACTCCACATTTCTTCAAATAATATCAGCAATTTTCTACAAAGTTCTAAGTTTTAGAGGATAACCGTTGAACGTTAATAATCTTATGAATAGAACTTAGAATATTATCTTATAGAATGAATCTTAGAATATTATATTATATCTTCTAATAGAATATTATCTTATAGAATGAACGTTAATTATCTTATTTGTCACAAAACTGAACGTTCATTTTGAAAAAAAAAAAAAAAAAAAAAAAAAAAAAAAGAAAGAAAGGAATGCGTTTATTATAAACACTTAAATTTAGTCGCATTTCAAACAAATCATGAAAAATTTCTTATCTACGTTTCTATTTTTAATTCATGCTGTAATTGAAATATAAAAGAAAATTAAATGCAGAGCTAAGTCTAGTTACGTACACAAATCTTGCAACAAAACAATTGTAGATCCAAAGTAATTTAGAATTCACATGGAGAATTTTCACATCGGACATTATTCTGCATTATTTTCACTATAAAACTGGTTTTTCCACGTTAAAAATTATACTTTAAGCTTTAAAACAGGTTACATGCACATAAACTGATAGATTTCTTAACAGTATATTATTTAAGAAATTACACAATAAAAATATATAACATAACGATTAGTTTTCTTGTTCCCTTAAAAGAAAATAATCAGTTAACGTTACTTTATCAATGAAAAATAGTAAACACTTTACATTCATTATTATTATTATTATTATTATTATTATTATTATTATTTGTTGTTGTTGTTGTGTGTAAGCATTTTAAAAATTTTATGAATTACTTTTATTTAAATAACCTTCATTTCCTACGAAACAATGGTTAAACATTTTACGAAGAAATAGTTTTAAACATTTTGTTCTTATGTCATAAATTTAAAATATTTAAAAAGTTTTTATTTATATATTTGCTTATATATTTTTTAATTTTACATAAAATTGATCTTTAAAATGTTCACGTAATTTACAGTTGTACATGAATTTAATTTTGAAAATACTGAATTGTGAAACGACAAACAGTTAAAAATTTCAACAGAAAACTCTGTGTAATCTATTATCTTAAGTCTTACGTAAAATTACAGATTAAAATAAATGGAGATGTTAAAAAACTTATTTTATACATTCATTTTAATAACTTATATTTAATTTAATTAATTATTGGTGAGAATATATTTCGGACATGGAATGCTTTTTCTAAAGTAGAAACAGTCATTTTTTAATTTTAGTTAAAAATTAAATAATAAATTTATGTAAAAATACAGAATAAAGATTGAGAATCTTGATTATTCACTTTAACTAAGAATTACTGTAAATTTACAGAGATTCTGGATAAATATTTACGTTAAATTTACAGAAATTTTTAACAGTGATGCACAGTTTACTTTTTTTTTTTTTTTTTTTTTTTAATGAATTACTTTAAAAAGTAAACATTGTTTCTTAAAAACTATTATGATATAATTTTAAATGTTTAAAAGTTATTAATTACTGTATAAAATTTATCTTTAAAATATGTATGTATTTTTCGTTGGTAAATTAGTTTAATTTTGAAAATACCGAATTGTCAAACTACATATACATTTTATAAAGTTTTTTCTTTTGTTGTGTGTGTGTGCTTTGTGTGTGTGTGTATGTGTGTGTGTGTGCTTTTCATCAATACAACAAAAGCAATGACTAAAATAAATTACTTTTTTGACTAATGATGGAATGATTAATTATTAAAAAATAAATAAACTTTCTTTTTTACCCTTAAGAAACATTTTTTATTATGTCATAATTTTAAATATTTTAAAATTTTAAATTACTGTATTAAATTTATCTTCAAAATATGTACGTATTTTTCATTTGTAAATTAATTTAATTTTGGAAATACTGAATTGTCAAACGGTATACACGTTTTATAATTTTATTTATTTATTTATTTATTGTGTTTTTTTTTTATGAATATAGCAAAAGTAATGACTAAAATGAATAACTTTATTGATTAATGATGAATTATAATTACTTTTTTTTTTTTATAAACATTGTTTTTTACAAAATATTTTTAAATATGTCATCTTTTTTTTTATATTTAAAAGTTTTTAGTAACTGTATAAATTCTATTTTAAAAATACGTATGTATTTTAACTTAATAAATTAATTTAATTCAAAATACTGAATTCACAAGCAATATCTACATTTATAAGTTATTACCTTTTTTTAATTTTAATTTTTATTTATTTATTTATTTATATTTTTTTAGCGCCTTTCCATAGATGAAACAAAACTCATAACTACAATATCGAGAAAATAATTGATAATAAAACGAAGTTTTTAGGCATAATTCTTGAATTTCTGTTGTAATAATTCTCTGATTATTATATTATTATTTATTTATTTAGCTGATAACATAGAATTTATTATCCATATATCTGAAAACTTACCTTTTCAAGACATACTCCCAGATGAAAGATGTTGAAATCAGACACTTCAAGACTCGCAAAATAATAACTAACAACGACGGAGAAAATACTCGTAAGTTTCATCTTATTTATTTTTCACGTTTTTACATAATCTCAAAGATTTTTTGCGATCATTAAAGTGAATGGTCAGAGAAAGCTTTAGTGAGCCTTTTGCTTATTATCTCTGATAAATGCTTCCATGCAACTCGTGATCACGAAGTCATAAAATAAAGAACGAATTAAGTTTATTGCTAGAAAATCTGAATGCAGTTCGATACAAGTTTTTTTGCCTCCCTTCTTCAAATTACCTTTTATTATGTGAATTACAACTAAGTTCTGCAGAATACTGTGTATAAAATAAAGGGCATTGATTTCGTTTTATAAATTTAAAAAAAAAATAATAATAAAATTTCTCTGAATTTCATATTTTATCTGTGTTTTCTTTAAAATACTTTTCTGTCTTCCTTTTTAAGTATTACGACATGTTTCATGAAATTTTAAATGTCTCATGGCTAGAAACATATAAACTGTTATAGACGTATAGATACTTTTTAGTTTTTATCCGTTTAATCTAGGGGTGGGATTCGATTAACAGTTTTAACTGGGTTAATCGTAGTTCATTAATCGATTAATCGGTTGATTAATCGGATTTTTAATCGATTATCAATTTTCTTCGTACAATTTTATTTGAACGATGAAAAAAACTCTCCCACATTTTTTTTTTTTTTCCTTTTCAGGTATTACACAACAGACCATAAAAATTATATAGATGTTAATTTAACTAGTTCCTTAAACAATAAATAATCATAACAAACATGCAAACAAATAATGAAAATCTGCTATTTTTTTTTTTCTAATAAATGAAAAATATTTTAAATACGAAGATAATACAACATTTCAAAAATTAAATGCAAATATTCGTACGTGACTGAGCATTTATAAATATTTTTTTTATTTTTATGAAATACACTTCCTGTTAAATTTAGATTTTATTGTGAAGATATTTAATTAAGAATATTTAGTGCAGTTGTCTCTTAATCATTGATTTATAATAAGAAAAAACATAATTAAAAATTACCTTTATAAATATTAAATATTTAAATTATACTTGCTCATATGCAATGAAAGATTAGAATGAAACTCACAGACATGTTTATTTCCAAATATTACACAACGTATCATAAAAGAAATACTACTTTAACCAATCCTTTAAACACACAAGCACACTGACATTTTCAGGATCTAAGCTAGGTCTTACGCGAAATATACACTAATATGTGAAAAAATATTTTGTAGGGGTATGTGTGTTTAGGATTAAGGCCGATTGACTTCATCAGGGTCCCAAGCCTACAGATGAAATGCCGTCTCTGGGGGGTAGGTCTTACTGAGGGTTCCTAGCCCGAATTTACTTGAGTTTCAGAGAAAACCACAGAAAATTCCAAACAGCTAGGTCGACGTGCGGACCAGGGATTGAACTCGGCACTTCCCGTGTACCACCTTTGAGTGCAGATCCACTCGGTTATTGGTGGGGCAGTATTTTGCAAACAAAACAGCATTTAAAAATTTTACATTAATTCGTAGTTTAAGAATTTAATCGGATTTTGAAAAATTTTAATCGGATTAATCTGACCGATTAACTCGATTAAAAAAATTGATCGGGACTAAGAATTGATCGATTAATTGAACCGATTAATCGATTAATCGGCACAGCCTTAGTTTAATCTAAATTATAGTACTTTTATTTTACTTATATTTTGTGCGATCTTGTATGTATGTGTTCCTGTATTACTTAAAAAAACAAAAATTACAAAATTAGGGGATGATTAAAAAAGACTTCTCTATATAATCTCAAAGGTTTTTGTTTATATATATATATATATATATATATATATAATAATTTACTACGAATAAAAATAACTATCGTTTAATTAACTGAAATAAAACTAAAATACAACGAAATTTTATCAGCATTTATTTCAAGGAAAAATTAAATTATGTGTTTTATTTAGATCACATAGCAGATAAAGCTTTCACAAAAAATAAAAGTAAATAACAACAATAACAACCATTCTTCCGCGGTATTTTAGAATTAATTGTGCACTATTACGTATATAAACAATTAAATTTTGATGTTGACATACATCAATGATAAATTTCTTATAACAAATTTAAAGTTGACCAATATCAAAACTTTAAAAACTTATTTAAAGAAGAAAGAGATTTTAAGAAAACTCTTCTGGGAAGAATTTTTTACCTCCTTCATTCACTAAATAAAAGTACAAATTTTTAATATTGCAACATTGTGTGATAATATATTATATATAATATACATGATACATTGTATGATAAAATGTGATATAAATGAACCATTAAACGAAATTTCCCACCCAGTACAAAATTTTAAAAATTAACGCTAGAAACAAATAGGCGAATGGTTTCGCTATTGTTTTGTTATATAAAGTATTAATATATTATACTGAATCAATAGCAAAAGGATTCAAATATTTAGTTTTCTAAAATTAATATTATTTCATTAATTTTATGACTGGTGTGACATTTCATGGAGTGAACCACATGCAATGTTTTAATGTATGTTTAAACTGAGAGCAATTCCTTTTCTTATGAGATATTAAGATAGTTAAAAGTTTCGCTATTGCATCAGCTTTTAATACAATAATTAAAACTATAACAGATAATTGTATTTTCCGCACCGCATTAAAAGCACTTTTATAACAATTAAAAGCTACAAAAATTTAAGTATAATTACTTTCCTTATCATATTCTTATCATATTAATTTACAAATCCAGTAAAAAGCGCTAATATTTTCCTTTTAAAAAAAGGACAAATATGTATATTCAATGGTATAAATTTTTATTTTTCTGCTAACTTTTAGTTAAAGTAAAAATATTTCATTACTTCAACAAAAAAATACATTTTTTTTTTCCCTTAACGCTCAATAAATTAATTCACAAAGCGAGCGCTTCTCTCATAAAAACTTTATTAATTTAGTTAAAATGCATTTAGTGAAATAAATAAAATTTTCCATTTTTTCTTTTCAGTTTAGTTATTAAAAGAGGAACTGAATTTTCTTTCCGGGGAACACTTTGAAAAAAAAAAAAAAAGTTTTATTGAAACTTTTTTCATTAAACTAAGTCTACTCTTTATAACGTTTAAGACCTTTTATCAGAAACTTTTGGATACTTTTGTGCATAAAAAAAGTCGTTAAATTTTATGCCGGCCAAGTCTGTAATGAATATTTTTTCTATGAAATGCCCATGCAACCGAACTATTTCATAAAAATGAAATACTTTACGCGAGTGTAAAACCATGTAGCCTTAACTGGATATTGATTATTCAAGATCCCTTTTTGGAGTTAGCTTGTTATTTATTTATTTTCTTAATTATATATATATATATATATATGTATGTATGTATATTCCGGATGGGCCAAAAGTTCGTTAAAACTTTAAAATGTATAAAAAAAGAATGATTAACGATAAATGTGTGGTTTCCAAGAAAGGGCTCAAAAAGAATTCGGATTTTTTTTAGAAGGGAGAAAAAAAAAAAAAAAAAAAAAAGAAGAAGAAGAAGAAGAAGAAACCGATTTCTGGTTGTGGGGCTGTTTGAAATCACTTGTGCACCGTTCATCCACTTCATTATTAGCCGAACTCAAAGGTTCTATCTGTCGCGAACTTTCTGCAATTCATTCTGATATGTTGTGTTGCATTCAGCTGTAACGGGTGTTGTGAGTTGTCCTAGTAATGTCGTAGAATATAACAATGAGGTCATGATAATGTACTTGCTATTGCACGAAAAATTGAGTGGAATGTAGTGTTGTCCGGTTCATTGTGTTTCGGATTGTAGGCGCCCTCTATTAGTTAAAATTTTAACCAACTTTTCTTTGCTTCTAAACAAAAACCGACTTCTTTTTTACCTCTTTCTTGCAAACCGCATAGCTTTATAATTTTTCTCCTTTATTTATATATATTTTATTTTTTTATTACAAATTTTTAAAGTTTTAACGGATTTTTCGCTCACCCGGTACATATAAATATTTAAGAATTTAAAGTTTTTATCTTTAATCAAAATGATATAATGAAAAAAAGATTTAAGAATTCGTCTTACGATAATGTAAAAGCATCAAAGAAAAAAAAAAAAAGAAAAAGAAAAAGAGTAAGAGCCTTTTTAAATACCAATATTATATATTATTTTACCAACTGTTCAATTTTGTCCGGTTATAGTTTAATTATCTTTTTTGACCTGCAATCAATTTTTTCTGTTAATTACTCATTCAAAAAATTAACGACGGGGAAAAATCCAATAACAAAGGTAAAAAGAGAGAGGAAGAAAGAGAAAAACGAAACATCAGTTCTCCAGTCTTATCTCAGTTTGCATCGTTATCTCAATCCACATCGGAATTCATTTGTCAAGATCCTCCAGTAGAGTTTATCTGCAAAACATGTTTGAGAGAGTTGATGTCAGTATTTTTTTGGAGACTCAACATTCAAAAGACGTAGTTTCAAATTTTATTCAGACTGTATGGAACTCTAAATGATATAATTCACTCACCGCGAATTTAACAGGATCTGTTTATGCAGTTTTTATTTTTGAAGAAATTGAGAAAGCTTTTAGCTTAAAAGCTGTTTTGAAATCTCTTTAAAAAATATTTTAGTTAAATATAATTTCAGGTTTTATTTTTATTTATTTGTTTTTATTTTAACTTTGCAGTGGTTGAATAGAAAGTAACAAATCCATCTAATATATTTGATACGTAATTTTATTCGCTTACATTGACGTACATAAAATAAATAAAAATATTAAGCGTAAAATAAATTTTTAATATCTGTATTTATTTTTTAAGCATTCATCTATTTTTATTATTAATTTATTTCTTTTACATTTCGTAGCCTGTCTTCATAGCGAAAAATAATAAAAATGAAACTTAAATAAAAAATAAAAGAAAGAAAGGAAAGAAAATAAATCTAAATATTAATGAATGTTTCATTTCTATATGTTTTCTATGGTTATTATATCAAAAGAAAAATTTTCTTAAACAGGAAATAATTAAAAAGAATTGTTACAAGTTCCATATTATGTCAATTATTCGAGCATTTAGATAAATTAATTAAGAAGAGGAGAATACTCACTAAACAATAAGTACGATGAACCAAAATTCAATTTTTAAAATTCTAATTTTCTATCTTTTACTTTGTAATTATTAGAGTACTCTAAATAATATAAACGAGTAAGAAAAAATGTTTTTAAATTTTAACATTTATATATTTAATTTCAGTTCTAAAACACTTGTAAGAGGTTGTCAAAAAGTGATTAATCCCCTACAAAGAGACATTTAGATTTTTCATTAGCTTTAGAGACTGTATTGTGCACTGTAAAAAAAAAAAAAAAAAAAAATCCGGTTCTTTCCTGCGAATTTTTGCGCAGCTAATGGGCCCAGTATTGACCAATAATGTTCTTGGAATATATCAATAACCGTCAAATACATCTGATACTACTAATTTCTTGATATCAGAAACGTTTCTTTCTTTCTCTTTTTTTTTTTTTTTTTTTTTTTTACAGTACAGGAAATTTATTAGTACATCAACAATCAATTTAGTCATCTATACTAAAAAATAATGTCAATTAAATGAAATTCATAAGGAAATATATGGCTTTAGGAAATAATTACGCAAGTGGTAAACTGCTAAATTATTCCCGTTAACGAATTTCTCCAAGTGCAAAATTTAGGAATAATAAGAAGTCCCTTTTTCAATTCATTTGAATTTACCGAGACGAGTATTTTGCAAACATACAATACTACGAAACACACACATTCTTTTTTTTTTTTAATAAAGAAAAAAAAAAAAAAGTAAAGCTTAATCGCTGATTAAACTTAGTAAATACTTTTCATTAGCTCAAAGCAAACAAAAATCGTCTTCAAAAACAATTTTCTATATTTATTACATTTCAAGATTTTTTTTTTTTTTTTTTTTTTCTAGAATCAGCTGAAAAGATTTTCTTAATAACCTAAACAATAACTGAAAATTAAAACCATTAATAATGACGATTACATATATATACTTTTTTTAATAATAAATTACTAGTGAAACATTATACACGAATATAAATGCATGCTCTCTAGGAGACCACCAGTTGCTATTGTATACTTAAGAGAAAGGAAAAAAGTTAAAACTATTATCACGATTAAAGATTAGTCCGAAAATTTATAGTCTTGAAGAAGTTTACGACTGGTACAAAACGTTCATTAAAAAATGGTGATCCTTTGCGTATGTCAGAGGTTCCCTTGTCGGAATTGAAGACCCACCTCGCGATGCTGAGATTCTTGAAGATGAAAAACATAAAAATATATCTTAGGGCCGTAAATCATCTCTACTCATTTCATGCTATGTCTCTTAATAGAAAATAATTCCGCACACAACTGGGATAAGTTGTATGCGTAGTGAATCAATGGATAAGTTTCATTTGTCATGAAGATTGAACAAGGGCATGTTGTCCATTCTTTGAGAACATAAGGTAATTTTTTATTTTTTAAATTTTTTTCACTTTAAAATTAAGAAAATACCAATGCAAATTATACTCGTATGTTATGTGGAAGATAAAGTTTATAATGGCAATGGCAAATTATTAGAGGCAAAAGAGAGAAACAATTTTATATCTTTCATGTTAATAATAATAATAATAATAATAATAATAATAATAATAATAATAATAATAAAACATTGAATGAACATTTTTGAAGTTACGTTCTATAGTTTTTTCTAAGTTCAGATGAAAAAAGTCGTTTGTATATCGTAATTGAAATTCTTAATTTCATTTACCTTAATAATCCACATGTTACCGAATAAAAAAATTTCTCGTTGGGTAAGGATTTTGCAAAAGTTTTTTTAGCAGTGATTTTCTTTGGAAAGATGCAGAGAAGGAAGGGAAAAATCATGAACGGTTAATTCATATTAAATCTATTTTTCAGATGACTTAGTTAAAATTATTTCTTATATTCAAAACTCAACTGACACTTTTGACAAAAACTTTATTATATTTTAATTCAGTAGTGGGAAATCTTGTGTATATAAGGTTATACAAATAAGCAGATTTTTTGTTTTAATATTTAATTTCTGAAATCTGAGCAATCTGATTAGGTTTTTTCCCAGTTATAAGTATTTATATATTTCTTTAACTACCTTTCTTTGAAAAACGTGCAATTGTTTCTTCTTTGTAATTATTGCACCTTAATTGAGTTTCTTAAAATATTTATTCAGAATAATTTTCATTTGGATAGAGAATTATATATATATATATATATATATATATATAATGTTATTTTTTAATTCTACAAATTGAAAAACATGAAAATGTATTAAATAATAAAAGAAATTCTGAATAAAATATTTTAAAATCAATGCTAAAACTTAGTTAAAAGGCATATGATTTAAAATCTAATAAAATAAAATTCAAGAATGAAAATTTAGTATAAAAATTATTGTTGATAAATCTAAATTATATGCTCCAATATCTTCATAAATCTGTTTTTTTTTTTTTTTTTTTTTTTTTTCGCAGCATTATCTTTAAAATAAAACTGATTTTCAAATTATTTTTTTATGAACAAATATTTTTTCATTGTATGCTATACATTTTTAAGTAATATTTTATAGAATTTATTTTAAATATTTTCTACAATTTAATTAATTATTATTAAATTAATTTATTTCTTGAATTTTATAATTTAATATTTGTATTCATGTGATTTTATAAATCATAAACTTTCTCTGCAGAATTTTTCATTGAACGTTTTCTCTCAATAGCCTAATAACTGGAGTTTAATATCATACATTTATTTTTATTTCTATTTTTTAAACAAATTTATTTATTATAGAATCACAAACTCTGATAATGCTGGCGAGATCTTACCAGTAAAGTCAAATTAGCTTGTTAAATAGCTTTATAAATTCTTCTAACAGTTTTAAAATTGAAAACTGTAGAAAAATTTTCTCTTTATTGGAATGTTTTTTATTCCTGAGATAATGTTAATAATTACAGCTAAGAATATCATTTTCATAAGATGAAATAGTATTTTATGAGAATTTTAAATACAGAAAATATTGCAATCCAAGTTATTCCGGTTTTATTTTTAATATTAAAACTTCTGTCAAAATAAATAAATAAATAAATAACGATAATAAAGTAAAATGAAATCGCTGGTATCCAGAACTTTTTATAGTTCAAAATATAAAATTGAAAATTGAAATTTACAATTAAAAATTTGCATTTATATCACTTTAAGAATTATAAACTTTCTCTTTCGAATTTTTCTCTAAATGTCTTCTTTTAATAACCTAATAACCGGATTTTTTATCGTTTATTTATTTATTTATTTATTTTATTTTATTTTTTAAAATAAAGTTATTTATTTAAAAATCAAAAACTCTAATACTGCTTGCGCAATCTTACTGCTACAGTCAAATTAGATTGTGTTGTTGTTGTGTTGGTTAAAGCCGAATAACTACACTATTGTTCTAGACCTATAGGTGTAGTGACATACGTGCGAGTCCTAGCCTGTATTTGCGCAAGTTTCAGAGAAAATCACGGAAAACACCGAACGGCTCGATCGTTGAACGCGACCTGGGATCGAATCCGGCACTTTATGCCTACCAGCTTAAAGTACAGGACCGCTCTGCCATTGGTGGGGCCAAATTACCTTGTGAAATAGCCTTGAAATTATTTTAATAGTTTTAAAACTGAAAATCGTATGAAGAATTGTTTTATTTAATTATTTAGAATTGTTTTTATTACCAACTAAACATTAATAACTAGGAATGTTATTTTCACAAGATGAAAGACCATTTTATGAGAAATTTCCAATAAAGGACTAGTTTTCAATCCAAGCTATTTTGATTTTAGTTTAAACATTAAAACTTTCGAGAAAATAAATAAAATAGTAGTAAAATAAAATAAAATAGTAGTAAAATACTTGATATCAAACAGTTTTTTTTAAACATTTAAATTCATAAAAGAGGAAATTCAGTTCCTGATAAATTTACGTAATTAATGATCAATCAATAAATCAAATGGTATTTTTTTCCAGAATCAGCGGTATACTAAATGTTAGGCGCAGCAGTTACGATATAAAAGTGTTATAAGTAAGGTATACTATATACCATAGCTGCACTCTTTTTTTTTTTTTTCCTTATGTCATAGTAAATACGTTTGGAGAGAATTACACTAAAAATTAAGTGGTGTGGAAAAAGGGGCAGATACTAAAAATACTCCGGATTATTAATTATCATGTTGGCAGCTATACTATATATGATTGTATTTTGCATATAAGAAAGTGTACAAAAGGATATGAGGATATCGAATAAGAAAAACTGAGACAAATATAGAAGACGAGTGCCTTTTCTTTTATGGGGAATTCTTAAAGCTTTTCGGAAAAAAATATATATATATAAATAGGTTGCAAAATTTGCAACACAAATTAGAATTGGTTTCATTTTATACATTAAAACTCCTGTTTAAAAATATTTTTTTTTAATCCTTGTTCTCAAACTTTTTTTCAAACATTCAAATTTTTAAAAATATATTAAGATCTTAATAATTTTATATAACTGATAATTACTAAAACAAAATATACAACTTTCCGAATCAGTATATATGGGAAAGTTTTTGGACAGAGAAAATTTATGTCAATACTATAACGATATACATAAAATAATATTTTTAATACAAGAAAACCTGAAATATGGTACGACAATATGAAAAAAAAAATGATGACAATAAAGGAATTTTGGAAAATAAATAAATGAGTAGTTTGCAATTCTAATTAATTTAGCAAAGCTTAAAATGTGTTGTGTTTTCTTCCCACATGATGGCGCTGATGAGCCAGAATCATTGGATAGCGACCCTTCATGAACAGTATTATTATTCAGACTCCCTATTATTGAAATATAGAGATCTTTTAAGTTAGAATTCCATGCTTTTGAAAATTTTCATCTTGTGTTGCATGCAAAAAAGTATTATCAGATGATAAAATTTTCTTAAAAAAGAAGTGTATTATAAGTCATCCTGTTAATCATAAATGTATTAATGAAAAATATTATCACTGTATCACTTCCATATACATATTAACTGATAAAACTTAAAGCTAAAACTAAATTTATAAGTATTTACTTTAATTTTAATATTACAAAATGCTACTTATCCCAACTTATAAAAATAAACAAGCAAGTTCAAGTTAAAAAAATAAAAAATAAATAAATAAATAATCTTGAAAAAATTTATAAAAATATTTTTTTCTTTAACTACTTTTTTTAAATAATAAATTAATTAATATATATATATATATATATATATATATATATATATATATATATATATAAATTAATATATATATATATGTCAATAACTTAATATAAATAGAAAAACAAATTATGAAAAAAAAGGGGAGGGAGGTAGCATAATTAAAAAAGAAAAAAAAAAAATGCATTTATTTTAATATAATAAAAATATATTTAATGCAATATTTTAGCAAGTTATCATTTTTATGATATTTAATGCAATATTTTCCCCTCTTCTTTCTGTTGTTTTCTGCGACAGTATTTATTTTTGTCTCAAAAGAGTTTTAACCCAGTTTTCAGTTCAGTTTATCAACATCGGGAGGATATTTTGCGTAGGTGACAGGAAGCAGTTCTTGAAGCTGGTTTAAATAAATTTATATATAAACTTAAGAGACCATTTATCAATTAAAACTAAATAATAAAAGAAGTGTGTTAATACGCGCATATGCTTATACATGCTCTATTGTATTTTATATTTTTAAATATAAATTTATACTATACTTATATTTATTTTATGAATTTATATGAATACTAAATTTAAATTTAATGTTCGTATACTATATACGGATTAAATAACCCTATAACAATTGTGTATATATGATGGATTAACTAGATATAAAAATATATTAAATTAAGTGGCACTTTATATTTATATAAACAATACGTACTGTGCACCAATGTTCAATATTAATTACAAAATTTAATATATTTGTATTATATGCTACATTTAGTTATATATTTATACTATGAATTTATAATATATAACTAAAGCATTTATAATATATAACTATAACTAATATATAACTAAATATATTAGTAATATAATATATGACTAAAGCATTTATAATATATAATTTATAATATATAACTATGGATACTCGTAGCGGATTCATATAGGATACACTATGCTGTGTAACCTATATGGATCAAATCTGTTGAATATACATGATCAGTTAGCAAAATTAAAAAATATATTAAATTAAGTGATACTACTTAGATAAATAAATAAAATCCACTGTTTGCAACGTATGCTGTTCTAACCCTTTATTATTAAATTTAATATTTTAATATTATATTTATATTTACATTATATGTGCATTTATATTAATACTACAAATTTATACACATAGTACGTTGTCTAGACTGTATAGATCGAACAACATCAAAAATAGTTTAACATATGTGAGAATACAAAAAGAAACATAACTAGATTAAAAAAAAAAAAGAAGTAAGACAATATGTTTACATATAAATAGTATATACTATGTGCATTTGAGCATGTTATATTGCATATTCATTGCTAAATGAAATATTTCAGTGCTATACATGGAATTTAACTTGAAAAAAAATATAAGAAGAAATTTTTTGAACATAAATACAGTATTAATATTAATTCCTTTAAATATATACTCCAATATTGCTTCTCCAGAATTCCAATATGTAATTTCAAAACAGAAAATTTATTTTGTGAATGAAAAAATAAAGTTTAATTACAGCGATCTTTCTGTTATGTGTTTTCTCAACTGACCGTAAATATGGCAACATTTCTGCGGAAAATAACTATCTATAATCTTATAGAGTATCATAATATACTCAAAATAATACACTCATATTTATACAATATTAAAAAAAAAAATTCTTAAGCATTTTTAAACGGGTTTCATCAATTGAATATAATGAGGGATCACTACCAATACTATATTAAAGTTCGAAATTTTAGTGTTTGAACAACTATATCACTAAAATAAAATGAGTCGTCGTATAAAAAGATTTATAAAATTCTACTGAAGCGTAATTATAATAATATTTCATAAATTTTCTATTTTTATGTATTTTAGTAAAATTGCACTAGAAATGTAACTTTTTTAATAATATTAATATATTAATTTCATATGATTTTCCCTTTATTAAATAGCTACCACTTATGATGAAAAATGAAAATAACAAAATGAAAATGTACATGAAAATATACATTTTCATTTTGTATATTCAAAATATTTAATTTTTAATGAAAATTAATTTTTTTTTTTTTTTTTTTTTTTTTTTTTTTTACATAAATGAATTTTACAGTTCAAAGTTAATGACATTTTAGAATTTTAGAACGCAATTATTTATATTCCTAACTTTTAACTTTTAGAAATTTTCCAGTAAGTTGATTTTCTTGCCTCATATCGCAAAACACAGTCAAATCTCTGGTATCTAAACAAGTATCTTCATCATCTAACAAAACTTACATATTTAAATTGTCTTCTTTATCAAACAAAACTTAAATAAACAAGCATCTTTATCATCTAACAAAACTTAAATATTTAAATAAGCGTCTTCACCATCTAGACTAAATTTACCTTTAATGTCGACAAACTAGTTTTCATTATTAGTAAGATAATGTTCAATTCCAGTATAGGTACGTTTCTAAAAACTTTTTTATTAAATTAAAAATATTTTTTAAATGATATAATATCTAAAAACCTTTCTTAACACTTTCGGTACAGGCAAATTTGTGCCTTTTCTAAAACTGATTGCCGGGTAATATTGAAGTAAACTAAAGCTAGTTGCCGCAAACTTTTGATGTTTAAACGTGGATAAATGTTGAATGCAATGTTTTAAAATGTTACTCTTGTAATTACCGGAAGCTTGGAAAGAAGATTAGTTATATAATATTAGAACGAACCTATAATACTATCAAAGAATTGATACTCTAATAATACTATATAAATAATACTGAAGTATTGTTTCCATAGAAATTCTTGAAAAGACGTAAATTTACGTCAGCGGCAACTAACTATAGAAGTTGAAATGACGTGTTTCACGTCGGCGGTCACGAATGTGTTAAAAAAGTTTTTCAAAATGTCTCTCGCCCCCCCCCCTTCCGTTATTATTATTATTATTATTATTTCGTATTTAAAATTTAAAAGACATTTTTTTTACTGAGAATTTCAGCATTGATGGGGAACTTTCTATTTTAAAAACAAACAAATAAATAAATAAATACTAGACAATTATTAATGTATTTTTAATGTACGTACATACAAAAGACTTTGGATATACTACGGCATACTAGAGATTTTTTTTTTTTTTAATCATATTTTATTATCTTTTTACTGCACACAGCATAACGGAATATTTTAAACGAATTTTTACAAAATATTTTATAGAATAGGATATGGTTTGAATAAATGCCCGCAGAGCTGAAAATAGCATTCAAATATGTTTAGATATATAAGGGTAAATTGCGCAACGTGCTTTTTTGTCGTCTTATGAGACTTTAACCTATTACAACAGAGTTAAAAAGTGTTTATGATTGGTGTTCGTTTACCTGTCGGCTTTTTCATTTCATAAATAGTTTCAGATTTATTTCAAACAGATATATGTTATTTCAGTTTTCACTTTTATTGTAGAGTATGGCTATTGAAAGTTGCACATATAATAAAACTGGCTTATGTCAGCGACGCCCAAAATAACTCGAATACATTAAGGTCTAAGAGAGTTACTTATTTTAATCACATTTCAACTTTTTTATATTGCACTAAACACAACGAAATTAAGATATATTTTCAAGGCGCATGATTAATACCAATGATGCGTTTACAGAACCAGAGAAAAATAATCGGATACAATATCGCTGAAGGTGTATAAAGTCATTTTAGCATATTTCTATAGAAAATATGATGTATATACCATTAATGGTTTGCATACCAGGACTCACAAAAATTTCGGTAACAGTACGTCGGTCAACAATACTTTTTTCAAACATATTTTTATATCTTTTTATTAAAGGGAACATAAATAATTAACGTACATTATTCATATTTACAAAACATATTGTCTACAAAATATAATAACATTAATGATTGATTTACTTAGTTCTTAGTAAATGTTTTTCTAGAAGGTTATAATTTTAATCTAATACAATCTAATTAAATAATTTGTGTTTACTGAGAAAATGATAAAAATATATATTCGCAAATTATTTGAGCATACTTAGATTAGCTACTAAGCATTCGGTTAATGTTTGATCTTACTAGAAAAAAAAAAAAAAAAAAAAAAACCACTGTACTTAGAACAGTTGTAGTTATTGAATAATTACCGAACCAAAACTTAAGTTCAAATCAGAAACGTTTTCTTTATGAATCAAAAAATTTAATATAAAAGAGACTATATAACCGTTTTTCAACTAATAAATTGAAACAAGAACGGCATTACTAAAAAAAGAAAATCGTAGATAAATTATGTATTAAAAAGAAACAAGAAGGAAAAATCAAGCGTTGCGCATTGATTATTAACACTTTCGAACTGTACGTATTTGTTGTATTGTATAAATTTCAATATACTTTGTCTTCGTTATTGCACAACGGACAGGCAGAAAGAGTGAAATGCATACAGATAGACTACTTGAATTCATAAACACTATAAACATCTTTCGAAAGTGTTCAAAATGCTTAATGAAAAAAAAAAAAAAAAAAAAAAAAAAGAATGCAGCCCTCAAATTCTAATTGCAGCCCTTAATGTGTCTTAATATTTTAGTGTAACTCTGCAAATTTGAAGAATAAATATACCTCATTCTACACAAAGCATTATTTTAGCATATTAAGAATAAACCTTGATTTTCTTTTTATGAATTTTGCAGTAGAAAATTATTTAAATATCATTCATTAAAATGTCTGTCGTAAACGCAATGAATTGGATTTTTTTTTTTTTTTCATGTCCCTGTACACAAACCAGTTGTAAAACACCTAATAATGCCATTTTAAATAGAAAACATTCCAAAGTAAACTTGAATAACATATATAGTTTTTTAAAAATTCTGAAAATATTTACAGACGCTGGATTTGGGCAAACGGACAGCTATACAGATGAACAGTCAGACAGAGAGATACACAAATTCAAACTATATTCACTCATAAAATTTTTTAGAAAGAATTAAAAACGCTTAATATAAAAGGAAATGCAAATCCAGGAAATTTGCAATAATATCCCTTAATATAACTAAATATTTTTGTGTCGTACTGTAAATCTTGATGCTAATCATACTATATTCTATAGGAAGCATTCTTTTGTGCATGACATATTTTAATTATATTAAGATTTGTGCAAAGTAAAGTTATTAAAATTTGGTTTAAAGTAATGTATCTAATATAACGCAATGCTTTGGAATACTTTCGTCGGTCCCTGTACACAAATCAGCAGTGGTATTTACTCCATTTTCTATAAACAACATCTGATAATGAACTTGAAAAACCTACTTCAATTTCATTAAGATTTGTGTAAAGTAAAGGTATAAAAATATGGTTTATAGAAATACCTCTCACAGAAGGCAATGCTTTGGAATACTTTCAGGTGTCCCTGTACACAAACCACTAGAGGTATTCAATCCATTTTCAATAGGGAACCTTCAATAATGAACTGGAATAACCTATATTAGTTTCAAGAAATTCTATGTATATTTACGGGAATTAGAGCGCGGGCAGACGGACAGACAGACAAACCGAAGTTATTAACACTTTTCAACTTTGTTGGTCAAGTCATCTTTTAAAAATTAAATATCTCGAAAACTATTTTACTCGCACACTTGGGACTTCTTTCGCTTTTCTTCTTAGAAGAAGAGAAATCTTTTTTGAAGTGTAAATGTTAACAAAAGAGGTGTCGTAAAGAAATAAGTTTTGTTTTCAATATTCATACACTCCTGGGTATAAAAAATGGTATGTCTTGAAACTCTTCTTGATTTGAATCCATTTTGTAATTGTTTTTTCTGACTCTCAAATTAAGGATAATCCCTGTCATATCTTATTAATCATTCTATATATATATATATATATGCCAGGAGTTAAAACATTATAGTTTTACCTATCTATATATAAACATTACTAAAAAAAATAAATGTAACGCAATATTATGTTTAAAAATAATATTAACTTCATATTATTTTTTTTATTTTTCTCATTAAATACGCTCGATTAAATACGTAAATCATTTGTCTGTTCTTAAAATTATTATTTGGAAACTAAAATATTACTACAATGGTATATTTTCGGGATTGACTTAAGAGATTAGGGATAATTTACAGTCGCCAAGATAATTCAGATTTTAGCTATCTGGCTAACTTTTTTTTCTTTGAAGAGTTTTCTATCGTGCTCTTTCTTAAATTTTAAATGTTACTAAAAACATATGCATTTGCTAAAAACATATGCATCTATTTAAAAATAGGTAATTTCGTTATAAAAATGCACAACAAAAAAGTATTTCATTCCTTTTCTTTTTCTTTCATTCTTTTATTTCCCCCCCCCACACACACACACTTTATTATAAGAATTAAAAGAAAAAAAAGAAAGAAAGAAAGAAAGAAAAACATTAATATAGTTACATAATAGATAATTGTAAATGGTAATAATTTTTTTTATTATTATATTACTTATATATGTACATATGTATTAGTAGACTTTAATAATTTTTTATATGTGTTATCCGTAAAACTACTTCAAATCGATAATTATTAACTTAATTATAATATATATCCTAATGCGCTTTACAAATTACAGTATTTTAAACAAAATCTAGTTTTCACAATTATTATGTATAAATTAATATTTACTTACCACTAGGCTATTCAATTAATTTAAATATTTTTTTAAAGACTTCTGAAATCGATGGTGAGTTCTAACAAAAAACTTATGTCAGCTTTTTGAGTAATTACCACAAATATATTGATAATTTGATTGTTTTTTGTAATTTGATGTAAATTTTACGTTTCTAATATTATGAGAAAAAATGTGGATCTAATCTTAGTTATAATTCTGATTAACAATGACAATAAACGTATTTAAGTATTTTATTCTGTATTTAATAAAAAAGCACCACAAAACTGGCGTTGTGTGCCGTTTTGACTGCAGCACTCGTGCTTACTTTATTCGCCTGATGAAGGGTCGTGTGTTTTTGCGACCCGAAAAAATTGTTCCGAGTTTATTGCATTTTATGGTGTTTATTCAAAGTTTGTAAGTAATATTTTATTTTGTAGCTTATGCTTGGTTTTAAATGTGATCTCGCAGTGTCCCAAATTAAGATACTCCAGCTTCAAAATTGCCGAATGTATGCGCAAATACTTCGTTTTTGTACTCAGAGTAGCTAAGAATGGGATACACAAAAGTAATTTTCTTTTTTTTCTTCTTTTAACGATTCCTTATATTGAAGAATATTCAATAAAATTATTAATGTAGTTAAGGATTTGAATTGAACTGAATTTCCTTTTTAGAATTAATAAATAACTTCTATATATTTGTCATTATTATCATTATTATTAATCTATGAGACTTACCCTTGATATTAGCTATTTGCAATCGACTATGCTTAGTTAAGTTATTAAATAATGTCTAAAACTACCGCATCAAAAGTTTTGTTTAAAATTACCAACCCAAAGAGAATTTTTCTCTTATTCTTCTTATTATGATTATTATCATTAATATTTTAAAGTTACAGTATTTTAAACCAAAGGTAGCTTTCTCTGTCATGAATTCCTTCTTATGATATTTTAAAGTCCTAAATATAGCTTTTTTCTGCAGATTTTATTTTTCATATCACAACAGGAAAACGCTTGCACCTTATCTTAGTTTACAAGCTTGTTTTCCAACGACGAAACGTACATTGAGGTATTTTATTCCAAAGCTTTATATGAATATTAATTGGGGTACAACAATGACCCAAGTTAAGATTCTTTCAGCTTTAGAATAATAATCGAAATAATTAACAACGTATTTGAGGCTTTCGTTATAATTATTACTCGTCATTTTTATTTTATTTATTTATTCATATATTTTTTGGTTACTGTGGATTATGGCGGCATTTCACCATCTGTTTTCTTGCATTCTACAACACTGCTATATATTATATATATATATATATATATACATAAGCCTAAATAAAATATTGCATTAAACTCTACTATTCTGAACATCTACTACTGAAGTGTATTTATTTTCATTTTAGTAAAATTGACTTGTGTAAGAATATGAAACTTTTTATTCCTTAACAGAAATTATTTTCATGCAATTAGCTTTATATACATAGTATATATATATAAACGTTATTAAGTTTTTTTTTATTCTCCACAAAAAGTTTAAATTTGAATACTGTAAACATATTCTTATAAATTTAAAGACCTATATAATGAATTTAAGATAACGTGATAGATCTGTGAGACATATTATGTATGTGTGTATGTGTATGGTTGATATTTAAACTTGAAAAACTTCTTCACACACCATAAAATTAATGGAAGCATTACTTCAAAAGGACGTGGCTTTTCTTATTCAGGTGAAAATACGTGCTACTGCTTTGGAGGCAAAAGCAAGACGTCTTGTCTTGCTTTTGTCTCCAAAGCAGTAGCACATATTTTGCATCTGAAGAAGAAGGACTACGTCCTTTCGAAACTGTTAGAGGTTCCATTAATTTCATGGTGTATAAAGAAATTTTCAAGTTTAAATATTGACTGTACACCAGTTCTATAATTTAGTATTGTGTGTGATTTTATCTATGCGTATTATTGTGACTGTGCGATAATATTCACATGTTAATATTCGTCTCATTTTAATGTAGTACATAAAATTATTTACAAAAAATAATTAAAAATATCTTTAGCACTTATGTAGTCTGAAAAGAAATTATTAATTAAATAATTGTAATATATATGATGGAATGTCTACGATTAAAATCAATTATTATGATCGATTTTAAATCAATCAAAAAGTAAACAGAGCATCAGATTGTTTAAAATCTGAACTGAATTGCATTGCTTTTTCAAAGTCAAGGTACTATTTAGTAAGTGTATAGGCATTAATCTTTAGTATCGCTGAAAATTAAGAAAATTTTCAACTAAAACTTTCTTCGATAAATCAATGTAGAAAAGTGAAAGAATTATACGCTCACAATGGTCAGTTTATTAAATAAACAATCGGCTGGGTTACCTACAGGACTTTCTCTTACCCTGCATTTGAATACTAAAACGACATATTATAGATAAAGGAGCAAGATAACAAATGCTGTATATAAACGTACCTCAAAAATTGTTGAAAAGAGTTTTAGAAAGAGTTTTATTAGGCGTATATTTCTGTGTGAGGGGCTACAACCGTCTCTCAACTCCCATATTAAAAATAGTACATACATTCAAAAAAAATTAAGACTGTCATTAAATTAAAAAGCTTATTTAAAGTTATTCAGAAAAAATTTACTCATACCACTCCTTGAAAGTTAGCAACCTTGGTTAAAATTTTCAAGTGGAACCCCGTATGATCTTCAAAGCACCCAGTTTAAATTTCCTGCAACTATTTGTTTTTAAGTTATGCTGATAATACATATATGTTCAAATAAACCGCTAGAAATACATTCGTATTTAAGCGATCTCTTTTTCTCTTTTTCCCAATGAGGGGGAGGTGTGCCTTGGGGGGGACTCATGTCAAAGGTGTGCCTTGGGGGGGACTCATGTCAAAGTTGTACCTTGGGTGGGACTCATGTCAAAGTTGGGCCTTGGGGAGACTTATGTCAAAGTTGGGCCTTGGGGGGACTCATGTCAAAGTTGTACCTTGGGGGGGGGACTCATATCAAAGTTGGGCCTGGGGGGACTCATGTCAAAGTTGGACCTTGGGGGGACTTCATTCAATAAATCCCCATTCAATAAACCGACTGAAATAGGCTCTTAGCACTATTAAGAGTGACGTATAAAAATTCGACAACGCTGTACCGACTGGAATAGGGGTACCTTGGGGGGGACTAATGTCAAAGTTGGGCCTGGGGGGGACTCATGTCAAAGTTGTGCCTTGGGGGGACCTCATTCAATAAATCCCCATTCAATAAACCGACTGAAATAGGCCTCTAGCACTAATTAAGAGTGACCTATAAAAATTCGACAACGCTGTACCGACTGAAATAGGGGTTCTTTGGGGGGGGGGGGGACTCATGTCAAAGTTGGGCCTGGGGGGGACTCATGTCAAAGTTGTGCCTTGGGGGGACCTCATTCAATAAATCCCCATTCAATAAACCGACTGAAATAGGCCTCTAGCACTAATTAAGAGTGACCTATAAAAATTCGACAACTGTACCGACTGAAATAGGCCTCTAGCACTAAAAAAACAGTATTGAAATTTGGAATCCAAACTAGTACTTTTACTATCACAGTGTACGATAAAATAATTATCATTCCGCAGCAGTTTTTGTGCCTTTGATTTTTGGTAAGATTTAGTGAAGTTCTTCCACGAATGACATCAGATGAGAAGAATATATTCACACAATTTTGTGTATCCTTTTTTATAAATTATACACAAATCACATAATATAATTAAATTTAGCCCAATAGAAAAAAAAAAAAAGTAACAGAATTTGAAATGCAATAAGAGCAATTTCAGTGTATAGTCCTACTATAACCGATTGCTTTTTGGTGCGGATCTGTGATTTTCATATCATATCCTTTACTAAACATGCTTATATGGGAATGAAAAATGTATACTGTAATTTCTGGCAGATACCCCGCAGGTTATATAATCCAGTTTTGCACCAGAAATTTCATTTGATAAATAAATTTATATTTGTACGAGCTCTTCCTTCAAAAAAGTATAACTTTCTCTATTAAATAAAATTTCTGGTGGAGAAATGACACATCTTACCTGCGGCTTATCTACCAGAAATTACGGTATTCGTTTTATTTTGTTTAGTGCAGTCTAAAGAAGTTAAAATGTACTTACCAGAAATTTCGCCCATAAACGGTAGATATGTAAACTACCTTGGATATACGAGTTTCCGAAAAAATTGTTTGTGGTGATCCCTATATGATACAGATTTACAACAACGAGTTTGGATTTTAGCTACAATTTGTTCTTGAGATATACTGGTAACAGATACACAAACTAACCGCTAAAATCTTGATTTTCGGATTCAGGTAATCTCAAAGCGTGTAAATATATCATATTTCAATTTCAAAAGTTTGACTCTGGGATAACATAATTTATGAGTAAGAGAAAGTAAAAAAAATACGCATTTTTTACTACCATCATTCCTTTTAATTTTAAAAAGGTTAAAATAAGTTTTAAAGTTATATTGTTAAATCAAATAAAGTTAAAATTTAAAAAAAAGTTATTTTGTTCACAAAAGTTAATAAAATACTTATCGTTAAATTTAAACCGTATATATATATATATATATATATATATATATATATATATATATATATATATATATAAAATCGTAGCATGCTGTTATATTAATTTAGGCTTACGAAACGCTGACAGATTTTTTTTAAGGAAAAATTTTATTTGAAAAGATATAGTGTTATTTCAAAGAAATTTATTCTTTGAGCAAAATGGTAGATATAGTAATTTCTAACAGTTACTTTTAACGCATCTATAGAAAGACAGAGAGAGAGAGAGAGAGAGAGAGAGTAAATATTCAAATGTATTCTTTTACTAACAAAATTAATATTCTGTAAAAGTGTCATAAATGGGAAATCTATATGTGTGTATATATGTGTATATATACATATATGAGTGAAGAGTCAAACATAGCAAAATTAAATTTATGCTATGTATTAAAAAGTTTTCAGAGCATTAATTCCATTTACGGATTTTTCTAAATATTATTAATATGCACGTATTTCCTCACATTCACGCTATATTAATTAAGTCATTTCGAAACACGGATTATTTGTAAAATTATTTTGAGAAATAAAATTCATTAATAGGACAAATTAAACTTCTGCATCCCCCCCCCCCCCCCCATTCCCTTTCGAACGTATTTTTAAAAATAAAATATATATATATTTGGTAATAATTTTGGAAATTCTTTTTTTATGATCATCATTCTTTGAAATGCAAGTACTTAAGTAAAGTAGTTTACTGCTAATTTAAATAAAAACCAAATTCAATAGTGCTTTAAAATGCACACACACAGTAATATATATTGTTAAAATCAGAAGACATTTTGTAGAAACTTGACAAACAGATAATGTAACTTTAATCAAACACCACAAATGAGGAAAAAAAATACACGCATGCAAAATATCAATAATTTATTTACGCAAAAACTAATGAAAATCTTAATTATTTTATGAATTCGTAACAATGCTCGAATAAAAAATGTCACAGTTTCGGTTTAGGTGCGTTATCGTAAATAAACACTTTTTTTAAACTTGGGGGAAAAAAACTGTAATTAATTTTTTCCACCAGGCTCATTTATATGCTCTAAAATTGAAATTTTGATTTCAATGAAAATTCACATCTTTATTATTATTATTTTTTAAATAATTCATGTAAAAATTGATTTGCTCATGGTACCCCCACTTTATTTCGTTTTATACATCTTCAGAAAAAAAAAAAAAAAAAAAAAAAAAAAAAAGCCGTAAATATCAATGATATATTCTTTTGCTTTCCGAAATGTTACTCTGTAAAAATGTCAGAACTGTCAAATCTTTATATTTATGAACAGGTCCAGTCGAGCATAATAGAATAAAATATACACTTTATGATACAGAGAAATTTCATTACATTCATCGATTTTTCTAAATATATTTTACAGTACATATACTTTCTTATGTTTATATTCAAAATATTAGTTTTTTAAATGTAGAATAAATTCGTAAAATTGTTTTTAGAAATTTAAAAGATTAACGAAAAAAATAATTTTTTAATCATTTTTCAAAAGTTCTTTAAAAAAATTTAATTAGAAATCCGCAAATGCTGTTTTTAGCACATAATCTTATTTTAAGGATTAACTTATAATAAAATAATATATATTAAAGAACGTTATTAATTTTGAATATAATTATTAAAATCATGTTTTATTAAAATATAACAATTAACCAATATAATATTATTAATAGATAATTACTATCTATAACTTAATTTATTTTATAAGTGCATTCATACTCGAGTTCATATAGTTTTATCGTCATAAAAGACATGCCTGGTATGGATAGAATATAAGTAATATTTTATTAAATGTATCTTTCAGTGAACAATTGTTGAAGATAAGTTGCAGTTTCTTTTTAAGTGTTTTAATTAGCTTTACAATTATATTTTTAATTTTTAAAGCAACAATTGCACACACACATAAAAAAAAAAAAAAAAAAAAAAAAAAAAAAGGTGGTATAAAGAAAATTTTCTACGTTATTTTACGTTAGATTAGACTACCTTAGAATTATTTTTAACTAAATAGTAATACTACTACTACTAATAATAATAATAATAGTAATAAACTATTTATTATTGTTTTTAGTATTAAATGTTGCGCTTTTCATGATTTTTTTTTTTTTTTTTTTTGGGGGGGGGGGGGGGAAGGTAAGAGTTAAAAACTTTTGGATAAAAAACTAAAACAGAAATTTGGAGAAAATTCTCCGTCATTGTATAACTGTGTAGATTTTTATTTATTGCATTTCGGCATGTATGTTTAATGAACAGAAGTTAACTAAAACTATTAAAAACATATTAATTAAGTGAAATCAAAATTCTTATGCCTTGATGATCGAAAATGGGATTTAGATATATGAGATTGGTGGTTTAAACTATTTTTTCTCTAAGGAAAATAAAAGGATTATTTAAATTTTCCTTCTATAAAATACTACTCAAACCATTTCGCATCATATAAGAAATAGTTAAATACGTAGTAATTTGTTATTACTACTAATAAATAACGCACGCGTTAAAAAAAAAAAAAAGTGCTTAGGTATTAAAATTTTGCATATCTTTTATTTAATAGAAGAGATGAGGCTCATAATTATATTAACATAAATATTTATTAAAAATTATCAGAACAAATATCTCAATTCAGTATGATACACTCGTTTGTATAAAGTATGTTAGTGTTATTGGAAATGTATTATTAACAAGTTTATTTGTAAAAATCTCACAGTTTGCACATCACTTCTATTTACCTCTTATACAATTCAGATTTTTAAAGAAAATTCTAAAATCTGTATAAATCACCCGTTAATAGTTATTGTGCTTTTGGTGCAAATCGCTTTTGCCATTAGTTTTTTTTTTTTTTTTTTTTTTTTTTTTTTTTTAACTAACTCTTAGGCTAAAATTACACACAGAAGGAATTTAATTTCTATTTTATTGGTACGCGCTGCTTCTGTTTTATTCCGTTTGGTTTTATGGGTATTAATTAATTAATTAATTATTTTTTCAAGAACAGCTATAGAACAAAATTGTAATTCTTGTTCATGTTGCAGTGATAACCAAGATAGGCGCTGCGATAGATTTTTGGTAGTTCATACAATATTACTTATCATTAACATCTCTCTCCCCATCTCTGTATGTATATTGTATATAATATTTAATTGGCATATAAAGATTACGAAAATAAGGAATCCGTAAAAAGAATAAACGTATAATAAAATATCTTATTAATTATAATACAATGAAACCTTTATAAGTTGAGAATACTAAGGTTCTAGAAAATGTGTCCAACTTAAAATTATGCTTGCAATTTTTTTTTTTTTTTTTTTTTTTTTTTTTTAAGACTATCCATGCATGCCTCATAACTTTTAATTATTTCTCAAGATAAAACTATTAATTATTCCCAATTTACCTATGAACATAATTAATTTGTAAATTGAAAATCTAAATTGAAACTGGTATGTTGGGGCCATTACAGAACTTTCTTCTATATTTTTATATATAACACCACCACCTATGTGTTAATAAGCAAAATCCATAGGAAAAAGAATCCTGAGAACTGAAATGTACTGTCCAATGCCCATTTAAAACGGTAAAAGCCAAAACATCTTATGGCTGTATGCTATCTGCTCTCTAGCTGTTTTGTTCTGATAAAATGAATTTTCTGATAAAGAAAGTCTTGGTGAAGTCTTGATAAAGAAAAGGACAGTGTCGCAGAACAATTATATATATATATATATATCTTGCAGTATGCGAAAACTGGAATAATTCAATCTGTGAATCTTCCAACTGGTGGAAAGAAAGATGTTTTTATAAGAGAAGACAAGGGTAAATATATTGATACAATAATCATTATTTTAATTACTTATAGCCATTTACAGCAGAGTTGTGGTCATGGGGTTCAAGAACAGTTGACTACATAGGGTCCTAATCCTGGGTGAAATAACCTTCGTAAGAGAGGGGGGGAGAGTCTTTCTTAGGGGTCAAATTTTGGAGAAAACTACGAAAAATTTCGAATGGCGAGACCGACGAGGATGACCAAGGACCGATTCCAGGAGGGATAATTAGGGATCAGGGGGTAAGTTTCTTTTCCTCTCTCACTGGGTAAAAGAGTACTTAACTTAGAGCAATATTTGAGAGTCTAATTTCCAAGTTAGAGTGGTGCCCAACTTATAGAGGTTGGAGATAATGTTAACCCTATGGATACATTCCATTCCGCGAAAAAATGCCCAATTTAGAGGATGGTCCAACATAGGTTTTCTCTGTATATACATAATTAGAATAGGTAAAATCACGTATAACAGTAATATATAGCACGAGCAGATAATATATGTATAAAACAAAAACAAAACTATTACGTTATGGCCATAAAGAAACTTTTTTCCCTATTTTCTTATGCAAATTTTCTTATACACGCTGTTCAAATTATTAAAATCATTCTTCATTAAAAGTTTATTTAAAAATTTATTAAAACTATTATTTATTAAAGTTATTTTTCTTAGAGAATGCAAACGATTTTCATTTCAGAGAACTATAACACGATATCGAAAGTAAGTCAATCTTGCACCCTACAGACAAAATCTGAGTAAATGTTTTTTTCTGCTCCTTTATTGAAAAAATCAATAACTTTTACGAGTTCCTTGAACAATATTCATGCCGAAAATTTACACCTTCCAGGAGTTCGATGTTAATATATATATATATATATATATTTCAATTTCACAATGATTCGTTCAAACTATTTCGCATTCTCCATATTTATTATAAATTATTTCCTATACTGCCATATTAAAAAGCTATGAAAAATGGGATGGAAAGTCACCTTGTAGGCGATTTTCATCAAAAGCTAATCAACACCAGATTAAGTCAATCTCCAAACTAATATTAACTTATATTCGAATTAGTTTCATTGATCTGCGAAATATATCGTCCACAAAATTTTCGCGACACACAGTCATATTCTAAAAGTGAACAAATTGTATTCAGGGCACCTCTAAACGTATAAATTCATAAAAAACTGGAGGTCAAAAAATTTCACGAAACCAATATTTTCTTCTTATGTATACAGGAGACAGTAAAAAAATTAACTATTACAAATATTGTGTTAATAGCTTTAGAGAGAGAAGATTTCTTAATGACTGTAACTTGCATGCGTAAACGGTCCGTTCAGACTATAAAAGACCTATTTAACTGTTGTCGCATCTTAAAGATGAGACCAGTAAATGACTTAAGGGAAGATGCAGTTCGACAGAAACTCTCTTTGATTGGGTTCTAAAGGCAGCATCTACAAGCATCTAAGACAGAAAACTATCTTGTAATGAAATTCTAACGCCGCTTTAGATGTTTGCAGGCTCACTAAGAAATACAGGCTATAAACGCTGTCACTTAATGGGCGATCGTAAATAACGGATACTACTTCAGTGACACTTCAGGCATAGATGGGGAATTTTCTTATGAATAAATGCTTTAATCCTTTGTTTGAGAGAAAGCGTTTACAATATAAACGTTTACTAGATTTTTTTAAAACTATTTACTAAAACATAAAATATAAGAAATGATCGTATTATTTCAAGACGAATGACGCGCTGGAGAATAATTTTTAATGATATTTATTCTATTTATTGATTATTATTTTGCATTATAATAATGAATAATAATAATATTCAAGAAAACCGCTGTGACATTTATTTACCAATAAAATGGCAGTTCTAATCTTAAAACGAATTTTTTTCATTCAACAGTAGGTTAAAGAGTAAAAACTGTGTGTTTTATAACTGTTATTAACTGTATGTTTGCGTTAAGATAATTTATTGGCTTCATGGCTTCATAAATCGTGTTTATCTTTATATTAGCTTTAAACGAGCAATAAAATTTGGGAAATGGCATTTTAGACATGAAATATCAAATTATGAACGATTACGTGTGAAAATAAAAAACATATTGCAGTATTTTAAAAACTACGTTTACTTTTTAAAATAATAATATAGGAGATACGATAGAAACTGAAAATTAAACGAGAAAGCCAGAAAATTCCTCTGACAATAGAATAATAATAATAATAAAAAAAAAAAAAAAAAAAGAACAATTTTAGAGACTATTGACGAAATACTGTAAATGTTTTAATAATAAAAACTACTTGACATAGCTTGGCTCTACTCAATTCCTTGTCATATACTTGTTTTTATATAAAGTTATATTACAGGAAATACTTTATTCACGTTAAAAAGATTGAACGTGGCTGACCACTCAACACGGTCACACATTGAAATGCCGCACCTAATAAGCGACCCTCTATCCAATCTATACATTTATCTTATGCTAATTTTCTTGACTAATTTTACTAGAACTACTTTAATATTTTAGTTTTGATGCAATTCCATGCTATTCCGAATTCAATAATCCCCGTAATGCAAGTTTATGGAAAATATTGCCCTATTTTGCTATGGTAAGAAAATCTTAAATTTCTAAAAACTTGTAGAGTTTTCAATTTAGAACAATTATAGTTAATAATGTTGAAATCAGCAACATAAATGATATTTTAAAAGTGGTTTGGCATTTTCAGGATAAAAATATTCTTCTTAATGAATGCTTAAGCGATATTTTTCCCTATTCTCCCATGTTAAAAAATAAATTTCATACAACTGTCGAAGTTTTCAAATTAAAATATTACAAATCAATCGAATTCCTGTCAGTGACCATGTATGATAATTTTGTACTTGTCCGACCTCTTCACGTTAATATGTCATAGTATAAAGTGTACACAGGGTACATGCTAATTAACGTACTAACAAACTGACTAACCTATACGAACGGCCCCCACACCAATTTTGTGATTCTCTGATTCCTCACCCTCTAAACGTGTAAAAACATCCAAAACCGAGGTCGAAAATTTCCCAGATTACCCAGTTCTTCATACCTATGGCATGAAGGGGAATTCAAAATATATTAATCATTACTACTTACGCTAAAAAATATGTTAAATAGAATTTATTTATCTATGAGATAGAATTTATTTATCTATGAGATCAGAAAAAGAAAAATGGATTAATGTGATGCTTTCTCTCAGTGAAGTTACTTTGATAATTGAATGTAATGCATTCTTCAAAACATAGAGTCAGCTATGTTTATTTTTTACTGTTTTTCTTATTCCTCTTCTGTCTATTCATATTTATTTATTTATTTATTTATTTATTTATTTTTTAGTTATTTTCTGATGTTTTTCTTATTAAGAAAAAAAAAAAAATAATAATAATATTATAATTTGTTATGTACAATAATATGTAATCTTTTTGGGTGCATAAATAAATATTTTAAATTATATTGAACTCGCATAAAAGTACCTTCAAGAATTAGCTTAAATATATTTTTAAAAAATAGCTCGAAGAAAATTTCTGTTCTTAAATTTACAATACAACTAATATTTTATCAATAATAATTAAACGCAAATTTGGGTGCATTTTCTATTATTATTATACAAATTTTATAACAGAAAAATACAAAGTTATATATAAAGATTATATATCATGTTTTATGAATTTAGATTTTC
This sequence comes from Salticus scenicus, assembly GCA_963930645.1. NCBI lineage: Eukaryota > Metazoa > Arthropoda > Arachnida > Araneae > Salticidae > Salticus > Salticus scenicus. The sequence goes on along the minus strand of OZ005657.1, from coordinate 148,127,203 downwards.
TGTAATTTATATTTGATTATTAATTTTTTTTTTCCTTCTTTTTTTTAGAATGAAAGAGCTATAGCCATGTAATAGTATTTCAAATGGATTAATACAAATTCGATACAAGAACGGAAGAAGTTTTTATGAATCTGTATAAAATTCTGAACATTGATGTAATTATAAATGTCTTTCATCTGTCATTGGTAACGGTACTAGATCTACATGTTTATAATTTAAAATTTTAATATAACATATTGTGCTTCTATTCCTCATAAGAAATTCTTTCAATCTTTTTGTAATAAAATTAACCAAATTGAACGTGTGAAGACAACATTTTATATGTCTTGTGTAATGCAATTCGAATTAATTAAAGTTATCTTTGTAAAATTCATAGGGAAACATTTTGGTAATCAATAAAACAATGAATAGTTTATTTTATTTCTTTCTTTTCTTTTTTCTGAAACATTTAATTTTATCATATATATAAAGAAAAGTTAAAAATAATAGTTTATTGTAAGAATGATATGTATAACTCTCCATTTTTCTCATGTAGAAAAGACACTTTAACAAAACATGTGTTCAAATATGTAGTAGATAAGATATATTTTATATTATATATTTTAAAATAAAATCATGCACTAAGTAATTAACAACAAACATGCTAAACCTGATGTTACTATTTTACTATCATTACTATCTATCAGCATTAAGTTTTTTTAAAATTTAATTCGAAATCACATATTTATATCATATTAGTCAATCCAAACAAATCTTCTCACATATTTTATATTATAACACATTTTATTTGTGAGATTATAGAGTATCATTTATGTGTCTTTTAACTACAGTTATAGTTTATTCATTTTTATGTTAATAAAAATTACTTCGTTTATACAACACAAGTATCAGTTATACATCGCTTTCAATTTTTTTTTTTTTTTTTTTTTTTTTTTTTTTTTTTAAAGCTCATTCTTTACTTTCCCGTTCTTCTGTAAATATTTTCTTGAATTTTGTTTTTAACCTTTTTTTTTTTTTTTTTTTTTTTAATACAAATTAAAAAACACCCAAAGAACTTAATTTTATTTATAATGCTTTACAACCAATCAATCAAGCTACACATATGATTAGCACTTCAGAAGATTATTAAAGACGGTATATATATTATATATAATGTAATTGAAAGCCCACTTGCATAAACATAAGTCATAATTATTACTTAATGTACTTTAGCCAAATACTCATGATTGGTACTGCAATAGAGATTTATTTAACTTAATTTTCTAATAAATATTTCAATTTAAAATTTATTTAGATATGGATTAATAAGAACAAATTGTTGCATAAGAAAAATCAAGAAAATTATTAAATGAAATGGTAAAATGAATTAAGAAAATAATTCTTTAAAATGGTGTTAGAATCCGCAATTAAATGTTCAAAAACCTTAACTATATTAGACACTTGAAAGAAAAAATATTGAAAGTAAAGGAAGAAAACAAATTCAGCTGATAATTTTAGTGCATTACATTCCTTTAAAATTTATTCGCTTGAGTAATCAGTATCACAATAACGCATAAAAAATGCATCATGTACAGATCGATCAAGATTAAACATTGATACTTTGTATTTAACTATACAAGATATTTAAAAAATACAAAAAATTGAAAAGAACGGGAAGAAAACCAAACTTGGCTGATAATTAGTGCATTAAATTGTTTATTTTTATAAAATTCCTAAACAACAATATTATTGAAAAATAATAAAGATTAAAAAAAACAATTTCAATCCACGAAAATAACGTGTTTGGAATAAACAAAATCAATGTTTTTAGAAAAAGTAAATGAAGTAGTAACATTACTTTTCTTGACAAAGTATAAAGATTAAGCAACAAAATTTCACAAAATTAGTACTCGTTTCACATTAACATATTACCTTTTTAATAAAATTTTAATCTTTTATAGTAAAATTTATTACTCTGTTTTATAGTAGAAGTTATTTGGTCCAATGTAACTTTTCCACCTCAACTATTTTAATGCAAAATATATTTCGTATTTTCTTAGAACGTGTAATGACAAGAGTATTATTCTATATTTAAAAATTAATTGCATTACTCTTGAGTAAAATTGAGAAAAATTGTTTAAATATATGAATACATACAAACTTATAACAAAATATTGCACTGTTCATAATTCATTTAATTTCTGTTCTAGTAGAAACGAAGAGGTTTTGTTCTCAAATTTCGATAAGTAAAAAGTACCGGATTCATATCTAGGTTAAACTCATTCGCCGAACGGAATTTTTTGTGATTTTCTCCGAAACTCATTTAAATACACGCTACAACCCCTTTGAAAAACCGCCGTGGGGAGCATTCCACCTAGGCATATGACCATCGCTTAATCAACTGGCTTCAGGTCCTACACAACCATTAATACCGTTTAATTTTTTAAACTGCTACGTTATATATATATATATATATATATATATATATATATATATAATTTGAATTATTTGGTACCATTGTAACACTCAGCAGACAAAAGATTAATGAAGATACCAACATAAAATTAAATTTTAATTAAGATTTATTTCGATTAAAATAGTCACGGTATTAATTTAATTTGAGTACAAATTATTAGTAAAAACATGTTAAAATACTTACGCAGAAGAGAAATGACACTAACATAACACATAAGCCTAACGATGAGAGAATTTGCATAAACTATGAATTATTAGTAACAGTCAACATTTGAGATAAAAGAGAAAGGATAAAATCATATATATATATATAATTTTTAATACTTCCACACCCTTAAACAAGAAGATATTTATACTGAGTTACATAAATGTTATATAGTAAATCTACACTTGTACTTGTAAATAAATATCGTTTAATTTGGCTGTGTTCTTTTATAAGGTATGCAAATTTAGGGATATTTCAATGACTAGCTTATATATATATTCATATTCGGGCTATTCGTGCAATTATGAATGGAAATGGCTGATATCATATATTTTTTTATTATATTGGGTGAAATAATTATTCATTATTACTTTTATCATTATTATTAGAGCTTGCTGTTATTAATAATCTTTTGTACTTGCATTGGACCTAAAGTGCATATGCGAGTGATTCTCTGCTAAAGAGTACAAGTTTGGGGATGTGTTTTACATATTTAAAGTAAAAATAATAAAATAATAATAATAATAATAATAATAACAATTCGCCAAGTATTTCTTTAGAAATTCAAATTAAATATTTGCAAATATCTGTAAAATTTTAGCATAATAGTTTTTAAAATAAATGCAACCAAAATTTAAATTGTATTATTACTATTATTATTTAGACTAGTATTTAAAAATGCATCAACTAAAATTAAAAAATGCAAAGAAATATCATTGTGTGAAATGTAAAAATATCTATTATTTTTTTACATCACAGTGTAAGTACATTCACCGATTTAAATCATTCTAAATAATCCTCAAAAAATAAGAAGTAAAAAAATAAGAAGTAATGAATAATTTATTTAGTTGCTTATTTTATATTTATATTTCAATAGAGGAAATCACCATAAAATGTATCTTAAAGTATAGTCAAAGTTGAAAGCAAGACATTTTTGGAAAGAAAAAAAGAAAAAAAGAAAAATAAATATGAAAGAAAGAATGATTATGAATATATATATATATTTTTTCCTTTTTACAATGAATTACTAACACAAAAGGGTACATTATTGTACCAGTCATAAATATATTATATATCTACACTCACATAGAAAATTAAAACAACAATCTGTTTACTACTTTTCTTCTTAATAAACAAATAAACATAGGAGCATACAATTTAGAGGGCATATTTATTATCAAATCATTAATCGATGTTTATATGAGATAATATATACCTAATTATTAATTTTCAAACTGATATTAAGTCAATTTTTTTTCAAAAGTAAGTTTTGAAAGTAATTAAAAATTTAAAACATTTTAGAAACGATAACTAAATGAGAAATGGTGTTAAGAAAGCATTAGAGGTAGATGACGATGCACATGCAGCCAAATGCTAAATTAAAACCAGATTTCTCTTCCTGTATTTTCTCTTCTTTTTTCTTCATTTTTTTAATGTGAATAACTTTTTGAAAATATACATAAAAGCATGATAAGATCATTTTAATTATTCTGGCAAGATCCATAGTTTAGAAAGTAATAATTATACCTTTTTTCAAAAAATCCGTTATGAAGGGAAAAAAAAAAGTGAATAGAGCAAGAAAAATCGGATTTTAATTAAGAATTTCGAGGCATAAATATCTTCACCTGTCTGTAATGCATCCTTCACACCCCTTCTTAAACAGTTTTCTTATTTATATAAATATATTTCTTTTCTTTTCTTTCCTTTCTTTCTTTCTTTTTTTTTTTTTTTTATTTCTGCTAAAATTACTTCAGAAAAATATTGAAGTAATATCAGTTTAAATATTTTTACTTCTGTGATATTATTTAACATTTGATTAACCATTTGTTAACAAACATGCCATCCAAATTTTATGTACATTTTTTTAAATTTATGCGCAAAAGAAGAAAACGATAAAAAAGTTTTTTTCTTTAATTTTTCATATTAGTGTACAGTCGGTAACAAAAGTGTCTGAACACTAGCAAAAATTCCTATGTAAAAAAAGTACACTTCATATGGTTTTGTTAAATAAATCCTGTTCTTAGTCAGTGTAAGAACATGATTAGAAAAGGATTTATTTAACAAAACCGTATCAAGTGTTCTTCTTTTACATAGGAATTTTTGCTAGTGTTCGGACACTTTTGTTACCGACTGTATAATAATACATAACGTTACTGCATAATGTGATTGCAGATTTCCTAGAGATAATTTGGTAAATATTTTGAAATGCTCGTTTTTCAGCCATCATTATAATGGCAGTGCTGAAATTCTTAAGGTATGTTTTATTGTTATCAATAACACTCTTTTTAATGCAATCATTATTATTTCGAATTAACCTTTAATGTGTTAATCATATATTTTATTTTTAAATTCGTTTAAAATTGAAATGCGTAATACCAAATAAAAATTGTCTAATGCAATTGGACTTCTATTTAACGAAGTCGCTAAACCTTTCTAAAAAGTTCGTTATACAGAAAATTCGTTAAATGCGCTCACTTTTTATAATAGATTGAACTATATAACGACAAATTTAACGAAACCTTTTTGGAACATTTCAGAAACACGACTGCACAAACATTGACGTCTCATGCAGTTATTAGAAAAATGTATGCAGTACTACCAAAACAGTTTAAACATGACAAATACATTTTGACGAAGTCTTTTTGCTGTGAAACTCTGATAAATTAAAACATGCGTTCGTTGAATAAAATCCAATGCATGCTTAATGATACATTTCGCATTATTGAGGGGACATACATGAATATATATATATATATATATATATATATATATATGTATATATATAATGCATAGAGTATACATTTCAAATAAAATATTTATGGTATGAATATTTTAGTTTAAATTGTTTTATAAAAATATATACAATAGAAGCGTAAAGACAAACGTAATCGAAGTGGTGAACGTTTCATAAAGATATCAAAAAGCGTTTCTGAAATGTGTTAGTATAATGAAACATTGTAATGTTTCTTTCAATATAACTAAATCATTTTGTATTGTATGGGGAGTTAATTCGTACAAGATTATTTAGCTTAGCTTTTGTGAAGTACAGCCGGTAACAAAAGTGTCCGAACACTAGCAAAAATTCCTATGTAAAAAAAGTACACTTCATACGGCTTTGTTAAATAAATCCTTGTCGAATCCTGTTCTTAATCAGTGTAAGAACACGATTTGATAAGGATTTATTTAACAAAACCGTATGAAGTGTACTTTTTTTACATAGGAATTTTTGCTAGTGTTCGGACACTTTTGTTACCGACTGTATCTGAGCTTAATTTTTTAATTTTTCATTTATTTTCCTGTTATTGGAGGAATCGAGAGGAAGGAGTCTATTATGCATTCAAAAAGTGATTATATAAGGCGATAACAGACTAATTTTTAGTAAACAGGACATGAACTATAAAGAAAAATATTGAAAATAAAAGTTAAAAAAATATGTATTGGGTTGATTGCAAAATAACGAATGATTGAATTAATTTTTATACAGAAAGAAAATGCAATTATGGATAACTTCATGAAATGTCACACCAGCCACGAAATTTTAAAAAATAGTTTTGGAAAATTAAAAAAGAGAAATGTCTTGCAATTGCTAAAATATGATACTTCATCTTGTAACGTTATACATAACGTTATACACTAAAGCAATGGGTAAAACAAAATATTTATAGATATCAATTTAATTTTTATATCTTTGTTTCGGAGCTCACCTAAATTCCCAGTATCAAAAATATAGCTATGTATTACAGTTGTAGCAGAGTGTGGAACATAAAATAATAATAATAATAATAATTGTAATAATAATAAAATAAAATAAAATGCAGATTTCTGTATGTTTAATAAGAGTAGATAAAACGTAATTTTTTAATAGCTCTTAATGCGTGATATATATTGAAGATGGATAGATGAGTTTTAGGAAAATTTTATAAGAAAAGCCTTCAAATATTTATCTTAATGGTGGTTTTAAATATTAGTTAATTAAATCTTTATTGGGTTTTGAAAAAAAAAAAAAGTATCTATATACGTAAAGCGAAATTAAAGGTATATTTTGCTTACTGTTTACTACAATTTTCTATGAATACTGAAAGAAAGAACCCCCCCCCCCCCCATGGAATCTGTCTGTCAATTTTTATCTTTCACAGGGCTTAAATTTTTGCGCGTTACTGTTAGGTAAACACAACGAGATAAGTTTTATCGTTAGGTTTGTTATTCTTTTCGGAATGTACAGAAAACTGCTGGTGACTAAATTATTTGTTAAATTTAAGTCACATAACGTTTTTAATTATTTTTAAGGAAAAAAAAAAAAAAACTTTTAAGGAGTATTTTCTCACTAAGTAAAAAATTAAAACCTTTTTATATTAATTAATATAGCGGTAATTTTATGGAAAAATAAGATACGGTAAATACTTAATCGTATTTAACTTAATAACGTATTATTCAAAATAAAATTAAGATAAAAGACACGATAAATCTCTCAGCAATACTAAGCAGTATTTTTCATTAAAAAAGGGAAAAAGTAGATAAAATTGTAATTAATTAATTAATTATTTTTTTAATTACAGAAAATAACGAATATCAGAAAATTAAACAGTTTACAATTACATACTTTTCAGTTGTTGGTTATTAGAAGGCGAAGAATGAATTTAATTTTAATATTTTTTCTAAAGAAATAAATAAAAATTTGTACTATTGATAAGGTCTGAATGTAATCAGGCTTGGAAATGGCTATTTTCAAATTTCTCAAACTTATGTCTTTTTGGATTATATAAGCCTGTTTATATCGCTTCATGTTATTTTTTATAATGATAATATATGCGATAGTAATAATAATAAAAATAATTTTATTTTTATTAACTTTACAATACATAATTTAATACTAAAAGAAAAAGAAAAAAGGATGATTATCAGATAATAATTATATTGTTTTTAGTTTCAATAATTGTTTATTAAAATTCAGTTAATGAGACAAAATATTTAATTTTAATATATCTTCGAATTTTAATGTATAAGAAATAATTTTGATAAAAAGTACTAAACGCTATTTTTTAATTTAAGATAAAACATAATTTCAGAAGAAATTTAATATACAAATGTCAGCTCTCAAATTCTGCAAACATAATTTTTATACAAATAATAGTATTTTAAAAAATTTATTAATATGTATTACATTTTGTTGCTCTTAAAAAATAAATAAATAAATAAATAAAAAGGAAAAAAAAAAAAAGATGATTATCAGATAATAATTATATTGTTTTTATTTCAATAATTTTTATTTAAATGACAGTTAATAAGAAAAAATATTTAATTTTAATATATCTTCTAATTTTAATATATAAGAAATAATTTTGACAAAAAGTACTAAACGCTATATTTTAATTTAAGATAAAACATAATTACAGAAGAAATTTAATATGCAAATGTCAGCTCTCAAATTCTGCAAACATAATTTTTATACAAATAATAGTATTTAAAAAAATGTATTAATATTACATTTGTTGCTCTTAAAAAAAAAAATAATAATAAATAAATAAAAGACAAATCTTTCAGGATTTCATTGCTCTTGTTGTATTTAAATTTGAAAATAAATTCATAATTCATTAAAAAAGCAGAAAAAATCAATAGGAAAATTATAATTGTTTTGGGTCATTTCATGGAAATGTAAACATCTGGAGCAAAAAATAAAGTTAATATAAACTCTATAAACTGTAACAACTATTTTTTTTTTTTTTTTTTTTTTTTTTTTTTTTTTTTTAAGTTAAACATTTACTCTACTTACAAAAATTTCTATAAATGTCTAATATTATTATAAATAATACAATAATGACATGAAATATTACAGTATATAATATTGCTAATAAATGAAATTTAGGCTGTGTTATATCTTAATATAAAAAATTTAATGCTTCTAAAGTGTAATACAACGTTGAAGTTGCTAACTCATGGTAATATTTCAATTGTTGAATATATATATATATATTCATCTAGTTACAATTTAGGACGGGACGTAATTAGCATTTATGGCATATTAAAAAAATAATTCTTACATTCTTAAGTATGAAACGAAATAAATATGAGATTGTACAGGGCAGCAATTTTTAGAGAAAGAATTTTAATCATTAAATTTTCATTCATTTGAATGAATATTCATTCATTTTGGAAAAAGAAATTAGAATGATAATTTATAAGAGTGAAATAAAGCTAAGAATTTGATATTTAACATATTTTTAATGCTTTCTAAACATATTATAAGATAAAAAAGAACTTTGAATATGCAGATTTCAATGTGATATAAGTAAAATAATTTGTTTAAGTGTTGTATATGTTACGTTGGTCTCCATAGAATGGTCCTTATTAAATGGTATTAAAATTTTAAATTAATATTTAAGTATGTTATATACAACATAATAGAAGCTTAGCACTTGGTAAGTTATAAAACTATAAAAATAAAGTTATAAAAGATATGAATATACATATTTATTGTTTTTTATTTATTAATATCTCCAATAATTGATAATTATCTAATTTTATTACTAGTTTTATTAAAAATAGGAAACATTTAAATTTTGAGAAGGTTACAAATATTTAACTTATCACTTGGAATCACAGAAATAATTTAAATACTTCTATATTTGTTTGTAAAATCTCACATTTAAATATTTCATCTAACTAATTTTCAAATACAAATTTTTATGAAATAATTAAACAGTATAAAGAAAATTATTTACAAGAAAGTTTTGTTTGTTTAATAATTTTATTTATTTATTTATGTATTAGCGTGTTTCTTAGTTTAATAGCTACATGTATTTTTTATGCCTAAATTATATTAAAATTGAAATTTCACTAATTTAAATCATTTCACTTTTTTTGAAAGTATATTTCATGGATATCTGACTCATAACGAATTCTATGTTGAGACAAATTTATTTTATTGAGTAAAACCACACATAGGGAAGAAAAAGAATATTTTTTTAATTGAAAATATCTTCAACAGTACATAGTTATCTAATTTTATAACCAATTTAATTAAAGAAAAAGGATTTATTTAAAAATTCAGAAGTGTTTAAATTATTTCTGTACATTATATTTAATGCGTTTAAAAACTTGAAAATAACGACCTTTATTTTTTTTTATTTTTTATTATTTTTTTTTTAATACTGTTTCATTTAAATTGTTTTAAATAAATATTTATCTGAAATTATAAAATAGTCTAAAAACGATTTATTTACAGAGGAATTTTTTTTCGCTTAGTTATTTTATTTATTTATTTATTTTCCGTTAAAACTTTCTTTAATTCAATAGATGCCTGTATTTTTTTTTTTTTTTATAAATGTCTAAATTATATTAAAGTTTATAGATTTATTTAGTTTAATTTATAGGATTTATCTTTATTCATATCCTACTCATAGTTGCAGGGTAAAAAATTTAAACTGGAAAAAATAATTAATTAATTGAAATATGAGAATTAAAAACAAATAAATAAATAAATAATCCTACCTTAGCTTCTGTAAAAAATGAACTATCTTAAGTCGGTAGATAACACACAAAAGATATTTTTGGTGATAGGAAAGCTTTCGGCAATCCCTTCATATTAAAGTTATAGTGACGTCACAATAGACATGTTGTACTAGACCAATTGGACCTCCAATATGGGACAGTTGCCCTTGGGGTTCTATCATCGGTAGCTGATAGCCTTTTGGACCGGGCCAATCTTGATGTCTTTCTTTTTTATTACAGGGGGGAAAAGGTTGAATTTATTGAGGGGTGGTAAAATAATTAATATTTTCAACATAAGCACTGAAATCACGTGCAATCATTCATGCGTTTGATCTTGGATAATCTTGTGTAACTTGCTAATGTTTGCATAAAGAGTAGAGATAATGTTGTTTTTTCTGTAAAAGTCTTTATTTCATATAATAGTATATTTTTTTCTCTAAACGGATAACACCTTGAAAATGTGAAATAGGTATGTTTATTCGTTTTTATAAGTTTATGCAAAAGTTTAATCAAGCTTAAAGAATCCTTAGAAATTTTTTTTTTAGAAACTAGTCGCAAGATTTTCTAAGAGGGATATAAAATATTGAAGTTTTTCTAATACTAGAGATAGTCTTTTATAATGAACGATAACAAATATAGGTTAATTTTGGTAATCACTCAAGCAACATCTTGAGTTATTTTATGGTCTTGACTTATTTATGTTGTGGTTTTCCACAAAATTCTGAGGTTTTTTTTTTTTTTTTTTTTTCCTTCTTTTAATAAAAATTCATATTTTACAAACTGTTTTACGACTGATAGATTTTATTTTTATTTGTTATATACCTTTTTTCTATTATATGTATTTGTTATTGTTGGGTGCTTTAATGCATGCAGAAAACTTTAAAATTTGAGTAATCCAATTAAACTGAAGTGACATTCCATAACGTTTATTTATTTTGTGAAATATATGAACGTAAAATTTACATTACATTCAAATTATCGAATATTTTATAATTTGCATCGGATCACGAATATAATTTTTAATTTTTCGCATTAAAAAATAGTTTTGTAATTGAAGTGTATTTATTGTTTCAGATGGAAAATATTTTAGTCATATATAAGTATTATTCCATATTTTAACCCATATAAAAACATCAAAATTTATTTATTTATTTTTATTTATTTATTTATTTTTTAATGTATTATTAAGATTAATAAAAGTTTAAAAATAATATTGGTGTAAGATAATATTAGAAATGGATTACAATTTATTTTCGTCGATATGGCTAGATTTAAAATATAATTGTGTTTCTTTACTATTTACAATATTTTATTATACTCAGATAAATTGCGATGCTCAGCATTTTAAACACTGGTTACGTAATGCATATTATGCTTATAAAATAGTCTGTGTAATACAATTCAATATTTTATTTAATATCATATAATGTTTTATTTATAATATCATATATATTTCAACTATGTAACATGTGATAAATATAGGATAAATTTAAAAGGATGTAAAAGTAAACAAATTCCGTAGCTTTTATTAAACTTTAAATTATTTTTATTCAATATTTTGCAACGAATACAAAATTCAAATTATAACAAAACTTCTCAGCATATTCACTGAAGAAATTCGTAATCTCAAAGTAAATTAATCGTACTTAAAAAGTATGCTTGATATTAACTATATATATATTTAAAAATAGTTTTTCTTCCTTTAAAAAGCTAATATTACTGAAAAATCCATGTTTTATTCGTGTTTCGTGCAAATCTGTTTACAAACTTGTTTACAATGGACGTTAAGAAAATGGATATATTTATGGTATAAAACATAAAATTTTAAGCATAAAAATCTAAATTTTAATTTTAAATCTCTGAAATTATTTCAAACAATGATATATTATTGAAAATTATTATTATATTATTTCAATAAATGATTTTCTTCCCAATCAGTTGATTGTGTGGTTTTAATATATAATGATATATTAATTTTTATAACACCATAAAAGCTATAAAAATTTTATAAATATATGCCAATTTTTCTTCCGACAAATATTTAAAAGAAAGCACCAATGCGCATTTAAGATTAATCAATTCGCATGCAAGATAAATGCGCATTTATTACAAATGGTCAACCTGTTATTGTTCAATCCTGTCACGCATCAACAATAATTTTAATTTCAGTATTTATTCTATAATAAATAAATAAATATTACCTGGGGTAAACATTTGTTGCACTATAAAACGTAACAAATCATTAACATTAAATTTATTCGTATCACATATTGTTTCTAAAATAATTTGCTTTCAGTCTTACCATAGATTAAAATATACGTTTTATTTATTTATTTATTTATTTATTAATTTAATTATTATTTATGGCATAAATGAGGTATTAAAAAGTTTAAAACAAAAATTAATTCTTTTTTTTTTTCAGTAAAATTAAATAAAAAATTTTTTAAACGACTATTTGTTAATCAAATTAAAAGTTAGTTTTCTTCTGTTCATGTAAAATTTATTTATTTTTACTGTCCTGCAAAACGTAACACAGCATTAACATTGCAGTTATTTGCATCACATATTCTTTACAAAATAATTTGTTTTCATTGTTACCATTGGATTCAAAGGTACGAATATTTATGTAATACGAACACTTTATATAATTCATGCATAAAAATTCAGTAATAAATAAGAATCTCATTGAAAATTTTTGAGCAGGAAGTAAAAAAAAAAGAGAGAGAGAAAGAGAGAGATTTTAGAAATATTCAAATAAATGTCTTTTAAACATCCGTTTATTCAACAAAATTAAATTTAGCTTTCTTCTGATCTCAATGTAATTATTTTGTGACGTACAAACAATGCATATTCTGTACGGAGAAGAGCATAGCTTTATTGCGTTTTAAGGAGTCTAACTTTGATTTTCAGATTTACCCATTAGATAAAATCATAAATTAGTATTTTCAATTATTTAGTGGGTGAAATGCACTTTTTTTATAATGCTAAAATTTTTTTAGTAATTTACAATAAAATGTAAATATATTTGATATGTATCAATTTAGTAATTGGACAAACCTCTGAAATATATTTGTTATTATTATTATTATTATTATTATTATTTACAAATTAATTTGAATCACTTTGAATCAAAAGAACATGCTTACGTGTTCAAATATGTTTTGATTCAGAATTTTTAACACAGTGTTTTCTAAATATAGATTTTCATACTTTTAAACTTTAAGTTGTTGTATGTATATGTAACAGTGATATCGTAAATGGTTAAACTTTACTTAGTTTACAAATTTTACGTTTTTCAATTCTTTCAAAAGTCTTCAAATTTCAGAAGATTCTCAAATTTAAAATAACCATTTAAGAATACAAAATTTAAAAATAAAAATATTAAAAAAAGTATTTTCAAACGCACAAAATACATGTCAAATTTTAATTTCACTGATTTCTCTCATTTTTATTTTTCTCTCATTCAATTTTTCATTCTAATATAATGTTTTTTGGAGTAAATTTCTCAGTTTTCTGGACATTGATAAATCAAGTGTACTTTGTTTTGATTCTCTTAAAGAATTTTTAATAACAGCTTCCTAAAAACAGTATTTAAATCATAATATAATATGGAAGTAATTTATAAATAATTATTTTTATTAAAAAACTGAAATTTATATATTCACAATATTCTTCTACATATTGTTTTTAATTTTTAAATAAACTCCTTCCTTTTTTTTTGTAAATTATTTACACACAGAGAAAAAATTAGTTTAAACATTTGTTGCTCACAGCAAAAATTAAAAATTTCTGTTTAAATGCGTTCCAAAATAATTTTTGTTGCAATTCTAACAAAAATATTTTGTTTTTCTTACAAAAAAAAAAAAAAAAAAAAAAAAAAAAAAAATCTGTTATAAATGTACGAACATTATTGTAAAAGTTAAACAAAATATTTTGTTAGCATAAGCAACTATATAGAAATTTTGTAAATTTGTTTAATGTAATACATTTTATGTTGTCGTTACAAAATTGAAATTTTACTTTTAATGAAAGTTTGGTTTAAAATAACAAAATAATCCAGACAGAACACATTTTGTAATTTTAATCAAATCCTTTTTCTATAATGTATCAAAATTTACAATGACAGTTTAAATCCTGTTAAATCTTGTAAGGTTATTGTGTCCCCGCCAGTTAAATTTTCGAACAAAATATTCCTAAAGTCTGATTGCTAAATATCAAAGGGTTTTGCAAAATAAATAAACAATTATAGTCCAATGGAATATTTACATTTATTTTCTTAGTATCCGATCGCATTAAAACATTGGAATATTTCTTAACGGAATAGAAGATTCCATTAACACATCCCTTTTAATAACAACATAAAAACTTTGTTGAGTTCTCTGCGAAATAGCCAATGTTGTTTCAAATTGTTCCGTTGGGAAAACAAATGCCATAAACACTGTTGACGTTCAAACGTAATTATTGCAAGTCTTTCCGCTTCCAAAATTGTATTTGGGAAATTATCTCCGGCTCTTAGTCCCACAAGAGCAAGTAACTTACAATAAAGAAGAAAATGCAATCATCGATAATTGTTTTGTGTCCAGCTTTTAATAAATGGCTAACTTTTGTACATTCATTTTATGCTGTACTCTACATAATTTTGTTGAAAAACGTAAATGTTTGAAATATTTAAGTCGTTTTTAAACCCAATTCAAATGCGTAGTTACCAACTTTTATGCATTTTGAATGCCGATATTATCGTAGAAAAACTTTTGCTTTATTGAAAACTGAAATCCTTCATTTAAATAAGACAAAGAAAACTATTTAAAAATAGTGGTAATCAAAATGAGTAAAGATTGGCAACTGCAATACTATTTATGTTTTGATAAGACTGTGCATTTATTTCTAGAGAGACATTTAAAAGTTTTTAGTTTCAAAGTACTTAAAATGTACTAGTTCAGGATTTGATCTCACCTTTTGTTAAATGTTAAAATAGAATATTAATCTGCTATTTTTTTTTAAACTCATCTTTAGTATGCTATGGTAAAAATTATAGAAGTAAATTAAACTTGTTATAAACATTTAAAAAAATAAAGTAAACTTTGATATCGACGATTAGAAGAATTAAATTTTACAAATCTTTCTTGTAAGAATCAAAATTTAGGTTTACAAAATTATACCTACAAAATATTAGACGAATGTTATGTTATAAATTTGAATGAATAATATCGGTAGCATGATATATTAATCCATTTATATTTAATGGTAATTTATTAATATAAATGGTTTGTTCTATAAATTTCAGAGAAAACAAATAAAATATGTTTTATTGGAATTTAATGCAGCGATACAATATTTTAGAAATTATAATTTAAAAATAAATTAATATATTCTACAAATTTGCTACATAAAAAAAAACAAATGTGTATAAAATTACCGTACTGATTAATATATTTCTGTATTACAATTATTATTATTATTATTATTATTATTATTATTTTACATGACCACGAAGAATAACCCATGTTAAACAATATTACAATACCAATTTAAAAAAAAGTCTAAGAATTCTCAACGAATTGAATTTATATATCCTTTTTTAACTCTTTGTCAATAATGATATTCTAACAATGCTGATCCTGATTAATTATCTTACAAATTACGCGAGTGTTGTTGTCAAAATGTTATGATAAAAAATATTTATTGTTTAAATATTCTATACTTTTCAAATGCTATTTTTACACTTCTATTCAGATATATTGAAAAGTTATATAATAATTACAATAAACAAATATAAAGCAATAATTATGAATTTTATAATTAGCGTGTAAAACCTTGTTAAAAAAAAACTTATATTGTCTTATAATTTCTATAATTTAATTAAAATTTTAATTGAGTTTAGAATAAATGATTATTCGGCTTTAAAATGGTAAGCCCTTCTTAAATCACAGCTTGATAAGAGTTGACTGTTTGAGAAATTAAAATGCAAAGTTTAATCTTTGTAATATTTTTTTCCCCTACCTTAGTTTTCTGAGAGCCAGCATATGTAAAAGGCAGTGAAAAAAATATTCTCTGATATTCTCGCTTGTAAATAGAAGGTTTTACAGCGGGAATTTCAAAGCATGATAATGTTTCAAAATTCATATTTTAAATAAGTTTGAAAAAAAAAAAAAAAAAAAACTCGATTTGCGTACTAGTATTAACTTTCAAATATTTTTAATAAAAGAATGATGGCATTTTGTTTTTCACTATATATTTATATAATTAATGCATTATTTTGGTTTCTGCTAAGTTTGCTGCTCACTTTAGCGAGAATATTGCTGACTTTTTATTATTATTATTATTATTCTTATTCTTATTATTTTTGTTCTAAAATTAAGATTTGATACCACATTCCGAATTAATACAAACTAGAAGAGAATGTTCTTTATTCTTTCAAACATATATGCTTGAATATTCCTTTTCTTTCTAGTAATAAAAGTTAGTGACTCTTGCACAATCATATTTAAAAAAAAAAAAAAAACGAAAATATTACTAAAATATTAATTATTACTAAAATATTTGAATAGACATTTCAAATATTTTAGTCCAAGTCTTTTGCAAATTACAACTTTCGAACGTATTTATTATTAATGAAATTTACAGTATATTTAGAAGTAGCATAATCAAAAAAGAATTCCGACGATTTTTTTTTTTTTTTTTTTTTAATCTGATTTACGTTATTAAATATCCACATTTTCAGAAACAATTATTTCAATCTCATACGTAAATTACCTTACAGTAAATTCTAGATTATCGTTTTTTACAAGTAACTTTTGAAAAGTATTCAGCAGTTGTTATTATTAGCTGATAAGTTTTCATACCTTCTACACTATATTCTTAATAAAATAATTCATTTTCAAAACATTACTCTCATAATTTTTTTAATATATGACATTACATATTTTGTAAGCATTATTGACTTTTTTGGTGAGAATGTTACTTTAAAATAATTATTTTTTATTTTGTAATTATTATTGACTTTCTTTTTTAATGTGACATTACTTATTTTGTAAGAAACACAAAATGTACCGTAATTTTTACCATAGCTTAAAAAACAATAATTAATATCACCCAATAATTGTTTTACAACTTTTTTTTTTTTTTAATGGATTTATTCAACAATTATCACTTTATGTCAAACAAAAAATACGTTACTAACATAATTTACACTACCTAAAATAATTTGTATTCATTTTTAAATTCCTTTCCAAATACTAGGAAATATGGTAAAAGTAGATTAAAAATTATGAGTATCAACCAGTTAAAAATCCGACAAGTATCTGAATTTGAAATATATGTAGAGAGAGGGTGCAAAGCAAAGCCCCGAGAAGGCCTTCTTTATCTCCGCAAACCATTGATCGTGGACATATATACTTCCAATTAAAAAATGCTTTAAAAATGTAAGCATTATGTAAATTTTATTTATCTAAATTAATTATTTTTTTGAAAATTAAATATTTTTATACATTCTTCATGTTCTTATAGTCACATTTAGTAAAAATTGGCACTATTCCTAACAATTATAACACAGAAAGTTTCACTTCTGTGTGCCCGAAATTTACCGATAAGTTTAGATATTTTTTTGCATTTTCTCGGGCTTTATTAAGAATTTTTTTAACCAACCTGTTAACGAAGAAAAAAAAAAAAAAAAAAAAAAAATGGAAAAATTGGAAAAATTCCAAATTTTGAGACTAAATACAATGGTATTCAAATTATTTAAAAAAAAAAAAAAAAAAAAAAAAAAATTACATTTTTTAAAAACATACAGGATAAAACAGCCCAGGACTTCATTCATACAAAGAACATTTAAAAACTCGAATTTTTCACCATCGATTCAGTTCAGAGTTCAATTAGGGGACCACTCACAAATTGAAGAAGAGTGTATATACTTTGGATAACCCTGTATCATAAAAAGCTACAAATCACGTCTAACTTTAACACATTGTTGCACATACTATGTACAATATTTGTATACTTTGGTGCGGAAATTGCGTAGTTATTTAGGCAGATATAAATTCTTTTCAAAAATTATTATTATTATTATTATTATTATTTTTTACGTTTTTGCTTGTAGCTAGATCGGATTTTATAACACTTTAAAAAATTACAGAAAACTTGAAAAAACATTAGAGAAATATTATTCTGAAACCTAAAATTCCCCCGTGTAATATTTACTGAGATATGAGCATTTACATTTTATATTAGTAAATATTATTTTATTGCGCATGCGCGAAAGATAGAAAAAATTTTATTGCACAGATTGAAAGCTGGATATATTAAGCAACTTTTGTCAAAAGCTCATTTGAATAGAGTAAAAATTAATCAAATTTTCGGAAAATTAATCAAAGGAATGAACTAGATTTTAGGTATTTTCCAGAGTTGAAATTTTCTAAGGGGTTTTACCCATGCCGCGTATTTAATTTGAAGATCCAATTATTTCGACCACACTGCAAAAACTCCTTATAGACTTGTAACTTTAACATATTTTTATTTATTTACTAAGATTTGTGAGTTCATAAGGGGATTCCCCCCCCCCCCCCCCCAAAAAAAAAAAAAAAAAAAAAAAAAAAAAAACTTTTGCAACGCGATTGAAATAATAGGATCTTCAAATTAAATATGAGGCATGGGCAAAACCCCTTATGAAATTTCAACTCTGGAAAACACCTAAAATCTAGCTCGATCTTTTGCCGACAATTTGCTTAATTTTTATTCTATTGAAATGAGCTGTTGACAAAAGTTGCTCAATTTATCTAGCGTTCAATCTATGCATTTAATTTTTTTCTGCTTTTCACGCATGCGGAGTAAAATAATATATACTTATATAAAATATAAATGCTCATATCTTAGCGAATATTACACGTGGGAATTTTATGTTTCAGAATAATATTTCTCTAATGTTTTTTCAAATTTTCTGTAAATTTTGTAAACTTTTATGAAAATCCATTCTTGTTATAAGCAAAAGCGTTTTCAATAAAATGTACAACTTTTCAAAAAAGAAAAAAAAAAAAAAAAAAAAAAAACATCTGCCTAAATAATTGCGCAATTTCCGCATCAAACCATACAAATATTGTACATAGTATGTGCAACAATGTGATAAAGTTACAAGTTATTTGTAGCTTTTTATGACGCGGGATGATCCAAAGTACGTGCGTTCTTCTTCAATTTGTGGTTGGTTTCCTAAATGCAGTCTGAACTAAATCGATATTGGAAAATGTGAGTTTTTAAATGTTCTTTGCATGTCTGAAGTCCCGGGCTATTTTGTCCAGTATTTTTTTTTTTTTTTTTTTTTTTTTTTTTTTATAAAATCTAAACAACGTAAAAATAAATAACAAAATTCTAATTACTTGCACACCCACTGCATGTCGGGCAATTTTAGGAGCACAGAAGTGAAACTTTTTATGTTATATTTGTTAAGATGCGTGTTAACATTTACTAAATGTGACTAAGGCACTGGGAGACTATATAAAAAGTTAGTTTGTGTAATTTTCGAAGCAAGGAATTTTTAAATTTTAATATGCCACATCACAAATGCTTACATTTTTTAAACGTTTTCTAATTGGAAGTATATGTCTGCGACCAATGGCTGTGGAGACAAAGGTCTCCTTGCTAGTTTGTTTTACAACCTTTAGATTCAAATTAAGTTTCAACTTATAATATTCTTTTAAAAATATTTAGAAACGGTAACTCAAAAACAATATAGAAATAATTCGAAGGGCAAAGGAATGTTATGAAAGAAATTGTGTATTATAGATTCTCAATTTTATTGATTTATAGCTTCTGGTTTTCCTTCCTGCAATAAAATAAAATAAACGTCCGCATCTGTTTTCATTGCAGCCTGTCGCCATGGAATTATAACTAAATTACTTTTTGGTGAGGTAGTATCTGCAGCTTCATAAACTGTCTATAAATATTTATTGCCGAAAAAATATTTCAATTAAAAATAACGATTTAATGATATATCGATTTATTAGTTTATTTAATCGAGTTTTTATATAGTAATTACATTTGCGTGATTTTAGGTTATTTGTTAACACGAAATAAGAACTACCGGAAATCGTTTTGAATGCCGTAAATAAATAAAAGGAAGAAAATAATATTTTCATCATTGGAAGCTTATGTTAAAACTTTTTGATTTTTTCACGATTAATTAAGAAAAGAAAAAAAAAAGTTTTTATTAATCATTCCGAGTTATATCTAATTCGGAATATCGATTATACAATATTGGTTCATGCAGTTTATTAGATTTTATGAGAAGTCTACATTTAATCTTTATACTGTTCTTTTTTTTTTTCTTTTTTTGACAGTGATATGTAAAAGTAAATTACCACATTTATTGAAAGGTAGTCAATATATATATACATAATTATACAACTTTTAATAGCTTTAAATTATGATTCACTGTTAAATACTTGATACAAGAGAGCAATATTTTCTTAACCAAAGATTGAAGATGATTAAGTTCTTCAGAAAAACTGTAAAGTGTCATAGTTCAAATTATGTTTTAAAAAATGTTATACATTAAAAAAAAAAAAAAAAACTGTTAAAAGTACAGGAAAAATCTGGCAGCTGGGGTGCCAGTATTTCTCCGTCAAATATACAGAACAAAACTGTACTTTTAGCAAAAAAACCTGTTTGATTTACAGGATTCCTGTGTAAAATATATGTTAGAGATACAATTTTACGGTTTTAAACCGTATATTTGACGGAGAAATACTGGCACAACAGCTGCCAGCTTTTTCCTGTATTTTTAACAGTTTTTTTTTTCAGTGTATAACTTCGTTTAAGCTATTAAAAATTGTAAAACAATTGAGAGAAAATTAGTTTAAGGATTAGATAAAATATATATTAGATAATAAAATAAATGTTTCAGTCATCTTTATTTTAATTATTATAGATTATTATATTTCTGCTGCAAGTAATACACTACCTACCAATAAATATTTGGACACTTTCGTATTTAAACGTTTTGTCAAATATCTAGACTAATTATTTAGAGATCACCTTGAAACATTGGGAGTATAAAGAACATGTCACACCTCCTATATTTCAGCATTTTTTTTTTTTTTTTCAGCGTGTAATTATAAGGATTATTCTAATTATCTGTATAAATTTTTATGAGACTACCACATATATTTATGGTGATAAAACGGTTTCGTTATAAAATTAAAAATAATAATAATAATAATAATAACTTTTTAAATTATAACACGTAGGTTATTAGATCCAATACAAAACCCTTTTCAGGAAGTTTGGCATACTACATTACATACAGCATACTGCAATCAGAATGCAAAAAGGTTTACTACGAAATATGAGCATTTTTACTAAATAATTTTTAACAACGCATGACCAAGTGTTATAAAAATTTCATTTCGATAATTTAATAGTCAAAATTATTGAGTTACTTATATGAAAACCCCAACTAATATCGTGTACGTTCAAACAGTTCCTCCCCCGCCCCCCCCCCCCAAAAAAAAGGAAGGGAACTTTATAAGTCAATGGTTATAAACTTATTGAAATTTAAACTATTGAACTTTATAAGTCAATTATTTACAGCCAGTGAATACTGTATTACCATTGGGAATTGATTGAATCAAAATAAAAGTGTGAGAAAAACTCTTTATAGTTTAATTTTTTTTTTTTTTTTAATAAAATCACACAATCAACTGTGGAAAAAAATCATATTTTATTGAAATTTTATTTTTCCGACTGAGTGAAAATAATGCCTGGACCGGGACTCGAAACCCGGATCTTTGACTTACAAGGTCAAGGCTCTACCAATTGAGCTATCCAGTCCGACATCCCGGTCAGCATTAATCATTTTCTGTTGAGCTATCTAAATGATAGACCAGATTGTTTCTAAGGTTGTCTGAGTGATTAATGCTGACCGGGATGTCGGCCTGGATAGCTCAATTGGTAGAGCCTTGACCTTGTAAGTCAAAGATCCGGGGTTCGAGTCCCGGTCCAGGCATTATTTTCACCCAGTCGGAAAAATAAAATTTCAATAAAATATGATTTCCTTAGAGTTAATTTATAATTGGAGGGAAACTGAAATTCTGTTCATTTTATAACTGATAACTGTTTTAATTTAGACGATATTTGTTTAAGGTTTTCATATAAGTAGCTCTATACTATTGGCTATTAAATTATGCAGATGAAATTTTTACAAAGCTTGCGCATGCTTCGTTAAAAATTATTTAGTAAAAATGCTCATGTTTCGGAAAATATTTAATATTTTTGAATTCTGATTGCAGTATGCTACGTCTAATGTAGTATGCCAAGTTTGCTAAAAATGGCTTTGCACTGGTTCTAATACCATACATGTTATAATTGAAAAAGTGTCAATTTACTTATTTTTATTTATTTATTTATGTATTTATTTTTGAAAATATTTAAAGAAATAGTTATATCCTCATGAATATATGTGATAGCCACATAAAAATTTATACAGATAATTAGGAGAATCTTTAGAATAACATGCTACAGCCAAAATGCGTTTTAAGCATTATTATTATTATTATTATTATTATTATTACTATTATTATTATTTCATTCTTCTTTAATTTTTACTGGTTCCTTTTTTCTCTCCAGGAAAAACCTTTTGCTGAAATATGAGGTGTAACATGTTCTTTATACACACAATGTTTCAAAATGTATCCTAAAGAATTTTTCTAGATATTTGACAAAACGTCTAAATGCGAAAGTGTCCAAATACTTATTGGCAGTTAGTGTACGCAGTCTAATCTTAATAACATAATAATAATAGAAGCACCTTTTTGCCTTTATTTTAAAAATATGTTTCATGTGGACATATGTTTCATGTATTTATTTTAAAAATATGTTTCAGTTATTTTATTTTGAACGATATATTTATAAAAATTATTATATTAAAAAATAAGGATCATAAGTGCGGTTGAATAAAAATAGCTTTAAAGAAATCTAAAGAAAAACAAAATCTCTTGAGAAAAACTGATACTATTTATAAAAAGTTAAGTTATGTAACGTCAATTTTTAGAAAAATTGTTCTAATACACTCAAGTTTTTTTTTTTTTTTTTTTTTCGGTAAGTAGGCAATGGGGGGGGGGGGGGGGGGGAGGGATACCCTTTTATATCTTTAATTTGAATATTCTTATTTATATCTTTATCTTAAATTTATATCTTTATATTTCATTTTAGTATTTAATAAATAATCACATTAGACTAAGAAAAATTACTTTATTACTATTTTTTTATATGACAAATATTTTCTTAATTTCTTCTAGACAATAAAAAATGTCTTTAAGAAATTTTTATTGCTAAAATATTATTTAAACCCCCTAAATGCATTAAAAATAAATAAATATATATATATATATATGCGTAAAGATTTTGTATATGTTCTTACTAAAGAAATGAAGAAGAAGAAAAAAAAAATGCTCTTGAATCTTTTAACCACGTTTTCTTAAAATTTTGTAATTTCGTGCATTTCTAAATATCTGAATTTAGTTAAATTATATAATGCATTTAGTTAAAATCCAATGTTAGTAAAAATATACTAAATACATACTTGCAAAATGGCTTTAGATTTGTTGCATGTAACCTCCTTTTTTGTATTAAATTGTAAGTCATTCAAGTGTTAAAAGTGTTAAAATTCTCATAAAAAGTTTTTCATTCCCGTGTATTTTTATTTCTAGCTAGGAATTACTGTTGTTTGATTAAGCAAGCCATTTACTTTTCTTGCTTTCATTTTTCCTTTCTTTTCTTCTTCTTCTTTTTTATGTTATAAATGCACGAAAATATTAGTAAGACTTTAAAAAACGACTTCATTTAATGTAAAAATATAGCTGTAGTAGTTAAACATATTTGTTAAATCTAAAGTAAAAAATCCTTGTGCGTTTATAACGTCGATATTATTTAATTGTAAAAGAATTCTTTTATCTTTTTACTTTTTCACAAAAAAAAAAATATATATATATATATATATTTCATTTCAAGAAAATGGGATAAAGTAATGTACATGTTTATAATATTTTAATATCAATATTGTAGCGATTTCACGAAGAGTAAAGATAATGTTGCGTAACATTAAATTACTTATCTATCTCATTTAAGATAGTTGTTTAATGAATGTTATAATGTATGCTCCTTAATTTAAATAGCTGATACTTTGATTCGTTGATTTTTTATTAATTCTACACAGAAATATATATTTTTTTATTTAATAATTTTTTTTATTTAAAATTTAGAAAAAAATGTATTAACATATTTGCTCATTTTTCCAATTTGATAGTGGTAGACCATTTATAGAAAAGACAATTATAAAATCAAGTGTAGAAAGGGCAAAGCCAATTTAATATAAATACTAAAATTCACAATACGCATACAATTATGAATATTAAAATATTGTATTTATAGTTTGTGTGCTGATATTTTTCTTAGATAAACATACCCAAACTTTAATGAAATCCTTTTATCCGATAAACTAAATATGGTAATTCGTGAATCTTTTTTAAATATCTGTGACTCGGCAAACAATGAATATAAATTGCAATGCAATTTTGTACGAGATTCAGTATTTCTTCATCGAGTAAATAATTTCTTAAATAAATCTGAGTATCTGAAGCAAAACTGCATTTCAACTTAATAACTATATATCATGTATCATGTTTGCAGGCTGTACATTATTTCTGATGCAAAATTTAATCACACAAATACATTATATATTTTTTATTTTAGTTTTAGCGAAATTTAGGAAAATTAAAAACTGAAGGACGGAGAAATAAGTAGAAGTAGAAAACTCACAAATTTATTAAGTGGAAAACGATATCTAACCAAAATTTATATGTAGTATAAATGAAGAATTTTTGTAATAGAAATGAATTGGGACGACACTAAATCAAAGTATAAGTGTAAAGACGTTTAAATAAAAGATGTATAAATTAAATAAAAGACGCAAAAGATTGAAGATGTATTAGAAACTTTTAGTTGAAATTTAATTATCTATTTATACACAATATTCTATATTTATACAAGCAATTTTTAAAGCTTATACAAATTTTTAAAAAGGTATAATAGGCGATAATTCTTCCTCTTTACATAATATTTCCATTTGTGTGAGGCAGACGTAGATACGCACATGCACAACGATAAAAGAAAAAAAATCTTAAGCTTAACTGTTTTTTCAGGCTCACAAATGTGATTATGTATGTCAGTGTGTTCGTAAATAAGCGGTATAAAGAAAGAAAAATATTATTCGCAGAACATAATGCGAATTCTTGGGACGAAATTCACTTGGCCTGCTTATTAATAAAGAATGGAATCGTGATTTTCAATTTCTTAACATCATTCAAAGTCGGTGTTGTCACAAAAGACATAAAAAATGAAAGAAAAATATGATGATATCAGGTCTGGATAATAACTAATGGATAGAGAAAAGCCGTTTAAAACGGCAATAGCAGCTTTTTACAAGGTTAAAACATTGACTCGTTTGAGATCGTATAATTTCCATGCTAAATACGCTAGGTTTAACTCATAGAAGGGAAAATGTAAAAAAAAAAAAAAAAAAAAATCAGGTCTTAAATTATACCAAATACACTTGAATATTTTCCGCCTGAAAAAAATTATTGGTGTAATAAATATCGAATTCCTTTTAAATAAAGCTTATTGGAAGAATCACTTGAATTATAAGAATTTCTTGGTAATTGCTTGTTCTTGTCGCAGAATACTAAAAATATTACGAAAGATTGTACTGACGCCCATATTTTTTTAAAAGGAGGTTTGTCACTAGATGTAGTTGAAATTCTCTTCTATGAAACACTGCATACGTTTAAAGAGTTATTTGAATAATAATAAATAAATAATAAAATGAAAATGAAAAATGAAAAATGAAAAATGAAAAATGGTTTCTATACATTAATAATTGTTTCCATACAAAGAGCAAGTAAATAAAAGGGATTATTATTATATATATATATATAATTTGAATAATTTAATACCTTTGTAACACCCAGCAAACAAAAGATAGATGAAAATACCAACATATAATTAAATTTTAAATGCGATTTATTTCCAATAAAATTATTGTCACGGTAATAAATTAATTTGAGTACCAATGATTAGTAAAAACAAGTTAAAGTACTTACGCAGAAGAGAAATTACACAAACATAACACATAAGCCTAACGATGAGATAATAGTTTGCTATATATATATTTAATTACTACTTGCATCAAAACTTTTGTATTGCATATTTCTCTTAAAAAAATGTATATATATATATATATATATATATATATGAACATTACTTCACCTTGTACTTTTATTATGATATATATATATATATATATATATGTGCATGTGTGTGTGTGTGTGTGTGTGTGTGTGTGCGTGTGCATGTACATTAATATTTCAGAAATTTATGTTGCATATGTATAAAGCAAAAATTATCTTACAAGAAACACAGCAATTATAAAATTTCTTTTCTATATTTTCAAGGACCATAGTATCTTTATTTATGATGTCAAGTGCACAAACACAAACACACACACACACACACATATATATATATATAATTTTAAACCATGATGTTTCATATTACTTTTTAAAAATATGTGCGCTTTTTATGTAGTTCCACAAAGTCATGTTGATATATCGATTTGTATAAAATCGATATATTTGGAAATAAATAATATCAAAAGCTTATATACTATACTAAATATTTATGTGAAACTGTGTCATATTATAACTTTATTCTATGCTACAATATAATAGCGCCAATTAGTGACGATATTATATACTGATTTATAAATGTTAAACATAACAACATTTTTCATTGAACATAACTCTTAAACAAATGAATATTATGAACATGAAATTTGAATATTTGTGATTAAATTATTATTTAAATATCATATTATTTCAATCGGGAAAAATTTCTAAACAGATGTTAATTTAAATTTTATGGTGTTAGATAGAATAAGATGCACATGCTTTAAAAATATTATATGATTTTTTTCCTTTAATTTACTTTTCTCGCTTCCTACCTTTTTTGACATGAATAATATAAAATTTTAAATGCGGTGTTTGTTACAAAATCATTTATTTATTTAATTCAGGGAATGTATATAGTTTACAAATTAATAATTATGTTTCTTTATAGAGTGCACTAGAGTTTTTTTTTTTTTTTTCTAAGCAATATTTTGTAAGCAATTTACAAATATTTTTAATGTTAAAGTAATATAGTAATTTATTTAACTTCATGACGAACGTATTATTCAGATTTAACGATCACACATAGTACCCACATTTACGAATATTAATACGACTATTTTTGTAGAAAAATTCTCCTTTATTTAAAGACTAAAAATTTCCAATTAAATTTATTAAAAACTGTATTAAAATACGGGTAATTAAAATGTGTGAAAGTTGGCAGTGATGCGCTCACATGTTCATCTGTTTAGAAATTTTGCACAAAAATATTTTAAAAAAGGAAGAAAGAAAGAAAGAAACAGGCCGTAACTTAATTTTTGGAAGCAACTGTATCTCTCTTTCTTTTTATTATTTTATTATTATTATTATTTTTTTTTTAAAGGAATCATACAAATATTTTTCAGTTTATAATAGTTTATTTTAGGCCTTGAATTATCCTCCAAATACGTTCGCACGATCATTATTAGAACATTTTCTCGCATTGTTTATTGTATCATTAATATAATATACTTTTTTCATCAGACATAGATATTTTTTCAATGTTGATTTGATTAATTCGTATTTCCAATTTTCATATAAACAGGTTTATTTATTCACCATCATACTGCATTGTTACTCTGTTCGAAGAACAGAGTAACAATGCAGTAGAGTTTCAATAATTCACTTAATTATTCTAAGAAAGAAATGGATCAGATATTCTTTTCATTAAACTATCTAAAGAGAGTAATGAATGACAGAATGTAAAATTTGTACACAAATATTCCCTTTTTTAAACTGACACACATACCTATGCAGTCAAAAACTGTTCGAGGATGGATAGAAAAATAACGATTATTTTACAATGTGAAAATAAAATGCAGTGTTAAAATTATCTTTCAATATTTTTTTTTCTTTTCATTTTACTTTAATCAAACGTATTTTGCAGCATGAAAATGTTTTCGGTTAATAATTGTAATGGTTACTTTCACACATTATGCTTATAAAATAGTTAATGAGTATGTATAATTTGAAGCTACCTGACGATCGATTAATATAGGATAGTTATTTTATAAAATTAATGAATCTACCTCTCCCCCCCCCCCCTTTTCGAAAATGCAGATAAACAAAAGTTGAAAATGAATATAAATCAAAGTTCACATTATTTGCTCAAGCCTGTTCGGATGTTTCTAAAAGAGTACAATTTATTTAGTCGATTGAAAATTATTTTATAATTTAGTGCATTTTATTTATTTTTGACCATTAAATAAACAAGTGGAAAACTTGCTTTACAAAAAAAAAAAAAAAAAAAAACGATCTTGAACTTAACGGAATATTATTTTTCTATAAAATCGGTTATACTGAATTATAGAAGAAAGCTAGCTTCCAAATTTTTGAAATGCATATTCATTGCTGCTCTTAAATTTATTATTTTTATTATTTTTATTTGAAACCTCTAATTTACAACTAAATTTAGAGAATTTTTAACTGTGACCGTTTAACATGAGTTGAAAGTTAAAGACTGACAGATTTCAAGGTATCTATAACAACCCCCCCCCCCCTTACAAAAAAAAAAAAAAAAAAAACATATTTTAAGTAATTAGAAAAAAAAAAGAATCTTTGGAGCACGCTAGCAAATTATAAAAGGCCAACAGAGGACTGCCAATCAGTTTGATTAAATATTATGTTCCCTAAAACTATTAAACTTTCAGCTGCAAACTCATAATCAGTATTTGTAGACAATTTTAAACTTTTGTCAAAATCGGTTTAAAATTTGCGATGCTTAAAAATAAATAAATAAATAAATAAAAAGTTTTTATGCCTGAATTTATATATATATATATATATATATATAATATATTTAAATAATGATAAGTGATGACAGGAAAGTGAAATGTAACAAACAACAAGAAAACTTATTAAACAATGTTAATAAACAAGAAAATTAGTGAAAGTTAAACTCTATTTAAGCCAGAAAATTAAATTATACTGTGCCAATCTCCGCAGCAGGTGAATACAGCTATTAATAATTACGTAGGTTTCAAAACATATGCAGGCTAGCTGATATGCTGATGATTTCAAAAGATATGCTGGCTTAAATAGAGTTTAACTTTAACTAATTTTCTTGTTTACTAACGTTGTTTAATAAGTTTTCTTGTTGTTTGTTACATTTCACTTTCATGTCATCACTTATCATTTTTTAAATATATTATTGTTTTTGTATACAATTTTGTGCTGCTTTGAGCGCCTTTTTTATACAAATTGATTTTTGTCATTTATATTGAATTTATATATATATAATTTATAAATAACATGATATTTAAATTCTGGATGGTTGACAGCTCACAGATTTTATCTTCCATAATTTTGAAAATGAAGAATTACCAGCTCACAAACTTGGAAATATCAATGCAAAGTGGCTTGGAAAAACCCATTTAATGTATATATTTTTAAATCTATAAAACAGACTTTAATCAAACATAGAAAAGAACCATCCCAACTAAATAAGTCGTCTAATGATAATAATAATAGTAACAATAATAAACTGAAATTGGTCCATTTGTTTGGAAGCTACAGTGCCACAAAGAGACGCACAGCACTGGAAAAAAAAAAAAAAAAATCTTTCAGTGACACATAGAAACTAAATTATGGCTCTAATAAAAATAGTTCCATGCCATCCTTATAAATTCTACTTCCCTTTGCTTACGAGTTTTGAAAACCCCTATCAAAATTCTAGAAAGCTTTTCTATATTATCGTGGTCAATCTCATTTAAAACACCTGAAAATAGTAAATAAATGCGAACACAAGAAGCGAGTTCTAGTAACTATAATTTTGTGCTATGATCCAATTCTAGGAAATCAAGCGAGAAATTCTCGCAATACAAAGGATTCATAATATTCATATTCATTAAATTGTTTCACCATCTAGAAATGTGTAGGCAAGAAATTCTTTATCATTTCGTCTATCCAGGATTATTTGTTTACCTTATACGCATAATTCAGAAATTTATATTTTTAGATTAGGGATTCAGAAAATGACTACTTATTTCATCTAGATAAAGGTGAGATATATATATATATATATATTATCTCAGTAAAACTGACAAAGGCTTCAAATTTAGAACATCTCTTTTTTGATCGGGGTTTAAAAAATAAAATAACGTTCTTAGAAGTCGGATTTTTTGAGTAAAAATAATCTACAACTATGAACAGTACATTTAAAAATAAATATTTAAGAATCTAAATTGCTGTACAAATTACATTAAGAAAATATTTATTGAGCATGCACACTGCCAGTGACTCATAAATGAAGTTAAAATGCATTAAACTATTTTCAATGATTCGATTACTAATAAAAGATTTCGTATACATTTTTCCTTAAAAATACATTTCCAAATATTAAAAAAAAAACTGTCAATTAAATCATAATTCATTTAAAATAGTTGGAATATATGATAATTTGGTTGGTTGGTTGGTTGTAGGATTTAAGGCCGATTGACTCCTGATGTGTCCTAGGCCTATATGATAATTTGGAAGAAACAGTATGAATATCTTTTGGGAAAATTTAATATTTTATAATTAAATTTATCGAAAAATGCGGTGTTAAAGTTAAATCTTTCGGAGAAACCGGCAAAGTTGACAGTTAAATTTTCGTTATGCTTAAAAAAATTGTCGATCATAGAAGATGAACTTTTATTAGAAGAACATAAAACTTGCGATTTTTAATAATTATTGCTAAACTTCTCTTTTAATAAATATGTTTTTTTTAATTTGTAAAAATCTTTTCACAGTGCTATAAATATACCCCCCCCCCCTACTCCATATATTGATAACTTAAAAAGACTATTTTTTTTTTTTTTTCTTTTTTTAGCATCTTCATTGCTTGTTTCGTATGTTTCAATGCTTAAAAAATACTGACATTCGGAAAAAAATTAATTTGTATGTATTTTGAAAATAGATATGCATAAACAAAAATTATTTTACTTATAATTTGGAACTGTACTTTAAATCAAATCTTGAAACAGTGACACTCTAGAACAAATAAATTATTATTTATTTTGCAATGAATAACATAATTTTTTCCTGAGATAAATAACCGGACACAGAGTTCAAATTATCAAAATTACAAATAACATAATTTTTAAAATAGTGAAGAAGAAAAGGGGAGATAATTGTATTTCCTTAAAAGTATCGTTTTCTTTAAAAGTGTATTTTAAAAGCATTTCTTAATTAGTGTAATGACTGTCAATCTTGTTAATTGATGTAACATGAATACCTAGCCATTCTAAGATATTGCAGATATAATCTGTGCGTACTGATTTTTAGAGCGCTGAGAAAAAAATCAACTCACTCACTAATTAGCTTTTCCTTATGTTAATTAGCGTTAGGAAATCAAACTTTCTTAATTAGGGTAAAAAAAATCATACTGAATGACTCATTACTTTAAAACTGATTTAGATTGGTTACAATAGAAAATGAGAGTCTATAAATTAGCCATACTGTCTTATTAGTCTCTTGTTTCAGATTTAGGGGGCTTGTACAATGTCCCAATTAACGAATCTGCAGAAGGGATAAATTTTGCCTTCAGATTAATGGGGTTCGAAGCTTCATTAAAGGAATTAGTTACTCAATGTCAGTTCATCCAAGCTTATTGAAGAAAATTTATATGATGCAAAACTATGCACACCAATTAATTAAAAAAAAAAAAAAAAAAAAAGAACAAGTCAGTAACTTAGATATGAAAACGGGTTATTTTATAACATAGATTACATTATGTTTAATTAATTATATTCTATATCATTATTCTGATGAACAATTCAAAATTAATCTTATTATATTTATGTAAAATCTTTTTTTTTTTTTACACCCCCCCCCCCAACTAAAAAAGAATGGTGTTATAAATTTGAAGTCTTCGTTTATCTGTGGAACTATTAGCATCTACGCGAATAGAACGATTTCTGTGCATTTATTATTATTATTATTATTATTACTATTAGAACGTTGGTTTAATCGGGATGGTTCTTAGCAATGTTTGATAGATTAAAAAAAAAAAAAAAAAAAAAAATGTAATGGGATTTTTTTAGACATAGTTTGCTTTAAAATTTTATAATATTATTGTTGGTAAGTTTTCAATTGAACTTCCAACTCTTCATTGCAGATTTCAAGTACGACACGTGATTGGAGTGTTTATATATATATATTTCAAATTTTATACCAATTTTGACATAAGTTTAAAATCGGCGAAAAATAGTGTAACAGAAATATCATTATGAAATCTCTTTTTTTTTTTTTTTTTTTTTTTTTTAACTGACAAAACGATATGGTAAAGATATTTAAATGTAATTGAATTCAAAATTTTTTTTATTTAAAAAAAAAATATATATATATATATATATATATATAATGTAATACATCCATACTTTAGAATATAAATACAAACATGCATGCTTATCTTGTTATATTTCGCATAGAATATTTTTACTAGTAATGCATGCATATTTCAACAAGTATCAGCATTTGTGAGTTTTAATTTAGCAATAAAGAATCACGGAGCACGAGTATTAAAATATTCAGCAGACTATTAACTATAAGAAGGTCATCATCTCTCTTTTTTTTTGACTAAGAGAGTCCTTAGAGGGTAAGTTGTTGGATTACATGAATCTTTTATTAAGTATCATCAGAGTACTTCGCAGCAAGGTTCTGTTTTTGACCGCATTCAATTTGCAGTAAAAACCTACGCGCCACAGCTGTATTTTGATACTTTTATTTGTGGGTAGGGCAACAGATATCCCATTCTATAAGGTGGTAGAGTACATAAAATGTTTCAAGATGGGATGCAAGTACATAAAAGAGGGTGGTGTGTTTTTTTCCCCAATTTCTGGAATGAAAATATGTATTTTATTTACAATGGCTTGGTGTTATGAAAAGAGTTGAGAGGTTTTTAGCTTTAGAAGATGATGCTAGAATTAATATATATTCATGTTTAAATGAAAACATATGTTTAATTAATAAGTTTTTGTGTTTTAGTACCTCTCGGGTAATGTTCTTACCTAATTCAAGATGCGAATGTTTGATTTTTTCATGTTTAGAAATATAAATATATAATTTTGCAAGATCGTAGAATACAAGAGAAACGCATTATCAAACGTCAGAGTTATTCATAAGAACCAAAATAGATATATGCAGAAATATTTAAGGAAAATATGAAAACACACAAAATACTTACGCCAAAATGAACCAGAAACACTCATATATAGGGTAACAGCTCAAAAATTACGATTTAAAAAAAATTAAATATAGGTTTGAATATGATAAAGTACGTTCTTTCCAGCAGAAATACTGGTACACCTCATAATTCAATCCGTACACCTTAAAGCATGCTTAAATTAAGGCATGTTTTTTCATACATTTCCATAGCAATGAAAACTTTAAATCGATTTATCTCAAAACATAATTTTTTGAGCTGTGCCACTATTGCACGCCATGAGCGATTTCTAGTGGTAGAAAAATAATAAATGATTTATCTAACCATGGGGAATGTCAAGTCATGGACGTCGAGACATATTATTAATTATTCTTTTGTGCAATGAAATTATCTTATCCGATTATTCAACAATTTTTTATTACTATAACTTACCAATCTACAATCCCTCCAAAAAAACAAATAACAAATTAAATTACGTTGTTAAAAAAATATAACACCGAATAATATAATCGAGTGCAATCCAGAAAAGTATTATCGCTATGCTTTTTCATGAATTCAATAGCAATAAAAATATGGACATTAATAGCTTCAGTTCTTTTTTTTTTTTTTTGAACCTAACTTAGAAACACCTTACATACAAAAGCGCAGTTTAATAAATAATTAAAAAAGTGCAACGATAGGGACATTTAAAATTTAGTTCCACAATTTTTCAAGTATTTTGAAAGCATTCCATTTATTAAAATTAATATATTTATTATGATATTTTATGAAGTTATAACTGTTATTATTACTGTTATTATTTTTTTATTAACCATTACTATTTTTATTAACCATTATTAACCCAAGTATTAACCATCACTCCAACGAACACCATTTTATGTACATTTTTGCACAACATTTATTAGTTATTTAAGGACAAATTACTAATGAAAGCATATATGTTATGAATTTTTTGTTTTACATTGCATTTGAACTTTATTTCTATATTTCCTCATTTAACACAAGCTGAAAATATAGCTGATCATTTATCATTTTATCTGTCTAAGACATTTTTTTTCAAGTATTGTACATGGATCCATTCGTGTTAGCTCCTTAAAAAGTTGTTTACTCCAAAGTAATATACGAAGATGGAATATTATCAGGTGTTTCAGTAAAAACGATAATCAGTAAAAACGAAAATGGATCCTTTAAAATTCCAAAAACGTTTACTTTCAAACCAATTGCACTTTAGATTAAAGCCAATTCAGCACGAGAGGATATATTTCTTTCCTGTGATAAGATGAAGAAAGCTTTTGCTCCAGGGTAAGAGCTAAGTTGTGCAATATATATAAGAACCATCTAACTGATAGATCCGGTAGAAAGTGGCCCTTCTTTTCAAAGAGGCATTTGGGGCACCTCCCGGGGAAAGCTAATTTTCTATCAGAAATTTAACGATTTGACTTCAGAGAACAGGGGCTTTTTAGTTTTTATGGTTACTGAGAAAACTGTTTCTTGGCTTAACCATCTCATTTAAAATGTAACAAGAAATTTCCTGTCTCAAACATAATAAAGTAGTACTGTAATAAGTATTTTACTACTGATAAATACTGTGCATTATAATTGCAACCATCTGTAAAACTTGCTCTATTATTTATTTATTTATTTGTCCAATAATAAAATTTTATTTCTTCGTATAAGCGGAATAATTTATTATTTTGCCTAAATTTTTAATTTTATTTGGAACAAAGACATAAGAAGAAATAGGAAAACAAAATCGATCAATTAAACTTGTCATATCGTGTAGTATTTTCTGAAATTTCTAAGGTTTTTTTTTTTTTTTCCAAGTAAATTACTTTACGGCATAATTTAAGAAATTCTTTGTCTAAAAACAGAAAGATTTTTTTTTTTTTTTAAACAACACATTATAATAACTTTAAAAAAACGCTGCAATGTAATGAACCATGCATCTAATCACAGACAGAGCGAAAAGTTTAAAAAAAAAAAAGTAGTAATAATACGCATTTTGAAAATGTTTCTTTTATTGTGATTATTTTTCCTTTAGCTTTTCTTTTAAATTCTTAATATTGCTGTATATTTCTTAAATGTGAATTTACAAAATAATTAAATAGTTAAGAAAAAGAACTCATCACTAAGCAAATAGTTTAGCAATTTTGTTAAAAATCTGTAGCAACCACAAAAAAAAAAAAAAAAATTATTTACTAGCAATAAATGATTTAGCATTTTCTTAATCATATCAGGTGAAGTTTCTTAAGAGATACAGTTCGATAAAAACACTACCGAAATTTTAAATTTCAGAAAAATAAATATTTTACTGAAGAGAAAATCTGTTTAAAATGTTTAATTGTGAATTTATACTTTGAATTCAAATTTTCAATTTTTGAATATTTATTTTATTTTCAGTTTTAATTTTTATGTGACGTGAGATAGTTTTTGCTGATTTAACTTACTTAAAATGCTTCTACCATAAGAATGATAGCTTCAAATAAAATATAATCTGAATCACAAAACTGCTATTACAATATTTTATTTCTATTACAATTTCATTTTGGAAAATGCATAATGGAAAAAGAAGAATTTTAAATATAAAAATTGATCTCCCGCTTGAGATTTCGAGCTATTCTAATTTTATTTTCTTCGTTTATCGAATGTTCAGTTCCTTCCAAGACAAAGTTTCTTTTTATTTGTTTTTTCTTCAAAGACATCATTGGTCGACGCTGAAATTCGATCAGCGAATGAAAAGGATTATTACAGCGAGCACTCTAAGGACCAAGAATATCCATAAAATGTTTCATTACTTTACGAATTTCGGTTTCCACACGAATGCATGAATATTTATTAACCTTTAGAGCAAAGAGCGCTTTCATAGCAACGATGGGTTTTAACTTGGAAAAAGATCGTAAACCCAAATAGCCATGCTTTATTTAATGTAAATATATACCCACCTAAATATATAAACCTAAAAAAAGAAAGTTGAATAATTGCATATTATACAATATCAACTATAGTCCATTTATAAAGGCCATGTCATATGACTACTTTTCTTTTAAGTTTTCCTCTTTTATGTCATTACGAAGGTCTGGCAGATAAATTTTTTATTTTAATATGCAGTTTCATGAAAACGATACTAGAATTATTACTACTGATGGAACAAAAAAAAAAAAAAAAAAAAAAAAAAAAGATAAGTGAAATATTACTGTAAATTATAAAAATAATTTTTATTTTTATGATTACCGATTATCATATAAATGAAAATTGGAAAAAACTATCACTTACACAATTATAAATATAAATTAATGTACCTATAACTTACTCACGAAAACCTTGTAATGTACATGGTAAAAAAGTGAAAAAAGTACGAAGTACCACATTAAATCTCAAGTATCCATGGTCATATTTCAATAGAAAAACCATATTTTGAATTTATTTTTAATAAATTAACTTTTTATTAAATAAATTGTAATAAATTATTTTTAATAATTTTAAAATAATCTAAATAAATTATTTTTAATGCATTTTTAATTATCCTTTTTAAATCATAATCAAGACAAGTTCGTAATAATTTCGTGTTATAAAACTTTGTACAGTCAAACTTCTGTCAACTTAAATGATGTTATTTAACTAATTCTTTGTAAACTACAACCAAATATAACCTATTTTTTTACCTTTAAATTTTGTTGTGTAGTAGCTGTAATCAACTTATGATTGCAGTTACTGCAGCACAAAATTTGGATTAATGTACAGTAAAGACGAACAAAATGTGTAGATTCAGTGTTACAATAAAAATTTAGTTAAAAATTATTGTTAAGCTTCACTTAAAGAAATAATTAAATTAAAAACAGCATTCATATATACAGACATATTAAAAAAAAATAATAATAAAGTCTTAAAATATTACAACTTGTTATCATTGTTAAAATTACGTGTCTTGTGTAAGAAGCCTAATGTGCTCAGTAGAATTGTAACTATTTGGTGAACATTTTACCATTATTTGGTGTCATTACTTACGTAAAACACCAAATATCATGGTAAATTATAAGTTGCACGGATTGAAATATTGAAATTCAGTTCAGTGTATAGCTCAAAAGTTTCCAGAGCTCTTATCTCAAATTAAAATTATTATCTGAATTTTCATACGCACATATCGTTACAATTAAAAAAAAAAAAAAAAAAAAGGTTCATTTCTTTAAAAACTCTTTGGTGTATATGCAAGTACGCCAGTATATTAGAGTCAGTGGCATTTCATGAATGACGTTCTATGGTCCATCTCCGCGCGAGCGACTAGAAATAGTCCATTATCACTAAAAGATTATTCATCAGATTGACTATGAAAAATAACTTACATATCAGGACATTACGACAGTTCATCAAGTGAATAAGCTTTTCATGATAATGGACTGTTTCTAGTCAACCATAAGGAGATGGCCCAAAACGTCCTTCACGAGACGCGACTGATTACATCATTAATTTTTATTTAAATAAATTTACGTTAAATTCAAAATCGAAAAATTCCACTTTAGTTACTAATAGTTATCATACATTTTTCATAAAAATCTTGGATAGTCTAAGTCCTTTTTTAATTGATAAGCTGCTTTGCATTTATTATGTAGATATTTAAAAATTCATTGTCAGATTAAACCTTCCAAAAGGTGTTTTGGATAATTTGATGAAAGTTACAAAATATTGGTAAACCACTAATTAACCGTTATAAATTAAAGGTAGTTAACGTCTTGTTGCAGTAAAAATAAATTTGTAATTTTGATAGGCAATTTATCTATTGAATAAAGAAATTGAAAACTTCAGAATTAAGCTTTAAAAAAGGCTGAATATAGCAGATGTTTTTTTAGAATCAATACTAAAATTATAAGTGCATAATAATAAATATCTGACTCATTTATAATATTTCATGGAAATACGAAATCCAAGCTGGATTTTTTGTGCTGAAATTATAAAAATGTCCTGTATACTTATCACACTAATCTTTAATCTAAGGGGGATCTAGTGTGATCCAATCACAAATAATAATTATGATCATAAATAAAATCAAACTACTTACCCAAAAATTGACCCCGCCTTTTTCCCCCTACAATATTTATAAAATTTCTTTTGAATAGTAATCAGTTTTTTTGTCGTATAACTGGTCATTCAATTTGGAAAGAAAATATCATTATTTTCACTATAAATTCTAATATTTAGTTGCATGAAATATATATTATGTCAGATTACAGAAATGTAATTTTATCGTGCTAAAGTTACTCAAATTTGTAACCCTTGAAAAATTGCCATTTTTGAACTAACAATTTAATTTCCAGGATAATTTCAATTTTGTAAAAATTAAAGTAAAATTTTATAGTTAATGAATTCCCCAATGACCCCTCCCACCCCCACCCCTTCAAAAAAAAAAAAAAAACAGACAGACACAGAGAGAGAACTATTCTCAGATTTATAAATCAAACTGTAATCTGTGCGCTATAAAAATCAGACATAAAATCTATTCGAAAAACTACTCTTAAAAAAAAAAAAAAAAAAAAAAAAAAAGTTTTGCAAGCAAACACTGTAAATTGGAAACTCTCAAGGTAATTGTTTCCTTTTGAAATATCATCACGACACTTTTCGTCAAGCGAAAAAAATTAGTTTCGAGCTGCTTTGGTGTGTGTTCGTGCATACTTTTTTCACATAATCAAGAATCGTGCTTTTATTTTGGTTCAAAACTATTGTTGCGCATACTTGCAATTTATAATGTTTGAATTACACTTTTTTTTTTTTTTTTTCCGATATAAGAATGATATGAGTATTTAATATACTATTAATACAGTCGAACCTCGTTAATGTGAAGCTCAAGGGGGATAAAAAATTTCTTCAAGTTATCAGTAGTTCATGCTATCAGTAACTAATCTTCACATGACTAAACTAATCTTCATTTTGGCCGGGATTGTAGACACAGTTCATGTTAAAAATAATTCACATTAACAGTGTTCACGATAACGAGGTGCGACTGTATTAATTTTAGTGACTAATCATTAGATACATTAATTCAAGTAAACGGTACTTTGATATAATTCAATTATTTAGATGTTATTAAATTAAATTATTCCGAAAAGTTTCTGTTTCAATTCTTTGTTTATAGACGAAAACCAAATGACTACCATAGTATTTAAAAAGAAAATATTAAATGGAAAATAAATGAAAAAAGTTAAATTAATCATTTTCGGAATATTAGATCGAAATTATATATAATTTTCAATCAAAAATGTAGAACATCCCATGTTAATGTTACGAAATGCAATTAGAATAAAAACATTCTCAATTTATCTAAAAATTTCAATTAATATAAAGCGATAACCTTAATTTTATAAAATTAAATAATTATAGGAAATAAATTAAAGCGTTTTGTAATATTCTTGAATAATATATTAATCAAAAACAAATTATACGTAGAAAATATTTCTATTTATTTTATATAATAGATAAATAGAAGAAGAAGAATCAAAGTGAAAGATAGAAAAGAAGAGAAAAAAGAAAAAAGAAAACCCAATTAAATTACTGAACAAAATTTCGAGAAGGAGAAAGAGATCAGATTCAAATAATATATCCGGAATTCTCCACATACACAACCGCCCCTCCTCGCAATTGTAAAGAGGAATACCAAACGACCAATCAGCGTCCTTGAAAAAACATGTCATTCTAGTTGATTTAGGTGTTCATTCACTCTAAAGTGCTTCAAGGGACGTCTTGTAACATGAACAAGAGTCGTAAAAAACTTACCAGAGAAGAAACATATTAGTGACAGTTAGACTTTTTGAGTCACTTGAATACTTTAACAGGGTTTTTTGCTATCTAATTCAACAAACATTCTGTCAAATAAATGAAGCAATCTCATTGGTTGAGAAAAAGCGAATATCTTTCATCGGCCAATTAGCATGTACCGCTGTGCAAAAGAAGGAATTAGAGGATAGAAAAAACTCCAGGGGTTAAAGTAATTCTTTTCCCCCATTTAGGGGTGTCAGCAATATTTTTTCGTTGAGACATTTAACAAGATTTCTTTTGTCCACAGTTATTTATGATCATCGGCGCTAATGGTGACGTATGTGACAGCAACTTAGGAATTTAAAAGAATTTAAAAGAAAAGAAAAGGAATGGGAATACGGGTTAAATGTCAACTAAAGAAAAAGGGACGTTTTAAGGATTTATTCAGGATCTTTAGCAATGGAAAATGTTGTATTCTCAAGTACTTGTAAAAGAAAAAAAAAATGTCTAGACTGCTTGGATAATGAATAGGGGTAAAATGTTAGAATGTCGATAAATCGTTAAAATGGAAAAAATATATACATATTTTTTATACATGCAGGGCACTTTCAAGAAATGTTACTGATGCGTTGAAAAAAATGTAACGTGATGATGATTGTTATAACAGTAAAATTGTCTCTGTGCAATAATTAGTGCCATTAAAAGGAAGACATTTTTAACGAATACTTTTTAAGGGTTATTTTAATATCTAAATAATCTTCTGTTACAAAACCTACATAGCATTCAAAACAAGAATTGCAATTTTGTACATTTTACTTTTAATTCTAAATAAGCCATAATTTGATTTTTTTTTCTTATGAAATTACACCATTTTTAATTCGTTATTGTCAAACGAATAATTTTTTAAGGATTTAAAACAATCAGTCGGTAACAAAAGTCTCCGAATACTAGCACAAATTCCTATATAAAAAAAGTAGCGTACAGTTTTGTTAAATAAATCCTTGTCGAATCCTGTTTTTAGGCTGATTAAGAACAGAATTTGAC
This sequence comes from Salticus scenicus, assembly GCA_963930645.1. Classification (NCBI taxonomy): domain Eukaryota; kingdom Metazoa; phylum Arthropoda; class Arachnida; order Araneae; family Salticidae; genus Salticus; species Salticus scenicus. Next base: position 148,085,880 of record OZ005657.1, on the reverse strand, counting down.
AGGGATTTATTTAACAAAACTGTATTAAGTGTATTTTTTTATATAGGAATTTTTGCTAGTGTTCGGAGACTTTTGTTACCGACTGTACATATATATATATATACATATATATATATATATATATATATATATATATATATATATATATATATATATATATATATATATATATATATACATGGATGTCGTTGATTATTCAAAAAGGTGGATCAAAGGACGTGATATGTTTTAAAGGTTGAGTCCTATTTTTGTTAAAATTTGAGTCTCATAAATATACCTCTTCTGGCAGCATTATTAAAGAATTTTCAGAATTATTATATGGCAAATAAGCAAATTTACTTTAAAATTTCCAATTAAATTTATATGAAATTGAAATTGCCTGAAAAATAAATTTATTATGTTGCATATCAAAAATTGTAAAATTATCATCAGATTGATTATATAAAGAATAATCTGGTGTGTCACTCACACGACTTTCTCTTACCCTGAAATTTAATACTATAAATACAGGTTGGAGATTAAGAGGTAAGACAACGATGTTATGTAAATCTATGTTAAACGATTCAAATTAGGCTTTGGAAGAGTTTTATGTGATAATTAATTCTGTGTGAGGGGGGCTGCCGCCTTCCTCAACCCCCCGTTTCATTAATGCACCTAGATTTATATAAAATTTTATTCGGTTACTAAAAATAATTCTGTTTTTAAAAAATAATTTCTTAAAATTATTATTTTAAAAAATTATCTTTTATGATAATGCAGACGATTTCCATATTGGAGAAGTAGTATAACACTAAAGATCCAAGAAAAGTCCATTTTATTCTCAATATTAAAAAAAAAAAAAAAAAAAAAAAAAAACAGTTGCATTTCGGGAGTGCCGACAGAAGTGACAAAGGGAACAATTACGTGTGTATTTCTTGAATCGTCAGGAAATATTTTATTGTGAAGAAATACTTTTAAATGAAGTGTTTTTTTATTCATTAATATAAACTACTACTACAAAAATTATATTACAATTTTATTTAATGCGCTAACTGCAATAGAGACAGTGTCCAGAGATGAGAAAAGTCGTGTAGAGCAGCACCCGATTGTAAAAACGTGAGAAAAATGGTGGCTTTGGCCCTTCTCACGGTTTTGTAAGATCTAACTGCAATAGAGACAGTGTCCGGAGATGAGAGAAGGCGTGTAGAGCCGCACCAGATTGTAAAAACGTGAAAAAAATGGCGGCTTTGGCCTTTATCACGGTTTTGTGAGGTCTAACTGGAACGTTTCCGGCTGCAATCTTTAAGAGACAGTGTCCGGAGATGAGAGAAGTCGTGTAGAGCCGCACCAGATTGTAAAAACGTGAGAAAAATGGAGGCTTTGGCCTTTATCACGGTTCTGTGAGGTCTAACTGCAACGTTTTCGGCTGCAATCTTTAAGAGACAGTGTCCGGAGATGAGAGAAGTCGTGTAGAGCCGCACCAGATTTTAAAAACGTGAGAAAAATGGCGGCTTTGGTCTTTCTCATGGTTCTGTGAAGTCTAACTGCAACGTTTCCGGCTGCAATCTTTAAGAGACAGTGGCCGGAGATGAGAGAAGTCGTGTAAAGCCGCACCAGATTGTAAAAACGTGAGAAAAATGGCGGCATTGGCCTTTCTCACGGTTTTGTGAGGTCTAACTGGAATAAAGGCAGTGTCCGGAGATGAGAGAAGGCGTGTAGAGCCGCACCAGATTGTAAAAACGTGAAAAAAATGGCGGCTTTGGCCTTTATCACGGTTTTGTGAGGTCTAACTGGAACGTTTCCGGCTGCAATCTTTAAGAGACAGTGTCCGGAGATGAGAGAAGTCGTGTAGAGCCGCACCAGATTGTAAAAACGTGAGAAAAATGGAGGCTTTGGCCTTTATCACGGTTCTGTGAGGTCTAACTGCAACGTTTTCGGCTGCAATCTTTAAGAGACAGTGTCCGGAGATGAGAGAAGTCGTGTAGAGCCGCACCAGATTTTAAAAACGTGAGAAAAATGGCGGCTTTGGTCTTTCTCATGGTTCTGTGAAGTCTAACTGCAACGTTTCCGGCTGCAATCTTTAAGAGACAGTGACCGGAGATGAGAGAAGTCGTGTAAAGCCGCACCAGATTGTAAAAACGTGAGAAAAATGGCGGCATTGGCCTTTCTCACGGTTTTGTGAGGTCTAACTGGAATAAAGGCAGTGTCCGGAGATGAGAGAAGTCGTGTAGAGCCGCACCAGATTGTAAAAACGTGAAAAAAATGGCGGCTTTGGCCTTTATCACGGTTTTGTGAGGTCTAACTGGAACGTTTCCGGCTGCAATCTTTAAGAGACAGTGTCCGGAGATGAGAGAAGTCGTGTAGAGCCGCACCAGATTGTAAAAATATGAGAAAAATGGTGGCTTTGGCCTTTCTCACTGTTTTGGGAGGTCTAACTGCAATAGAGACAGTGTCCGGAGATGAGAGAAGTCGTGTAGAGCCGCACCAGATTGTAAAAACGTGAGAAAAATGGAGGCTTTGGCCTTTATCACGGTTCTGTGAGGTCTAACTGCAACGTTTTCGGCTGCAATCTTTAAGAGACAGTGGCCGGAGATGAGTGAAGTCGTGTAGAGCCGCACCGGATTGTAAAAACGGGAGAAAAATGGCGGCTTTGGCCTTTCTCACTGTTTTGTGAGATCTAACTGCAATAGAGACAATGTCCGGAGATGAGAGAAGTCGTGTAGAGGCGCACCAGAATGTAAAAACGTGAAAAAAATTGCAGCTTTGGCCTTTCTCACGGTTTTGTGAGGTCTAACTGCAACGTTTCCGGCTGCAATCTTTAAGAGACAGTGTCCGGATATGAGAGAAGTCGTGTAGAGCCGCACCAGATTTTAAAACAATATACAGTATATAATTATTAGCACTTCACATTAGCAAGTTAATTGTATGATACATTATTTGTATCATAGAAGGATGGAAAGCGTTTGCTGACGATGACGGGAGTTCAATGATTTTTCTTCACCCAAAAGTGCTCAACGCGCATAAAGAAGTTTCCACTTCAAAAAATACGATTTTTTTTCTAAGTTTTTTTTTTTTCGTTAAAAGTAAAAAAAATCGATAACTTTGTTTTAAATTATCGCAGATCGATGGTTCAACCATTCGTTTTAAAGCTATTGGCGAGCTCTTTTGAAAGATACCCATCATGGAAATTTACTTCCCTCGAGGGGGGACTTCCCCCCCAGGGGGGGAGGCGAGGCTCCTACATACACAAAAAAATTTTCCCAGTTTACTATCTCTATTACAATATATATATATTCGTTTCATTTGGTTTAGTGCAGTCTATAGACGTTAAACTCTACTTACCTGCAATTTCCCTCATAGACGTAATGTATTAGAATTCTCTTGATCGTCCCTGTACACGAACCATTTGCTTGATCTTAAGGAAAAGCTTACTGTAGCATCCCTATATGATATACATTTACAATACCAAGTTTGAACTTTCTGCCATAATTTGTTTTTGAGATATACTGATAACAGACAGACAGACATACACACAGACACACAGACACACACACAGACACACACACAGACACACACACAGACCATTTGCTAAAAACATGATTTTCGTATTCAGGGGACCTCAAAACGTGTAAATATAACAAAATCTCGCGTTCGAAAATTTGAGCCAAAAACAATACTTTCTCTACCTTATGGGTAAGAGAAAGTAAAAATAACCTTTTTTATAAGTTTTTTTTTTAGTCTTTAAACACCCTTAAGGAGAAAAATTACTTTTAATTATTGGTAACATTAATAACTTAATTAGTGTTTAACTGGGGGGAAAAATTGTTCTTAGCATTTAAGCCAATCTGAAAATTTAGAATCACCACAAAGTTTCTTTTAAAAAAGACAAAAACATTTATTTTCGACATCTTTCATTGAGGAAATGAATCACTTCCCTTAACTTAAGCAGTGTATTATTCCCCTCCATTCCAGCAGATTAAGGAACATTGCTGATTTACCGCTGGGCAGTGGCGGGATCCAGAACTTAACATTTGGAGGGGGGGGGGCGGACAAAGATTTTTCAAAATGTTATTCCAGATCAATGAAAAATTTACAATTGTAATATTCAGTTGTGAGCGTCAGTGTTTTATTTTATTTTTTTTTTTTTTTTTTTTTTTTTTTTGGGGGGGGGGGGGGGTAGGGTAGATCCGCCACTGCCGCTGGGTACGTTGAAACAGCAAATAAAATAAAATTAAGACTGTTTCAGACTAAAGAATAAAGATTGTTCATATTTTAAAGAAATTTGGGGAGAAAGTAGCATATCATGCGCTATCTTTCAAATATCGAGTTTTTCTTACGTATAAAACATCAGTAGCGTAGCGCGTTAGCGACAACCCTATATATATATATATATATATATATATATATATATATATATATATATATATATATATTAAATTTGAATCAGATTATTTTAAAACATTTCTTCGCAAATATATAAAATTGATTATTAAAAAAAAAAAAAAATCTGAGGTAAAACGAACGTGTGTGAAAAACACTATCCCAGAAGAAATTTATTTTATTTATTTACTTATTTAAAAGCCTGAATATCAATAATTCTATGGTTTTTAGGGGCCTTCTTAGAAATGTGAAGACCAAAGTATCTGACACATTTGCACTTGTTATAATGGAGTTTTTCCATTACAGGGGAATAAAGAAAGATTTTCGATTAGACGAAAGATGAGTAAACTTATAAACTTGTCAACAAAGTTAGCTAGCAAGTAAATCAGTTCATAAAATTTTAAAATATTATTTGACTTGGTAAATAACAGATTGTATTTAAAAAGAAAAATAATAAAATTTTAATTTTTCTTTATTATTATTTACGTAAAGTTTATTAATTTTTTAATTGTTTATATGACTGAGCGAGTTGTTTTCCATTTCGAAACTTTAAAAATTAAAGATAGAACAATATATTTATAAATGTAGTATAAAATGTTTGTGATAATATAATATAAATAAAAAGAATAAAAAATTAAATAAAGTATCGATAAAAGAAAATAAATGACAGAAATTTTTATCATTACAAAACTAAAACGGATCAGTGGTAATTACACTCTGGAAACTTCCATTACCGGTACACAATTACGTCTAACATCCACGAAAAATGATAAATACATAAATATATAAATAAAAATAGTATTTCATTGAACCATAGCAAGACGCATTTTAATATAAATACTCTCTAACTACTATGTGTGCCCTGAAAGTCATATGTATTGTTCCGGTTCAATATAGTATTTTCCCATGAATATAGTAAAAATAGCTTTATTAGTTAGGCATAAGGGACTCATTAAATAATTCGAATATATTATGCACTATGAGAGCCATTTATTTGCACAAAATATAACGAAATTAACATCAATATTCAGATGGTTTAAAAGCTTTTTTTCAACAGAACACGATAAAAATTAATATTAATGATTCATTTATAGCCATACAGAATTATTCAGATACATTATGGGTTATAAGTGAAAAATGGTCGAAGTGTATTAACATATTGTTACATTAATCTAGCAACTTAGAAAACGTTTATGATTTGAGTTCCATGTAACAGGAAAATATAACTGGAAAGTACAGTCGGTAACAAAAGTGTCCGAACACTAGCAAAAATTCCTATGTAAAAAAAAAAGTACACTTAATACTGTTTTGTTAAATAAATCCTTGTCGAATCCTGTTCTTAGTCAGTCTAAGAACAGGATTCGACAAAGATTTATTTAGCAAAACTGTATTAAGCATATTTTTTTATATATGAATTTTTTCTAGTGTTCGGATACTTTTGTTACCGACTGTATGTTATAATCTATGCGAATTGGATCATTTTTCTTTTTTGTTTATTTACTTATCTATCATGGTATCTTCTAAAAATGAATAAGAATTAAATAAACTACCGTAAATGATGCACTTATAAGATCAAAAACGGACTTTTGAGTACTAGCACATTCCTACATTCTTCAAAAAATATTTGGGAGTAATATGACGTCAAAGTATGCGTGAAACAATATACTTTTTTCCTGAAAATTAATTACTGGTGAAAGTTTAAAACAAACATATTTTGTTATCGCTTTTACTAAGAGCTCATGATATTTTACGACTACCGCTCTACATTTGCCCTGACATCAGTTACGGTCTTGCCTTTTATAGCGTCGCCAGGATTTCAATGTAAAAATAATTGCCACTCGCCGCTCAGTATTAACAGTCTGATATGATCGACAGGAAATATAGTACATAACATCTCTGGTGGGCTATAGTACACTGGATTAGATTCCGGTAGACCGCACGCGTTCCTGATTGCTTGTAAAAGAAGTAAAGCCTTGTAATAAAATCTCCCTTATCACCTTCCAAAGTTTGTTTCCTGGATGACGGGAGATACTGCACTACGCAAGTGCTTTAAATATCTATAGTGTAAAGCTATATTTTCTTTAAATGATGAGGGGAGTCCCATGAGTTTAGTTGTTAAAGGATTTTGTAGTGTAAGCTGACAAACAGCTTTAGCTTAAAGAACAGAATTCAATTTTTTTTTTTTTTCTTCTTCTTCTTAGCGGTAATTTATTTTTATTTTCAATGAAGAATTTCTGTTTTTAAATGTCTCTGTGTCTTATTTTATAGATTTTGTTATAGTTTATAATGGTTATTACTTTACTGTACTATTAGTGCATATTTCTCTTCTTTTTTTAAAATTTCTGTAAATAACATTGAGTCAAACATTAATATTATCAATACATTCCGTACTGCTTGGAAGTGTTTCACAGAGCCCCATTTAACCCTGAAAGCTATTGGAAGCTCAGTAACATTTTTTGGGGTTCTTGCACTTCCATTTTTTTTTTTTTTTTTTTTCATTGTACACGCATAGAAACTGAATATTACAAATTTTATTTCCAAAAGTGATTTAGCAGAATTCAGGTTAAAGTTGTCTCCTCCTCCCACCGTATATATATTCGTATAGAAATATTATAGACCATATTATCTGCACCGAAATTCCACCATTGCTATGGTTACATGTTAAATGTGGAGTTTTAATATTTGCAAATATCACAGCGTGCTTCAGAGATTACTTAAATGTTATGAAAGTAATTGAAAAATAAACTGGAAAATTATAACCAATTTAAATGAAACCTCCGGGCGCATTTATTAAAAATTATAATCGAAATACCTTATCTTACTATGTTATTTAAAGAAGCTTAAAAGTTGTTTTCATCATAACGATTATACATAATTGTAATAAATAAAGATTGAAAAAAAAAAAAAAAAAAAAAAAAAAAAAAAAAAAAACGCTTTCAAATGTAAGCTTATAATGTAAGAAAATCACTTAGTATAACTAATAGGTTTGAAGCGAGATGTTTATCGACGCAGTTGACTGTCACAAATTTCTAAAATATAGGCTTTCATTTTATTTAGATACAAGGCTTTCTTAAAATGGTATATATTTTGTTTTACTTTGACAGACAAATTTTTTCAGAAGGAAATGTAAATCACAATGAGGAAAACTAAATCTGCAAATTTGTGATCTCTTTCAGTCATATTTGGGGCCCCCTCTTAAATTTCTCATAGGAACTTCTGGAGCATTTACGGTAATCAGGTCCCTGTTTCATAATCTATTTTTGATGCATAGTTTTATCTCTTTTTTTTCGCCATTTTTTTTTTTTTTTTTTTTTTTTTTTTTTTTTTTTTTGCATAAAGTAATGTTAATCTCAGTGGGGAAAATTAAATCTGGAAATTCGAGATGTTTTTCAGTCCTTTTTGAACTTCCCGAATGTTTTCGGTAATCAGGTCCCTGTATCATAATCTAGTTTTGGTGCAAGGCTTTGTCTCTTTTTTTTTTTCTTCGAATTTATTTCTATAATGAGGATTTATCTAAAAAAAAAAAATATTCAAGTCTTTTATGTTTAATTTTTAGTATCCACGTGTTCTATTTCAAAGTAGATACATTGTTGGGTCAACTCATTGTTAGGGTAATTTTGAAGAAGAATTATTTATCCAGATTGAAAGAGATAGCTGATAGATTCTGCGTTTGCTGAAGATTTTGATAAACAGCTTCTTGTAAAAATTACTATTGATATCAGTGTCATAACTCTTTAAAAGTATTTGCACAATTAGAGAAAACGAAAATTATTTGATAAATTTTGCAGCATCCTATAAAATATCTGAATACAGTTCCCGCCACTTATTAAAGTCAAATTCATTCTGAGCAAAAGTGATTTTATAAAGCGGCTGATTTTTATATCCGGTGAAAGTTCCTGCACACGAGATAAGGTGTTGAATTGAAATTGAATCCCTGAATTTGAAAAGAAATTTCAAAAGATACCAAATAATGGAATTAATAAACAGCATTAATTAATTTATTTTTAACAGATAATTATTTAACCGTTCCTTCAAAATACGAAAATTAAACACATCCCAAGCTCCGATGCGTTTTCCTTTGAGGAAAATCATCATTACTTTGCTAAAAGTTCACGCCTTTATTTAAAATTTAAAATCTTTCTTTGAAACATCTTGCTTCTTAATTATTTCAGAATAAGAATTAGAAATTGTCGTTTAATAATTAAAAATTAAATTAAAAAATCACTAGCGAATTAAATCAAATTTGTGACATATTACCACGCTTTGAAGAATACATTCCTTGAAACTGCTTCTAAGACAAGTGATGGGGCGTGTTTAATTGCTGCAAATGTAAAATTTAATGTTGTAAACGTAACATTTTCGGCAAAGAGAGATAACGGAGGGATATCTGTGTTTAATTTCTTTTTTATTTAAAAAATAAAAATTCACAGTGTGTAAATAAGAATTTGCTCAGCGTGATATTTTTGCTGCTAAAGAGATTTTTTTGTTTTAGTTTATTAGCAGGCGATGCTGATATTATTAAGCGGTAGTAATAAAATTGGTTTGCATTGATTTGATTCCGGTCCTGGCAATTAGATCACCTTAAGAGGTTGATTTTATTAACCGGTGATTTTATTAAGCGGTGGTTACTGTATTTGTCTTTGCTTTCACATGTTTAAACTTTACCTAATTCGTAGCATTAAAACAAGTTGATATAAAAGGACACCAAGACCGCTTCGTCTTTGTGACATTTATTCAGCAGGTTAAATACAAATTTCGATATCGACAGATGACCAATTAAATTACAGTGGAATATCAAGTGAACGATAGGACTGATTCATTTCGTTCTTTTATTTATTGATTAAACTAGTATGCTGTGGCCACCACAAGACTTTCTTCTATATTTTCCTATATACATATTCAATCAGTAACAATATTAAAAAAAAAAAAAAAAAAAAAAAAAAATACGATTTTTTTTCTAAGTTCTTTTTTTTGTTAAAAGTAATACATGTTAAAAGTAATACAAAGTACACTTTTAACATGTTAAAAGTACATGTTAAAAGTACATGTTAAAAGTAATACAAAGTACCCCCCTGGGGGGTACTTCCCCCCAGGGGGGGGAAGCGATACCCCCACATGCACAGAAATTTTTTCCTAGTTGACTATTACTATTATGAATAACTCATATTAATTTTACAATCACAAGTTAAAAATAACTCTCATTATGTACATTTATACGAAATTTTGTCCTATACTGCCATGTTAAAAATTTAGAAAAATGCGATCACAGCGCCATCTGCTGGGCGATTGATACCAAAATCTAATCAGCACCATTCCATGTCAGGGTCCAATTATATACCAAGTTTGGTTCAATTTCATTCATCGGTTCGTGAGATACGGTGAAAAATACGAAATTTTGCGATCACAGCGCCACCTGCTGGACGATTGATCCCCAAATCTAATCAGCACCATGCCCCGTCAGGTTCCAACTATATACCAAGTTTGGTTGAATTTCATTCATTGGTTCGTGAGATACGGTGAAAAATACGAAAATTTGTCCTATACTGCCATGTTAAAAATTTACATAAAATGCGATCACAGCGCCACCTGCTGTGATATTGATCCCCAAATCTAATCAGCACAATGCCCCGCCAGGGTCCAACTATATACCAAGTTTGGTTGAATTTCATTCATTGGTTCGTGAGATACGGTGAAAACACTAAACCACAGACACACACACAGACAGACAGACATTTTTTAAAAACCATCAATTCGTGTTCAGGACACCCCAAAACGTGTAGATCCGTCAAAAAACGGAGGTCGAAAATTTTCGTGAATCCAATACTTTCTCTATATTACATATAGAAGAAAGTAAAAAAGATACATGCACGGTAAGGACTACACAAAAGTTAATAACTTTATGAATTTGAATTGTGATGAGGAATTGAAACTTTTAATCCAAGATGTTAAAATGAAAAGGGGGAATTTTTATGCACCTTTAATTAAATGTAAGAGGAAGTAAAGTGAGCACATTTATGCAAAAACACATATATTCATACATACATGACTATGTGCCTCTATGTGAAAATGTGTGTTGATAAACTAAAAAAAAAAAAAAAACTTTCTATTTACAAATATTATTTATAAAAGCTAAAATGAAAAACAGTGGAACAATAATTTTAAACAAATGTAGTATTATCCACAATTTAATAAATATAATTCAGCATTTAAAATATATTACCTCAGTTAGTCTCGTAGAATTTTTAAGATTTTTAGTAACTGTTGTATAAGAGCTTGAATAGTGTAACAATTGTTTTAATAAAGGAGATATATTTATGGAATAATCTATATTCCGTATAACTTTTAATAAAGAAATATTATGTAAATGAACATAGAATACTTAATATTTCTTTACAGTAATTTTGGTTTCAATAGTGTGAATTTGAAGATATATATTATTTTCATATAACAATTCAATGCAAATAAATAAAGGAAAATAAAAACACTGTAACTATGTTTCTGTAACCTAATTTTTTCTGTGTTAAAATGTTCATATATATATTCTTTTATATATACAATGTACTTTATTTATGTGTGAGTATCTCTAATGTGATACATTATTTTTTATTAAAACAGGAATAAACTACTACGTCAGAAACGCCAAAGAAAAATTATTGAGGTGCATACAGCTGTTTCGGCAGCCTTAAGCGTGCCGTCTTCAGTGCAAAAAGGAAGCATTCCTTTTTGCACTGAATTTGCACTTTTTGCACTGAAGACGGCACGCTTAAGGCTGCCGAAACAGCTGTATGCACCTCAATAATTTTTCTTTGGCGTTTCTGACGTAGTAGTTTATTCCCGTTTTAATATTCCAACGCCAAGTCTCCTGCTATTATTATTATTTTTTATTATTATGTTTATATGCGACTTGAACGAAAATACAAATTTCAGTGTAAAACAGAATTTTTTCACTTTTTTTTTTTTTTTTTTTTTTTTTTTTTTTAATACAGGTAAAATTTATGTACACCTGTTTTCATTTTAAATTTTTGTTTTGTTTTTTCGATATTTAATGTAGCATTAATTTGTGATGTATTCAGTATTTATAAAATTTGTTAAATATATTTAGCTGTAGTATTACTTTTTGTAATATTTTCCAAAATAAAAGTATATTTGAAGACATTTTGTGGATCATTTAATCTCATAGTCTACCAACTCATTCATTTTTTATTGCATGCAATAAAAATGAAATATTTAATGGATTTAAATAATATGAAATTTATATTGCTTATAATTTCTCTTTACACTATTATATTCTTTTTCTCGTTTCCGAATATAAAAACTGAGCTGCTTACAAAAAAAAAAAAAAAAAAAAAAAAAAAAAAAAAAAAAACGCATTCCACAAACAAGTACACACACACAAACACACGAAAAAAAAAAAAAAAAAAAAAAAAAAAAAATAGTTTCTCAATAGTTTCTCAATAGTTTCTCAATAGTTTTTTTTTTTTTTTTAATTTATTTATTATTTATTTATTTTTTTTAATAATCTAGTGTATTTTTTTTTATGTAGAAAATGTCTTTCAACTCCAAAATAGCATGCGAGGCTCAATTCGTGTCATCAAAAGGGATGGATTTGGTTTCGGTGTCGCGCAACTGTCTTTTTTTTTTTTTTTTTTTTTTTTTAGTCTCATTAAACCGGAAACTACACCATGAAGTGGATTCCGATCCACTACGAACATCCATGCTTTACCTGGATTCGAGTCCGACACCTTGCAATTGAAAGGGTCAGATCGCTAACTATTTATCTGCCGTCCATTAAATGGAATAATCCGGAAAATATTTAGCTACAATAAGGACTAATGGTTGATGTATAAATTGTGATGTGATTGAACGGAATTTAAACAAAGGCACGCATACGATGATTGATGTTATCATATGATTTAAAATTTTATTCACGAAAATTTGTGGCAACCCACACTAATTTAATTTAGCAGAGGTTTCCGTTGTATTAGAAGAAAGATTGGGGTAGCATCTGTTGTTATTTATTTATTTATTTATTTATATTTATATTTATATTTATATTTTATTTTATGAATGTGTATGTAGATTTTATAAAACAGATGAAAAGTATAGTCTGAATACTTATTTTCGAAGTATTATAATATGTGAAACCAAGCTTAATTACGAAAGCGCTTAGTTCTTTAATAAATAATTCTTTAGTAATAATGATAATAGTAATAATAACAATAATAATAACAACAATAAATCAACTTTCTCTTGATCATGTAAGCAAACTGGATTTTCTAAAATCAACAACCATATCGCGCAATAACTCTTTTATACATTATTTTCTTTTTTAAACTAAAAATTACTTTCTCATTAAATTTTTCATCAGATTAAGTTCCAGTAAACTTCTTTGATAAAACAAAGAAATAAATATGAAATGGCTAACTTTAGGGCTCTCACCATTTAAAATCTCACTGTAAAAATAGGTTCTTAAGAATAAGTATATATTGTCTCAAAATAGACCCGAAACAATATATACTTAAATTTGAAAACCCATGTACTCATTTTTCAGTATATTGACATGCTCAAAAATGAGGTTGACCAATAAGAATCCCAATATCCTCATGTTTGACAGCCAGTGTACTCAAAAATGAGTTCATGGGTTTTCAAATTTAAGTATATATTGTTTCGGGGCTATTTTGAGACAATATGTACTTATTTTTAAGAACCTACGTTTTACAGTGCTTCCACATAAATATTTGAGGATACATATTTAGTGCATAAATTATATCTTTAAAATGTGTTCAAAAGTGAAATTATTTCCGTTAGAAAAAAATAATTATGTGTAGGCTTATAATGCCTATAATAATATAATAAATGTCACATTGGTGTGTAAAATTAAAAAAAAAAATAATGAATATTTAGAAAATTATACTGTATATCATAGAAGAAACAAATGCACTTCTGTCTAAAAGTAGTACAAGATTGAAAATTTTAACATTCTCTTTTAAGAAGCCTAAAAAAGTTAAAATTTTTAAAATTAAATTGATACTTTCAATGTCAATATGATAAATTTGTTTAAAGGCAAAATTTGAGTAAGTTATTGAACAAAAATAATTATTTATTTTTATGAAAAACAGCATACAAAAATATTTACAGTTTTTCAGAAAGCAGCATACATTTTGCAATATCCAGGAATAAAACGAAATTAACAAACAATTTAGAGTTTACCCAACTTTTTATGAGCAGAAAATATAATAAATGAGTGCAATTTAACCTAAAGACATTTAATATGTTGTTAAACCTCCCCTGAATTTGATCCCATCAGCTACTCTTTTAGGCATAATATCAACATGATTTTCAACACTTCTTTCAGTATTTCATTGTGACAAACTTTTATTATGCCTATAACTTAATTATGCCTATAACTTTAATTATGCCTATAAACTTTAATTATGAGCTTCTTTTCTGAAGCTCACGTTTTGTTTTAGAATGATTTGTGATACATTTCTGCCAATTACATTCCATAAATTCTCAATAGGAATTAAATCTGGCGAGTTTCCGGGCCATGTGAGAACATTCAAATAACGTTAGACTTTTCAACCCTACAGTACTCAACAAATCCATCTTCAAGATCCTTTCGTTTCAAGTTCAATGCTTTATTAATGCATATTTAACTTTTTTATATGCATATTTCACTTTTTTTTTTCTAATTTAGTAATTTCAGATCGTAAATACATGTTGCTTATAAAATTACAATACTCTCGAAACAAAGCTGTACAACATTTTATACATGCAAATAGCAATTGCACTGCAAACGCACGCGCACAAAAATAACACATTTAAGAACACATTTTGTCCTCAAATTAACAACACTTTTTGGTGTTCTGAGCTAGAACACTTCATAAGAAACATAATTGCAACACTTTATTGTGTTGTGGTAAGTGTTTTCAATACGTTAAAAAAGTGTTGTAATTTAAAAATGTGTTCTAAAAAAAGTGTTGTAAATGTGTTCTGAGAAAATGTGTTCTTAACAATAGTGTTTTGTAGTGAAACACTTTGTCCCCAAATTAACAACACATTTCAAACATCACACACAATTTAAAACACTATAAATTAACACATTTAAAACACTTTACACAATTTACTTGTTATTTTAATGGTAATAGGGAAGAATGTTAAAAAAAAAAAAAAAAAAAAAAAAAACACAAATTGAATACAAACCTGTATTTAGTGTTAACACAATACATTCATCTTTATCTTTATTGCTGACTCTAGGCTAATTTGGCAGGGTGCTATACCCTGCTGCCCTTTCATTTTAGCAACCAACGGCCCTTTTTCAACCCATTTTAGCACCCAGCAGCTCTTCTAAAAACATTTTGGTACAAAGTAGCCTTTTCTAATATTTTAAATGTTCAGAGGCCTTTAGATACTTTTCAACTTTCTAGCAATAGTTCTACAGCATTCCTGAAGAGCTTATATATATATACACAGGGGTGATTGTGACTCAAAGATAAAAACCCTGAAAATTAGAGCCTCAAATTAAAAAAAAAAAAAAAAAAAAAAAACCCAAAATATCACATAATACTCAAACTGTTCAGGCCAGAAGCCCTCAATCCTTTTACATTTCATTCACATATCACCTGGATAACAAATGAACAACCAATGAAAGCAAAAAATAACTTTATAGGAAATATGAAAATACAGATGGGTTGAGAAAAACCCTGAAATCAGGGGTAAACCCTGAACACAAACACCCCAGATTATATTACACATAAAATTATCAATTTACTTTCGTTACATGCAAAAATCACAATAGAGAAGGCTACAAATTATGCCCTTTTTATTAAATTCCTCCAGGGTATCTTTTATTCTAGATTTAGCACTAATCTTATTTCTACTTTCTTCTATGTATGTATATGAAAATGTCTACCTACATAGTAGTGTGCAAAAAAAAAAAAAAAGAGTTTCTTTAGATTTCTTTTTTTTTTTTTCCATTTTAAAGAAAAATCCATAAAAATATTGAATTGAAATTAAAAAATACATAATTCAAATATATTTCCCTCTTAGTAGTTTTCAAAAAGTACAGGGGAAGCTTTAAGTATAAAAAAATTCTTGACCAATATTTAACTGGCCAAAATTAAGTAAAGCATTTATGATTTTAATATTAAAGGAACTTATTCCTTTTTATTGCTCGTTTATTATTGACTGTATTAATATATTTAAAAAAAATCTTTCAATGAAGAATTTCTTAAATTATTTGTGTTGAAAGGAGCAACTCAAAGAGTGAATATGAAATAAATATTAATAATTATGAGACTTTTAATTCTAATTATGTTTCTCTACTATGTAACATTATTAAATTTACAATTTATAAGAATTTGCTGAAAAATTAAGTTTCATTTAAAATTAAGTTAATTTTTTTTTTATTATTATTATTTTTATATGTGTTTAAATCTGTATTTCTATGAAAAAATAACAATAATAATCAAAATTAAAAATTTTTTTAACTTTTTCCTTTCTAGCTAATAAATATTAACGCATTAAGTGCCACATTAATCATCAGTGACTAACGCTGAACTTTCCATCCAGGTCACTTCAATCACTGATGACAGATATAACTTTCTGGCCCGGCCACAACAGTTTTTGGTGACTAAATGTAAAATACAAAAAATATATATCTAAACAAATTTTTAAATGAACTTCAGTTTGGGTGCCCACTGTCTTCGATGTGTACCAGAGCAGTGTGAAGACTTACAAAGGCATGATGTTTGTTTAAGGGGTTTTTTTTTACCCTAAAGAAAGAAACATCTCCAGAAGTAAACTTCAATTCAGAGTGCCCACACTGCCTTTGACAGCATTAAACTCAGGCATGCTGTACAGACAAAAAAAAAAAAAAAATCTCATGGGAAAAAAAAAAATGTAAATGAATTTTAGTTTTGGCAGTTCGGCAGTTTATCTCAGTACACTGCATGCATAAATTTATTTTATTTATTTATTTTTAACTTGAGAAGCATTTGTAAACAGATTAAATCCTCTCTATTGAAATATACTCATTTTATAAAAAGTGCAATATTTAAATAAAATACCTATAAGTTTCAGTACAAATATTTTTAGATATATTATCCACAATTTACAATGTGCCCTTTAATATATTAGAATTTAAGAATCTTTAAAGCATTATTTTTTTTTTTTTTCCAAGAAATTTGAAATGCAATGATTTTATATATACATATGTATTAATAATAGAGAAAGTTGAAAGGAAAAAAATACATAGCACTTTAAAAAAAAAAAAAAATCTTTATTTGACATAAGCACTTTTAAGACCTTAGAAGTACAACATGACTGTTTTAATAAATTACTTTTTAACTAAGGAAAAAAAAATTAATCTCAGAATATTTTTATTAAACTTTCAGAATTTATACAAAACAGATGTTACAGGTTAGATATTAATCAACTTTTTCACTGTGATTTCAAATTGCATAACTTTTGATACAGTCTTTTTATGTTTGTTCTTTGTCCTCTTAGATGACCTGGAGTACAATGAGGGTTTTTCAGGATGGATTCAAAAGCATATCCTCTGTTAAAAAAATAAAACAATAGTCATATTATATAAACATTATATATATAAACAACAGTTAAAGAATTTGTAATTAATGAAACACTTAGAAAATAAATTAAAGAATTAATTAGGTCGTTATCAGTGAATTAGTGGGAGGTAGAATCATTTAAGTTTGAGAAATGAAGCTTTAATTTTAAGGGGGGCTTTTAATTATACTTCATATAAATCTTGGCTTTCTTGGAAATTGCTGTAACGATTTTGATGAAAGTTTGCTGGCAACGAATGCTGGCACCACATTAAAATCTGCAGCAATTTGAGGAAGGGTTGTATATCGGTTAAATTTAAGGATTCTTGTCAGTCCTGATTGGTTATATTTTTTAACATTCTCCTCCTGGTCGCAGCAATGTTGGAGACATTATGTTTTACCGGATTCATGTTACTTGTGGGTATCATATGAGGGTAAGGTGAAAAGTTCTCGGCCTGACAATGAAAGACTGTGATTTTCAGTTACTTTATTTATATATATACTCTCCCTTGATTTCAACACTTGGTACAGTGTTTCTCCAACATCAGTATTACTTCCTGGAAGTGAGAGTCTAAAAGGCTGTGAAAATATTCATCTACAGCCTCTATGGCATGTTCTACTGTTTCTGGCATGTAATGGTGGACCCATGTCTCATCCATGGTGACAAATCATTGCATAAAATCAGTTAGATCTTTATACATTCGTCTCAAACATTGCTGCGAATACTGTTTGCGCATTTGCTTTTGATTGACATTCAGAAAATGCATCACCCCTTTTGCTCAGAGCTTTCACATCAGTAATTCTTTGTGCAAGGTGTTTCACACACTTTCTTCCGATATCCTCACAGTCTTAACTATCTCACTCACCTTGACTTGCCTATCGTCCAACACAATATCATGCACTTTTTCAATGATTTCCCGTATGGTAGCTGTTTTTGGCCGTCCTTCAAATGGGTCATCTTTGAGCAATGTGCGATCATATTTAAAATCAACTGACCACTTTTTAATGGTTAAAATGGAAGGATCAGAGTCCCTGTAAAATTTTGTTAACTTCAAATGAATTTCTTTAGGGGTTAATCCATCCAAAACAAAGAATTTTATAACCGCACAATATTCAAGTTTATCCATTTTAAAATTTTAACGGGAAAAAAAAAAAAAAAGCGTGTAAACAAACTACTTGAGAGAACAATTTGAAACTTGTCATATAAACTAATGACATGTGCACCCTTAAGGCCATATCACACGGGAGCATATATACTCAACACAACATTATACGCAACATGTTCACTATGCTGAACGAACGAGAAACCGGTCAGCTGTCCGTAGGGTTCCCCCCGAATTGATAGTGTGATGTATTCCCTTCTCTGAAGGTATTCCAGGAAAAAATCCTGTTTATTCCTCCTATTGGTCAATTTTGATCAGCACGCTCAACATACTCAGCTTTTTCTAAACGGTTTCGTAAAAGTTGATCATTTGAAAACTTGCTGTCCTTGAACAAAATCAGGCTGAGTATGTTGGGTATAATTCTGTGTTTAGTAAAATGCTGAACGAAAGTCTCTCGTGTGATATGGCCATTACCCTCGTACATATTTTTATAAACTGTTAATTTAATTTTAAAATTAAAAAGTATAATTAAATAATAAAAATGTAAATTTGAAACTAAAATAATCCATTTAATGAAACAGAAATTCTAGTTTTATTTGCAAATCAAAACTTCTATTATAACACACAGTCTTTGTCTGTTTTTAACAGTTAGATTATTTTCAAAATTTTTGTATCAAAATATAAGCAAGTAAAGAAAGTGTTTAGAAAATGCATTATTTAACGGGAAAAGTTAGCCGGGTCTGAGAGACCCACCGCACGTCCCCGTGTAAGAAAATATGTGCACGTTCCCCCGGGTTAAAGAATAATAATAATTTAAAAAAAAAAACTTTGTCAAACAATATCCTGTGAAAACCTTTCTATTATGAAAGATTAAGCTTCCTTATTTACTTAACTTTTTACATCAGAAATGTCTTTTTTGTCTATTTTATTTTTATAATCAGACGGAATGTCGATGTGTATATCTTGTTCATTGTTGTCATTTCAAATAGCCATTTCGGAATTACTTTTTCGATAAAATCGTTGCTTACAAATCATAACAAGCGCAAATTCTTGGCGTTTCAGCAAAAAACTGGAAAATGTTAACTGTTTTTTGATCATTATTCAACAAAATAAACATAGGCAGTATCTTTAAAAGGGCTCGGGCTAATTTTCATGGGCCAATATCGCATAGGCAAACTTTCGCATTTTCTTTTCTCGGATAGTGGGCGATGGGCAAAGAGGATCACTGTTCGTCTATTCTCAGTCTGCTTGAAGAAATCACAGTGGGAAAAATGAAACTGCCAAAGAGATTATAACTTTTATGCATGTATATACTAAGCATTTTTCCTTTCCTAGGCTGGGGCAATCGTCGGGTTTATTCCTCCTATTGGTCAATTTTGATCAGCACGCTCAACATACTCAGCTTTTTCTAAACGGTTTCGTAAAAGTTGATCATTTGAAAACTTGCTGTCCTTGAACAAAATCAGGCTGAGTATGTTGGGTATAATTCTGTGTTTAGTAAAATGCTGAACGAAAGTCTCTCGTGTGATATGGCCATTACCCTCGTACATATTTTTATAAACTGTTAATTTAATTTTAAAATTAAAAAGTATAATTAAATAATAAAAATGTAAATTTGAAACTAAAATAATCCATTTAATGAAACAGAAATTCTAGTTTTATTTGCAAATCAAAACTTCTATTATAACACACAGTCTTTGTCTGTTTTTAACAGTTAGATTATTTTCAAAATTTTTGTATCAAAATATAAGCAAGTAAAGAAAGTGTTTAGAAAATGCATTATTTAACGGGAAAAGTTAGCCGGGTCTGAGAGACCCACCGCACGTCCCCGTGTAAGAAAATATGTGCACGTTCCCCCGGGTTAAAGAATAATAATAATTTAAAAAAAAAAACTTTGTCAAACAATATCCTGTGAAAACCTTTCTATTATGAAAGATTAAGCTTCCTTATTTACTTAACTTTTTACATCAGAAATGTCTTTTTTGTCTATTTTATTTTTATAATCAGACGGAATGTCGATGTGTATATCTTGTTCATTGTTGTCATTTCAAATAGCCATTTCGGAATTACTTTTTCGATAAAATCGTTGCTTACAAATCATAACAAGCGCAAATTCTTGGCGTTTCAGCAAAAAACTGGAAAATGTTAACTGTTTTTTGATCATTATTCAACAAAATAAACATAGGCAGTATCTTTAAAAGGGCTCGGGCTAATTTTCATGGGCCAATATCGCATAGGCAAACTTTCGCATTTTCTTTTCTCGGATAGTGGGCGATGGGCAAAGAGGATCACTGTTCGTCTATTCTCAGTCTGCTTGAAGAAATCACAGTGGGAAAAATGAAACTGCCAAAGAGATTATAACTTTTATGCATGTATATACTAAGCATTTTTCCTTTCCTAGGCTGGGGCAATCGTCGGGTAATGCGCACACAGACTCGGCACTCCGAGAAGAGAAAAAGGAGAAGTTAAATATGAAGTTATATCTATGATGGCAAGATTTTGCCATATTTAAAAATATAAAAAGAATGTTTTCTGTCACCATATCATGTAAGAATTCTCTCTATAAATAGACCAAATTTTTATTCGCCAATGGCGAGCGGAAATTTCGCGCCCTGGTATACAGTATACTAATAATAAAAACTAATTTTTTACTTTCCAAATTGTCAAAGTAATAAATCAATGTTGTAGAACATTAAGTAAAATTTATTTTTACAAATCAATAATTTTATGTTGGGTTTTTCGTTCATTTCATAAATTAAACAGGAATTTTTCCAGATTTACATTTTTCTGGTTCTTTTCTATAATTTCATGTGCTTATATAAAAGTTCTTGCATTTTCAAACGCTATAATTACGTCATTGGCGGAAATATTATCCTCTGTTTCTTTGCCATTATTTTCATTTTTTTAAATCACACATTTCTTCTATGCTTTAGGATACTGCGTGTCGCAACGTCTTGATTGATGCAAATTACCACTAAATTTTGTACCAGACGCATAGCTTCTGCTACACACAATCCATTCTTCATCTGCATTATCACCATTATCATAATTTTCTTGCCCTTCTGTTTGGTGTTCTTCATTTTTTTGCACGTAACCCCATTTCACGAAACAATTTTCTAGATTACTGAAGAGGTTACTTCCTGCCAATCTGAAATTATAAAATGAATAGATGGTATGGAGACATGGAACATCAATAGAAATGGGTAAAAAAGTTATTTTAGGATGAAAGCAGTAATTTCACTCGCTATGCCACATAGAACTGTTTGACATTCAGGAAAATTTTTTTACAAGGTCAGAAGAAAAATTTTACAATGACGAATGCAGGAAATCGACTTTTTGAAGCACTATACATGCGGGTTTCATTAACATTATTTCAGTACAATTGGTGCAGGGTAGCAGGGACCATAGAAATAAAACAATCAATGCAGGAAAACGATGCATGCGGGAACGATAGATAGGGGTTGCACTGTATTACATTACATATTAAAAGTTTTAAAAAGTTATTAATGTGAAATTAAATGAAAAATTACAGAGGATAGGCTATGTTATATTAACAATTTTAAAGAAAAGTAAAAAATAAAAATATTAAAAAGCTTCATTGATCCCTTATACAGTCATGCATTAAATCAGGCACTCTCGAGCTACCTGCTGCAAGTTGAGTGTAGTTATTTCTTCTAAGAATTTTTTTTTTTTTTTTTTTGTTTGTTTGTTTAGGAATCTAACCTTCACATATATACTTGCAATCTTTAACGTAGCATGTAATTTTCTGAAAGATCTGTTTAGCAATATTACATAAATTTTAACAATACTTTAATGTGGGTCACAGGTAAAATGCCAGTGAGTTCGGGTCGAAAGTCCACTTGTGTGTCGAATCCCAAGACTCCAGTCTGGTGGACCACTAGAATTTATATTTTGCTGGTCCATTGAATATTTTCATGGTTCCTCACCAACAGACTATAGTTGATTTCGAGCCCTGGTATTTATGTATGGGAACATTCTAAAGAACAATTCACAATTTCAAACATTATAGGCTAATTATCAAACATACCTTTGAATAAAATCTGTTCTGCAGGACATCTGAATTATTCCAAATTGAGGCCTCATAGCAGATCTTAAACTACAAGTGATGCACTTTTGATACTTAATTCTTGAAGTATTTTCTATAACAGCAAAAAGAAAAGAATAATAATTAGAATTGCACCAAATAGTGTTTTTGGCCGAATACCGAATATTCAGTCAAAATTTTGGCAGAATATTTGGTATTTGGTCGAATACTTAAATTTCAATTCAAGTATTTTTTCATACCCAGAATAGTTTAAATATTTTTTAATTTATTGCATATGAAAAAGAATGCAGTGTGCATTAAAAAATATCAACATTAAATCTAAGCATTAACCCGACGTTACTCAAGTTAATCGTACATACACAAATGCTCGAGGCAGGCCTGTGAAGCCCATTCATAAATTTATATTTTATGCAGGTTATTAAACAACATATTAAGCATTTACTAACAGTATAATTTAAAACAATTTTTAGAGCTCAAATTTTATTCATACGTAATAGAATTTTAAAAAAAAGTACCAAGTTTGCGCTATGCCTCGGAAGCCCGGTGTGAATAATGCCAGTTAAAAAAAAATTGACTGTCAAAATAGAAATAAAATATATCATATTAAAAAAAAAAAAATCCCTTTCCCCTGTAAAGTTTTGAATTCTAGTAAATAAACTAAAAAGTCCAAATACATTAAATAAAAATTTTTCTCTTCTGAATTTTCATAAATTTGTACCTTGTACTTACTATTGGTAAATGCAGTTTAAAATATGCTGTCACAATTTCCCCAACATTTAACTGCTAGAATCAGTTTTTATTTTGAAATTTATCATATTTGAATACAAATTCTATTTTAATTTAGATTATAATATAATGTGATAAAACCCAGTGGCAGAAATACCGCAACACGGCGATATAGTCACGGACACAGAAAACTGCTTGCAGACAGTTCTTGTCTGCACTGATAAAAAAATTAGTCCGCAACTTTCGGACACTCTCTGTCTGTACTAATTAAAAAAATGGTCCGCAACTTTCAGACAGTTTTTTCTGCAGTCATAAAAAATTGTCTGCAATTTACGGACATTTTTCGCCCATGACAATGCACTACTGATATATGACGTCTTAGACGCTCTCTGGTAGAAACACACAAAACAATGCAGCGTTATGCGTGTATTCTTTTCTCCTGTTACTGAGATTCTACGGGAACATAGAAAAGTGCTAATTTCATTTAAAACTGTTCCAAAACTTCTCCTCCACTTCAAAATTCACTTATAAAAATGTCTGTATCAAAACTAAAACTTTTATTATTTATATATATGTTACCGCTAAAGTGCAGAAATCAGTTAATCTGCAGATTAGCTAGGTAATCTGCACATTAACTAGGGCGATCCGTTAAAGTGAGGAAAATTGTTTCATTTCTCAAATTACCTAGGTAATCTGCGAATTACCTAGATAATCTGCACATTACCTACTAGGCACTCGTTAAAGTGAAAATAAGATCTCTGGTGTTGTAGTTTTACAGCACGCTGTATTGTATTTGTTTTTTTCATTCGGGGAAAAAAAAATAGTTTTCTTTCCTTTTCTTTCTTTCTTTACTTATTTTAATCTGTATGTCTTTTAATTTTTATGTCTTTTAAAGCTATATTTGTTTTAATTTTTTTATTTATTTCATCTTTTTTATTCTGTCAATATAAGTTTGACGATGTTATGCATTTTTAATATGAAATATAACTTTAATAGCTTTCAATAAATTCTATTTTAGAAATGAATGTTAGAATTGTAAATACAGTAACGATTTCTTTTCAAAATAATAACATTTAACCATTTAAATAAATATAAAAAAAAAGTTTTATTAACAACTTATATTGCTATTACTATTTTTTTTTTTTAAGTTATGCACCAATTTTTAATTCGATAAAGAAATATTAAATTAGACAATTCAGAAGCATTATTTAAGAAGTACTTCAAATAATTAAAACTGCTTTAATAATTTTTAGAACGCATGAAAATTAAAATGACTGTTTTCCAATGCTTTATTAAACTATATTTTGCAGCATACATATATATCTGTACAAGTTTAGCAAATATATTAATTTTACAATTAAACAAAAAAACGAAAACTTTATTAACATATTTTATGTGATAAACTACAACGAAATTATCTGAAAAAGCGAACAAAATAAAAATAAAAATGTAATCATGATATATAAAATATATAAAGGAAACTTGAAATTGAAAAAAACAACAACAACAAAATGTAATAAAATACTAAAAAGTGCATAAAAATTTCATATTAAGTATTTATTAAAGAAAGCCAATTTATTATAATGCCAATATATAAAAGCCAAATTATTAATTCTTGAATGTCATATTTTTCAGAGTTAAATATTAATACTTTTTTTTTTCAGTAAGTAATAGTAATTTAAATCAATTTTTAAATAAATTAGTTTTAAAAAGTTGTGTTTTAATAGTTTATTTCGGGAGGAAATAATTACTGTGTTGTAAATTTTAATATTCATAATTGAAAATGAAGTTTCAGGAGATACAGCGTTTAATTAAGATTAGATTTCAATAATAAAATGCAGTGCAGACCCTTATCAAACTTATACTGACAGAATTAAAAAAGAGAAGAAATAAAATCAAAATTAAAACAATTATAACTTACTTGTTACTTTAAGTTTTGTGTTGGTCATAATGCGAAACCTATAATAATCATGTCTTCGATGCTCCACATTTTACCTTTACTAATTATCATAGCGGAAGCGGATGAAAGTTTTGGCTTGTGTTTGAAGGTCATTCGCGTATCTGTATCACATGACTGTTTGACGTCATAGTGAATGAAAAAAAAAACTAAGGGTCGAAACAAACATTTGAACTTTAACGACACAGAAGCCGCTAATCTGCAGATTACCTAGTTAAAATGCGGAAAACTCTTGATTCCACACATTAATGGGTCATTTTAGTTAATCTGCAGATTAGCTAGGTAATCTGCAAATTAACGGATTTCGAACTTTAACGGTAACATATATATATATATATTTTTTTTTGTGTTGTGTCAAACATTACTATAAAATATTTAATTGAATGAGTTAATCTTATTATTTTACAATTATATACTATATTGTTCTGTAGTAAAATTGTATTGTGTATTGTTGCACGAAATCACCAGTGTTGTTAACCCCCACCCCCCTTAGATTGCTACTATAATCTTTCAGGCTCTTTGAGTGTAAGCCATTTTCACCAGGGTTGGCAAAAACACGGGTTTTTCTAGAAAAACCCAACCCACTTGGGGTTTTGTTCGAATACATTTGCATTGCAATGCTAGATATATGTTATTTAGCATATTAGTTGTAATACACCTAATTATATTAAACTACTAATTAATAATTAATCTTATATTTATCTTAGAAATAAAAATTGGTTTGATTCTAATATTAAAATAGTGTTAATTAGTAAGATTGAGCTATATTTTATTTCAATGCATGCTTATTCAAAATAAATATTCTTAATGACAATAACTGATAAAATAAAAGAATTTAAATTCTTAAGTACAATACATATCATTTAAATTTTTTAGTTCCCCATCATGCTATAGATGGAGAACTTAGGTAATCGTGAAAGTTTTTGACCTCGGTTTTTTTTTTTTTTTTTTACTTTTTTACACATTTTCACGTGTGGAGGAATACGAAAAATGACAAAATTTGTATGGTATGTGTTAGTTTGTTAGACCGTTAGTCTGTGTACACGATATCTCAAGAACAAATTGTCACAGAGAAGTCAGTTCAGTTTTAAAATATTACTTTTGACAATGGCAAGAACCCTATTCATTTGCAACATTCGAATTAAAAAACTTTAAGTTATTAAAAATTTTTCTTTTCTTAACATGGGAGAATAGGGCAAAATTTTACTTAAACGTGCATTAAATGGAAAATTTTTACTGAAAAAATGTAAGACCAGTTTTAAAATATGAGTTTTGATGTCGGAATGAACATCAGTAACTAGAGTTATGCTACTTTGAAAATTTCGCAACTTATTGGAAACTTACAAATTTCTTAGCATGGCAGTATAGGGCAAAATTTCACATAAATGTCAATTTTGAGGGATATTTTCATCGTAAAGATGTCAGACCACTTTTGAAATATTATTTGGGTACTGGCATGAATATCATCGAGTATAAATTTTCCAATTTAAAAAATTCGTAAATTATTTGGAATTTACAATTAACTTAAAATGGCAGAATAGGGCAAAATTGAGCATAAATGTCCATTTTGAGGATCATAAATATATCAGACAATTTCAAAATAACTTTTATGATATTTGTTTGAATATACTTGACTACAAATATTCTAAAAGGAAAATTTCGCAAGTTACTCGTAATTTAAGATTTTATCAACATAGCAAAATGGGGCGATATCCCATATAAATATGCATTTTGAGGATTGTTGAATTGGAAATAGTAGCATGAAAACGAAACTACAAAATTGATCCTAATAAAATAATAGATTAGAATAAGATAAATATATGAAAGTGAACAGTGGATAGCCTATTATGTGGGAATTTCATTCTGTCACTGTGTCAAGTGTTTGGTCATATTTATTTCTCTTAATATGATAATCATGTTAAGAGAATGTCCTGTACTAGAAATTTATGAGAACATATATATGATGGGGAACTGAGCAGAGCCCACTTATGCCAACTAGTTTTAATTATAAAAATAAGTTGCACTGCTTTATCCTTTTTATTTATTATTATTATTATTTTTTTTTTTTAAGTTTTTTTATAGTTGAAACTGTTATAAAAGAAAATTTTATTTTATTAGATTTATAATTATGTTGCTACTAAAATTAAAATAGAATTATTATAAAGTTTTAAAACTAAACAATTTAATTAGTTCAATATTGATTCTGGACAACATTTATGTCCGCTGTTAAACAAATATATCATTCAGTTTTACAGGAAAAGGAAAATTTAACCAATTACAGAAGATAAACTTGCTTTTATTATATTTATAACTGTAGTTACTTTTTATGTTTAATACTATTTTCTAGAAAATAAAAATTAGTTTTTTCTTTAAAGTTAAGGTGTTTCCTATACTTTATAGATGGGATTTGTAAATTATAATTAATTTTTAACAAAAACCCACTTATTTGCAAAAACCCAGTGGGTTTTTGTTGGTGGGCCCACCCAGAAAAACACGGGCGGGTTTTTCTGGGCTGGGCCCAGTTTGCCAACCCTGATTTTCACCCCTGACTACATGCAAATTTCGCAGACAGATTATGAAATTTTAAAAACCTGTCGCAGACATCTACAAAATTTTCTGTCACTGGGTAATAAAAACTTAGATTGGTATATAATATTAGAATAGGTATATAATATTTATTTATTTAATATTCTTTGACATCATAACATTGATGATTAAAAAATATCAATTTAAATTTCATATAATATAAAATATTTTTATCAATTTCAATATTTCAACTTAATACAAATACGACATCATCAATTGTTCACAATTCACGGAGCATACATATCAGGCTATGGACTGTGGCAGCACAAATTTTCATACATTTACCAATTCATGCATTACGAATTTGAGGCATCCAGTGATTTTTTCTTTTTTTCTGTTTTAATGCTTGCAAAGCGAGCATACATTGGCATACTGACTGCGGCAGCACAAATTTTCATACATTTACTGATTCATGTGCCATAAATTTGGAGTAATGATGTTTTTCTTGGTTTTAAAGCTTGCAAAGTGAGCATACATCGGAATCTGACCACGGCAGTACAAATTTTCATACAAGGCGAAGCAGGGTTATCCAGTGATTTTTTTTTTAATCTTTTGCTTTGTTTTAATTTTTTTAAAAATGCTCGCAATGCATATCGGAGTATCGACTTATGCAATTTATAAAATTTTTCTTTTTAAAAAAATATTTTTGTGCTACTTTTATTATAATGAATAGTATGACTTTTGTTGGCGTGATCCACATTAGCTCATTATGGTGCTTTACATTTTAAAAATAGCAATTGTTGCTGCTTTTTTAATTTAAAATTCTAGTAATGAACGAATTTTTCAGTTTAATTTGTCCGTGAAAACAATCCTCGACGTCAATAGTTGCCATGTTGGAAAGTTAATCTTGCCTATGAGCTGGCGGCAGGGTTGGGTTTTTGAAGTCTTGTGACGCACCTCACTAAAGCTAATTTCTTTCTGCAAGACAATATCATTCAATAATAAAACTACCAATAAGACTAGCTTCGCATCGTTTAGCAAATTAAATAATGTACATCTGCGATAAATTATCCGTCCGACTGTACCTGTCCGAAATCCATGCGACCATTAGCAAAGCTTTAGCTGTTTCAAGCCGTTTCTCACAGATAGACAGATGCACACACACACACGTACAGACTTTAATAACATAAGAGATATTAAGCATTATATAGAGTAACTGCTAAGCTAAACAGTTTTAATTTTTCTTTTTTTCTCCCTGTAAAAATATTTATTTTTTACAAAATAAAGAACTAAAATAAATTGCTGTTCATGCTATCTTGTACTTTGTTTTGAAAACTTTAAGTTTTATTGTAAATTTTTAGAATTTGCAAGTTTAAGAAATGTGGGTTTTAGGAGTAGACATAGACTGTATATTTTGAAAAGTATTTTTTTGCAGAATGGATATAATAATAATAATAATAACAGAAAATTTATCTTTTTTTTTTTTTTTTTTTTCCTGATTTGTTAAAAATACACAGAATCAAAATTAAAACATTGTGGTCATTACTACCGTTTATTATCATTAGATTATTGGCCCATACAAGCACTGAAAAAAAAATGTATTGGTAGAAATTACAGTTTAAATTAGAGTAGAAGTTAGTAAGTACTTATAATATTTTTAATAATTACATATTTAATTAACAATAAATGCAAAAAATAAATATCGTACATCGAAAAAAGAAATTTCAAGAACTTTTATTATGAAATAAGTAATTTCGAATTATACTTAATATATGTTTTAAAAACACTTTAATGCTACTTATATATATAATACATACATTCAGACAACAGAAACATTTAGAATAATAATGCTAACCCTTTTAAAGACGATTTTGAAAACATACCAATAATTTTAACTGTTTTCATATTTAAAACAACTATGACCACAATTAGGTGTATTCGAACTAATTTTCAATACAAGCGCTGTTCGAATAAATTTTTGAAAAGATTACCTCTAAATTTAAAACAACAAGAATGAAAAACATTTTAAATGTAAAAAGTATTTTATTTATGAACTTACCTTGATAATTAAAATTATAATCCAATTATGTTCCGAAATCACTTTTGCAACACCACGTTCACTTCAGCATACAGACGGAGGCATCCATCTTGAAATATCTTCTCGATGACTCGATGTCGTAAACAAACACACCAGCGTTGCCATACCTGTTTTTCAAAACTTTGAGATCTGCTAGATTTGCCATAACAGGAAATTGTTTGAGGTTGAGATTGAGTGGGTTTTACGGGTTTTACATCGCGCAAGTGATACAGGACAAATGAGGAAAATCTTTTAAGTAAATTAGAGAAACATGAGCTTGATAAACAATTAATATTTATATAAGGGTATATTTAAAAAATCTGGTGTGAAACAACCACAAGAATTTCAATACCCACTATTACACATATTATATACATTTTTGAGAGATAATGTGATAAAAAAAAATAAAACTTACCTAAGGAAGTAGAAACCTAAAATTTTTCCGGTAAGAGAAACTTATAAAGACATAAAAAACGAAGCTTACATATAGCGAGGTAAAAAATAAGAGAAAAAAAGGGTAGAGTTATATTTTTAAACACAAATTTCCGAGATTTGAAGATGACCTACCTAAGCAGGAAGATTGTTAATTTCCCTCTAATAACCACGTAATACACGAGAAAGAAATGGATTTATATAACAAGTTTCAAGAAAATCGTTAGAGCCGTTTTTGAGATACCAACTTTAAAAAAAAATATTTACCGGAAAACAATAATTACATACAAAAGAATATTTAAAAGTAAGTTAATAGGGCGAGTTTGAAAAAAAATCCGTTCACCCGTTTTTAAAGGAACGCGCTTGCGAGACCTGAAATTGAGCTATTTATACAGGACGCCTATCAATTTTCCTGAACTAACCAATTATATCATTCGAAAGGACATCTAATAGAGTGTTTATATAGCAAATTTGAAGAAAATCGTTCGAGCCGTTTTTGAGATACAGACTTACGGTCCACTTCCGGTATCCGATGTCCCACTTCCGGTTTTTCAATTTTCGCCAAAATTTGTAAAATTTGTCTGTACACCAGGCCTGTCTTAATTCTGAAGTTTTGTAGTTATTACTTTCTTCTATATGTAATATAGAGAAAGTATTGGATTCGCGAAAATTTTGGACCTCCATTTTTTGATGGATCTACACGTTTTGGGGTCTCCTAAACACGAATTGATAGTTTTTAGAAAATATCTGTCTGTCTGTATCATTTTTTTGTGGACACTGTATCTCACGAACCAATGAATGAAATTTAACCAAACTTGGTATTTAGTTGCACCCTGACATGAACTGGTGCTGATTAGATTTGGGGATCAATAGCTCAACAGGTGGCGCTGCGATCGCATTTTATGCAAATTTTTAACATGGCAGAATAGGACAAAATTCCGTATAAATGGGCATAATGAGTTATTTTAAACTTGTGATTGTAAAATTAATATGAATTATTGATAATAGTAGTAGTTAACTAGGAAAAAATTTTTGTGCATGTGGGGGCATCGGTTTCCCCCCCCCCCCGGGGAAGTAAATTTTCAAAATGGGTATCTTTCGAAAGGTCTCGTTGATAATAGTAATAGTTAACTAGGAAAAAAATTTTGTGCATGTGGGGGCATCGGTTCCGCCCCCCCACCGGGGGGGAAGTACCCACCCGGGGGAGCAAAGTTTCAAGATGGGTATCTTTCGAAAGGTCTCGTCAATACCTTTAAAACGAATGGTTGAACCATAAATCTGTGATAATTTAAAACAAAGTTATCGATTTTTTTTACTTTTAACGAAAAAAAAACAGAAAAAATATCGTTTTTTTTTTTTTTTTTTTTTTTTAACGAAATTTAACCAAACTTGATATTTAGTTGGTCCCCGACATAAACTGGTGCTGATTATATTTGGGGATCAATAGCTCAACAGGTGGCGCTGTGATAGCATTTTATCTAAATTTTTAACATAGCGGTATAGGACAAAAATTCGTAGAAATGTGCATAATAAGAGTTATTTTACACTTGTGATTGTAAAATTAATGTGAATTATTGATAATAGTAGTATGTAACTAGGAAAAAAAAATTTGTGCATGGGGGGCATCGCTTCCGCCCCTAGAGAGGAAATTTTCACAATGGGTATCTTTCGAAAGATCTCGCTGATAATAGTAGTAGTTAACTAGGAAAAATTTTTTGTGCATGTGGGGGCATCGGTTCCCCCCCTTCCCCGGGGGGGGGGCAAAGTTTCGAGATGGGTATCTTTCGAAAGGTCTCGTCAATACCTTTAAAACGAATGGTTGAACCATAAATCTGTGATAATTTAGAACAAAGTTATCGATTTTTTTTTTACTTTTAACATAAAAAAACTTAGAAAAAAAATTGTATATTTATTATTTTTTTATTAACGAAATTTAACCAAACTTAAGATAAAAGATACAAAAATTTAAAACTTTAAAAATACATTTTAATTAAAAAACATTTAAAACACAAGACAGACGTTTCGGCTAGAACACTAGCCCTCCTCAGTGTCAAACATACAAACACAACATTTACAAAAATTCTAAATACATCATATCAAGATTAAATATTCAGGAGGAATAGCTTTAGCCTCGTTCAAGGCAGAATGTTGCATTTTAGTGAAAGCGCCCTCTAGAAAAATACGGGATTCATAAATATTTATATTGGAAGCTAAAATTTTAAAGTTTTCAAAATCTGGTATATGATCACTATTGAGAGAATGGATTACAAGTTTAGATCTTAAATCTCCTATTTTATAAGAGCGTTTATGTTCCTTTAATCTAATTTCACCTTTCAAGGAACATAAATTTCGTATAAATATGTACATAATGAGAATTATTTTTATGAAATGATTAGAAATTATTGGTAATTGTAGTGATAAACTAGAGAAAAAAGTGTGCACGTGAGAACATCCCTCTGGAGTGTGTGTGTGTGTGTGTGTGAGGGGGGGGGTAGCCCCCGTTTGGTGTGAATATTCAGTATGGATATCTTTCAAAAGAACTCGTCAACACCTTTAAAACGAATGGTTGAGCCATAGATTTGTGTTAATTTAAAGCAAAGTTATGGATTTTTTTCTTTTGTTTTTTTCATTTTTAAAGGAAAAAAAACTGAAAATAAAGGATAGTTTCAGGTGACGGGGTAAAGTTAACATCATTTGGACATTTATTGTTACATTTCTCTGAGAAGAAAATCATCAACATGCATTTTGGAAAAGGAAAATTAGTAAATACTAATTTAAAAAAAATAATTATTAAAAAAAAAAAAAAAAAAAAAAAAAATGTTGCACTGCTTTAATTTTAATAGAGAAATGAAAAAGTTTTGTGATGGGTACAACATACTAGTTTAGTTTTGCCTACGTTCTGTAGCGTCCTCTCAATGCACGCCTTAGATGTACAGATGTTCAGCACATTATTAAGAAAAGCCTGGACAATACTTTATGCGATTAAGTATTATGTTTAAAAAGTGTTTCAAAGGTGTTTTAGTATTAAAAGTGCATGTGTTGTAAAAGTGTTCTAAAAAGCGTTTAGAATCTGAATGGGTTCTTAAATTTGGATCGAAACACTATCTAAACACATTTCTTGTCCTTGTAATTCCTAACAACACTTTAAAACACTATATTTCCCCTCACACAACACAATCGCAATACAATCAGAAGGTTTTGGTCTAAAAGTGTTTAGAATTGTGTTCACTTAGCGTTGCAAAAGTGTTTCACGCATTTGCAGTGTGATTTTACCTTTTAACGTAAAGCATTTAGTTCTTAACCATACGAGTAAAAAAAAGTAACTGAGTAACATAGTGAAATGTTCTTATACACACGCGTGCTAATACACGTAAGTAAAAATAAATATATAAATAAAATAAAATAAAATAAATGCACGCGTCTGGAGATTTATTAAGAAATGCAGGCACAAACCAACGAACGGTAGTCATAAAATCTTTCCTGTTTTAGTGGACAACATGAAAAATGAATTTTGTTCTGAAAACATAAAGCAACAAAGCGTTTCTTATATCAAAAAGAAAAAAAAAAAAATGTTCCTGCGTAACACCATTTTATTACGAAGGCATCTAAAAATTTTTGAACGAAAATCGATACTTTAAATTATTGATTTAGGGCCGAGTGTAGTTCCCGCGAATATACACGAAGCTAGTTGAAGAAACTTTCAAATACATTTTTCTCTTCCGTTCTGAAAAGTCACTAAAATGCTGCAGGAATTCAGGGAGCATTTCAATATTACAAGAAGATTCACAAAAAGAAAAATATAAAAATATCTGTAATAAACAGTTTTAATTAAAAATTATTAATTTTAGTAAAAGTAACAGTTTAAAAGTATTTAGTAAATACATATAAACAATCATGTTAAATACATATAAACAAAATATGTTAGCTTGAGTTTTGTCATTGAAAAACTTCTGTGTAAAATCATTTCAACAGTTAAAATACGGATAATAGATCAGAATACACACAAAAATAGCCACCATTTTTATTTTTAAAAACAATTAAATTACATCGAATCAGTAATTTTGTTTGTTTAAAAAAGCAATATATTTCCTGATTACGGAGTGAATCATTTTGATAAACCCCTTTTCGTTAAGAGACCAATATCTCGGAGCAGCTTTTTTTTTTTTTTTTTTTTGCTAAATGTCTTTATATGTTATTAAGTCCTCTTCAGTAATTTAAAACATACTGTTATTTTTTAAAGCAAAAAAGTATATAATTTAAATAAAAATAATTTATATGATTTTTTTTTTTTTTTTTTTTTTGACCAGGTTAATGAATTACAACAATATCTCTAAATATGCCAAAATAAGAAACAGAAAAACTGGTGTTAATTAATAATAATAGAAAAGGTCTGTATTTATATCTTTAAATATTTACATATAATTAAAACACACAGTAAAAATGCTGCAGTAAAATAATGATTCATTGATCATTTTTTACACTTATTTCACCATTTATTCAAAAATGGGAGCAATATCATTTATTTGCTAAAATTTCATTTGACCAGCGGTTAAAAAAAAAAAAAAAATCAGCAACTTTTTGAATTACGTAAACTTAACTTAGGCATATATATTTCAGTTGTATGGAATGAGAATTCTTTAAAGATATTACAACCAGCCGTTATTATGTCGTTAAGAACTGGTTACTTTGGAACAACCGTTTTCGTGCGCAGTAATTTTTTACAGTGAAGTCACAATGAGTATTTTTAAAAGTTTTTTTTTTTTTTTTTTTTTTTTTTTTAAGTTTAAGCATGTGTAAACAAGTGAAGACACAGTTAATACAGATATTAAACATAACTGATAACTATATAACACCACTATTTCAGAATAGTTAATTAATATCGTATAATTAAATTACCTTCATGTTATTTAAAAACATGATATTTTTTTGAAAGAAAAAATTTTAATTTGGAAATAGCGGTGTTTAAAAAAAAGGGAAAGATTTCGAATTTATTGTTTGTATGTTTTATGAAGACTGCAAAGAAATCCAATAGTACTCTTTGCTAAATGTGTACCAGAACGTTCCAGAAAAATGTAAAATTTAATCGCCGTTTACGTCTTATTTAATTTTATTTCACTATCATAGTTTTACTTTATTACTAGATCTATTTTAAATATGAAAACTTATAATTTTTTTTTCACTTAAATAGTAAAAAGTCCACATATAATAGAACGTAAAGGCAATACAATACATTTTGATAGAGTTTTTAGATGAAAAATAGAGACAGAGAAAAATATTTGTTCACTAAATTTATTACACCATATTCAAAATATTAAATGACGAAAAGAAAAAGAATTTAAAACAAAGTTAGTAATTGGTCAAATTAGTGTTTACAACCGCAATTAATTAAGCAAGTAGCTCTTCGGCATAATAAATTCTTTCAGAATAAAACTAATGGTCCAAGTATATTATGGGAAGTAAATATTAAACAACCTACGTGACTTAATGAGAGAACATAACTATAGCAAAAGAAAAAAGTTACTGTTTCACAGCCAAACGAGTAAAGTATCATAATCGTCTATTACTCAGCATAGAATAAAGCATAGAATAAAAACATATTTTATTACTTCAAAAACTTCCAGGAACATTTTTTTTTTCACTATAACGCTTATGCGTGTGCGAAGGAATAAATAACCGAAGTCTTTATCTTAGCTTAATAAATGGAAGAATTTTTAATTAACATTCAGTACATTCTTTATCACAAAGCAATTTTACGCTTCTTCATTATCTAATGAATTATGCAAGGAAGAAAAACGAAAACAAAGATTATTAAAGCATAGAACAATGATGCTTTGTTTGAAACAGATGAAAAGTTAATATTAGTTATTTTAACTCCACCTTATAGATATTACATTCCTGAAATAATGGACTTTTTATTTGAAAGTTTTTCATATAAAAATTTATAA
Source organism: Salticus scenicus (assembly GCA_963930645.1). Taxonomy (NCBI): domain Eukaryota; kingdom Metazoa; phylum Arthropoda; class Arachnida; order Araneae; family Salticidae; genus Salticus; species Salticus scenicus. Next base: position 148,050,123 of record OZ005657.1, on the reverse strand, counting down.
CAAAATAAAAGATCATAGAAGAAAATTGGAACATTTAACTCTGAGAAGGGATATTATTTCATGCATGATGTCTTAAAAATATTTTTCGTAAAATTTAAGATGTTACTAATTTCCTCCTTTCAAATTCACTCGCTTCAACATTATTTGCACTCATTCCATGTTATACAAGAATGATGAAATAGTATTGAAAAATTTGAAACATAAAATTGAGAGGAAAAATATATAAATAATTTAATTTTGAAAATCTTCATTCAAATTTAATTTTTATTATTTTTACTACTCATACACGAGGTGAAACCAAGGATAGTACTATCTGAAGACCAAATTTTTGGAATTTTCTTTTTCTCGTGCATTTCATAAACTTAAATTCTGTCCTGAACAAAATTTAAAGTTTGAGGCTTTTTTTCCTTTCTTTCTTTCCTTCTTTCTTCTTCTTTTTTTCTAACTGTATGTTGCCAGACATTCTGCTTTATTCAAGGTGACCTATCACAGAATGGTACCGACTCTTTTTTTTTTTCTTCTGTTTGAAATAACTCATTTTTCCTTTTCTACCTATAATTGATAATACATCACGACAAGAACAAAAATAAAATCCAAATGAAACTTACGAGTCAGTTCTCTTTTGTCGGAATGAAGTAAGAATACGAGATTTAGATTTCGATAACAGGCAACGTTATTTACAATAGACGTTGTAATGTCACGATCAAATTGTTGATAAATATTTTAGGTTAAATATACAGGGTGGCAATAATTAAACTGACGGTGCTTACAGTGTTTTGTAGTACGATTTAATTGCAAGAATAGCCGAAAACTTTATAAGGGGGATTAAACACGACGGGGGACGAATGATTTCGATAATAAGTAAATAAATGAATAAATGAAATGTAATAATAAAATAAATTTACCGCTAGGGGAATATGTGGCGCTGTTTTTATAAATAAAGTTTTTCCCGTGAACAAGATAGCGCGGTGTCTTCAATTTCAAAATAATAAATGGGACAAAAGCAGTGCTTAAAAAAAAAAAAAATGGTCAATTATACATTTTAAATTATAAATTGCGACAAAAACTTTACTTAGAAAAAACAGTGTCGGGCCCTGAGGGGCCAGGTAGTTATGGTTGGATAAATGGTTGGGTTTGAGATGGGCAATTGGCGACGGTCTGGGACACACCCCTAGAGGGGGTCCGGAGACATGCCATCACAATTTTGATCCTCCACGGAAGGGATGGCTCTCTCGCTTCGGTGACCCCCAGAGGTATAATTTTTGATGGGAATATGGACGACATCGCGGCCACGACAGATTTTACGTGCACCAGCCACCATTAGTGCACACGACGGTCTTTGGCCGGCTCGAGTACCGAATCCGTAATCTTCCAATTACGAGGCCGGCGCTCTACCGACTGGGCTACCGTGGCCACCGGGTGGTTATGTCACCACACTGCTAATCGCCTTCGAGCGTAGGAGAGCGGGTTCGATTCCTGCGCTGGCCCTGGGTGTTTTTCCATTTCTTCGTATTGTAATTCTGCCATGTGCTATCTGTAATTATCTGACGAAGATTTACAAGCGGACTACAAAGTCAAGCATACAAATCTGATGCATATGTTATCAATAAACAAAACAGTGTCATATATTCTCCTAGCGATACATTTTGGAACCGTAATAATTTATTTGTTTATGTATTTATTGTTTGCGGGACAATTCTTGTTTAATCTTCCTACAAATTTGGTGCCATTTTCGCAGTTAGATCGCACAACAGAACACTGTAAGTGCTGTCTAGGGTGGCCATAATTAAACTAACATAGTTTAATTATGGCCACCCTAGAGACCCTGTCTCTAGGCCATCCTGCAATTTTATTTTCCTCTGACTGAATTATGAGATCAAGCAAATCGTTAGTGTACAGGGACATCTAAGAGAATTTAAATACGCTATGGCTATGGAGAGAAATTTCTGATAAGTACAGAAAATCATCTGCAGTCTGCCTTAAACCAAAAATGTACTGAATATATATATTTTTTTATGGGCATGTTTTGTGTAGACTGTGGTTTAGAAATCATTAATCATTCGTTTACAGATCTACCCAAAATATTTGGATATATTGGGGCTATATTTGGAAATTGCTGGAAGCGTATTTCATTTTGTATTAGGTTTTTTTAGACTAAATTTAAGTACGCAGTGTGACGTGCATATAGTTTATAGACAATATACCGGGGTACCTGCAATTAAGCTAAATGTTCTTTTCTATTAAATGTAATTGATGAAAGTGTTTCGCCACATTTTACTATGCTGACGAACATTGCTGAAGAAGGAGAATAAGTTTTCCATATCCATACTATAAACAAAGTATTTTTTGTTTTTCTAATATTAACTCTCTTTTTTTTTTTTTTATAAATATAATATCACGTTCTTAGGTGCCCTGAATAGCAAAGTCCAATTTTTCGCGGTTGATCTGTATGTATATCTGCTACCAGTATAATTTTAAAAGAAATAACTGCAGGAAATTCAAATTCGGTATTTTGAAGTTTATAATAGGCTATCACCTGAAAAATTTAATTAAGACTGGGAAGTGTAAAGGCAAATTAATAACAGCCTTGAATTTTTTTTTCTAAATAATTGTAGGCATTATAATTGAACGGTAGGTTGAAGGGGGCGGTAGCCCCCTCACACAGAATTATGTATCTAACAAAACTGTTTCCAAACCCGTTTTAAGTTATTTTTAAAGGAGATTGAGCTTCATTATTATACCTTATTGATTTTGTGGCATTGAAAAGCAGGCTAAGAAAAGTCGCGTGAGTGACAAACCAGTTTATTTATTTTCTTTCAACACTCAGCTTGAGTGATTTACCTTAGATGAACTTGATGAAAAGGGGGAAACTTGATGATTTACCTTGATGAAAAGGGGGAAAAGAATAAAACATTTTTTTTTTTTTTTAATTTATTTATTTGCGTGAAAGAAAGAAATCTCCATTCTAATAAGTAAATAAATAAATAAAACTTATTAAATAAGTTCTATATTCCTTACGTTGCGAATGAGTCAATAAAGTTGACGACTGCGCAATGAAGTAGAAACTTGAATACAATGCTTAGAAATAGTCTACAACAGATTTTTTTTTTTATGAAGGGTATTTTTAAGCATTGCATTCAATTTATATAGGAAGAAAATGAAATCATAACACTGAGCAACACCAGATCAATGGTAAGAAAGACAAACTTGTCAGCAAAGAGACAAAATTTGCAATATTCAAAACTTTTCTTTTTTCCTATTTAAATTATCAAGTAGTTAAAGAAAGAAAAAAAAGAAAGAAAAAAAAAGAAAAAAAGAAAAGAAAGAAAGAAAGGAAAAAGAAAGAAAGAAAGAGGTCTTGTGATAAAATTCTAAATAAAATAGAAGTCCAGGTTTTAAAGATTATAAAACAAAATCATAAACATTGAAAATCCAAAAATAAAATTTTTTAAATATCTGGTAACTCCAGCAGATACAAAAGACAAGAAAACCTACTGCATGGATGAAATTCATTTCTTAATACTTTTTCCTAATAACACTAACTGCAAATGCTTGTTGCTCATGACGTCAAGATCATTGAGAGCGCATATTAACCTAAGGAATTTGTCCCTTTATTATACTTTACATAATACAAATTTTAAATTCCGTTTTCACATTCATGAAGTTCGTAACCGGTAAATCAGTCCTTAAAAAAAAAAAAAAAAAAAAAAAAAAAAATCGATGTTTTTTGATTTTTTAAATTATAAAATGTAAAATTTCGGTTAATAGAATTTCGCATTTAACAACTTTAAAATAAATTATTATAATTTAAAAAAAAATCTATTCTTGAAAATCGAGGTATAATTTAATATTTATGGATTGTGAATATGAAAACGGAATTTAAAAATATGTATTGAATAATAATGGGATAATGTTATGAAAATAATGGGATAAATTTCCCCATAGGTTAACATAGGATTTGTTCGAATTTGACGCTCACTCAGGGCATAGAAAGGGAAAAGAAGATATTTTACCTGATACATATTTTTATTTATTTATTTTTTTTTTCTCCCCTTTTTACAAAGAAAGCCACAGTAGCTAAATTAATGAGAACTGCATTACACGATATTCACGACCAGGCATTGCATTATAGATCTTTTTATGAATTCAAAAAAAGAGTATATAAAAATGGTTTGTTTAGTTCTGTCATATGAAACATTATTACTGTAATACAGTTTTAAAGAAATATCGAAACGATGATAGGACATATTCCACGTTAAAAAATTGTAGATGCCCTGAAATTTCGTTGAACTCATTCATTGCTTTACTGCAAACATTATTTGACAACTTTAGTTTTTAAAAGCATACTTACACTTGGTTACTTTAAACTTGGTTACAGTAGTTATAACCGAAATGTTTTTACTGAATTGTATAACGTCATGTAAAACCAAAATAAGTAAATGTCTAACTGTCGAAATTTTTGACTAACGATTTTGCTGAATGTTTAAGAATAAGTCAGGTATAATACAAATAACTAAAATAATATTTTTCCAGAGTTTTCTTAACAGCCCATTTTTATTTATTTTTTAACATTTGCATTTGTACTCAATATATAAAACTACTCTATATATAAAACGAAATTAAGATTTTTTTTTTTTTTTTTTTTTTTTTTGCATAGTTACTATAAATTAGATTCGGTAGCGATGCAATAAGAGATTTTTTATTCAATACTTTCTTCTAACGTATAACCTGCAAATATTTTCTAACTTTTTGTTAAGTTTTATCTAGCACCATAAATGTAAAATATTACTTTTCGAAAGTAGTGGTACATGTTGAATAAATGAGTTCCAATGAATTTGAATGGACTGCTTCCGGCAACTCAGGACATACGAAAGCGTCTTTTCATAAAAACCACATGTACATAAAATAAAATGTGGCTCCTTGCAAGGGAAAACCATTCTTTACTTATTTATTTATTTATCTTATTTGTATTTTTTTTTTTTTTTTCGTGTAATTGATAAGGGAAAACAATTACAATTCCTCTTCCAACAACAACAACAAAAACTTAATATGTTTAAAATAAATTTTGACTATGGAGAAGGAGTGAAATATTCTTTGAGGTCAGTAGTCTTTTTGATCTTTATTTGAAATCTACTGATAAACATGTTTTTTATATATCACGTTGATATGTAAAATCGCTTTTTTTTTTTTTTTTTTTTTTTTTTTTTTTTAACGGAAAATATAATGAAGAAATATATGAAATAAAAAAATGGACCTACGAGATTTTTTACGTCACATTTGCCTTTTTTAGGAAAAAAGAAAATAAAGGAAATAATAAAAATAAGTGTAAAGTAACAAATTAGGTCTATTTTATACATGAGGTATACATGTAGTCATTTAACCATAATAATAAATTTCAAAAAGCATATCAGTATCTACATACTTTTGCTACAGCATTTTCCTCTTTTCCCCTTTCTTTAGTTTAGAGAATATTTTATCTTCTTCTTTATTGTAGTGCACCTGCCCGAGCATATAAAAATAGGTACACCAATTGCAACTACCATCAGGGATGAAAGAGTTCCCGCCTCAAAGCGGAACATTGACATCAGTACTCTTTATTACTTACAAACTTTGAATGTAAGTAATAATTTTTACAACGCCAGTTTTGTGATGCTTCTTTATTAAATCAGTACTCTTTATCAATAATTTTTATCATGTTTATTAGCAATAAATTACTGCACAAATATAACAAAAATTATGGATAAACAATACTGGTGTAAGAATTCCGTCTTGAGACAGAAACTCTTGCACCCACCCTTGGATGTCATTGCTCAAAGCAAATGGAGTATCTATAAAAAATAGCTGTGTTAAAGTAAACCTGAGTGCAGTAAGCAACTCATGCTACACTCGTATTAATTTTTCTTCGCCCGATGAAAGGTCATGCTTATATATTTCAATCTAAAACAATTGTTGCGCATCTTTGGAATTTATGGCGATGCTCGTGTAAGGATTAAAGCTGGTTGTCTATACTCTAAGGACCTATAGATCTGACTGCAATATCTTCCGTGGATGTCTTTCTAAGGGTACCTAGCACGTATTAACGCGAATTTCAGAGAAAAACCCAAAAAACTTGGAATGGCTAGACCGACAAGCACGACCTGGGATCGAACCCGGCACTTCTCGTGTACCAGCTTTGACAGTGGAACATCGTGGTAACTGGTAGGGCTAGAAATTTATGTCATTTGTTTTACAACCTTCTTAACCATCATCATTAAATACAGTCTTTTCAATGCATTTTGTTGCAGTTTAAGAATTATCGATTTTTAGCTATTATATTTTTGATTAAATAAAATATGTGTATTATGTAAATTTGGAATAAATACTTTTATTCTTAGCACTTATTATAATAACAATCTTCTAACTGCAATTTTCATGATTTTCTTTTTTTTTTTTTTTTTTTTTTAATGACATAAAGTGCACGCTTTACATAAGCGCTACTTAATCTCTAAATGTTTGATTAAGTAAGTTAATTAATTTACGATATTATTATAAGGTAAGGAGTAAAAAATGAGCAAAGAAAATTATTTATTATAGAAGTGCATGTGATACACAGTTATAATTTGGAGAGAGAGAGAGAAATAGGGCTCGATAGAATAAAAATGAGAAGGAATGTATCATTTGTAATATAAAAGTAAAATAATCCTTATCTCTAATTGAAACCGAAAATAATTGTAAAAATGAACGAATGAAAATAAAACCATAAATTATCTTCTGAAATGTGGTTTTTATTCAAGAAAACTTAATAACTGCAGCAGAATTTGTAGTCTGACAAGATTTTTCTAAATAAAATACATTTTCTCCCCTAGATGGCGCTACGAATACCAGTTTCTTAGAAATCCTTCTCAGTGAACTTGAAATGTTCACGGATTAACAAAGGAAAAAAAGTTTTAATTCTAAATAAAGCTTTATTTGTTTTATGACAGTTAGGTCGTGTACTGATAGTCACGTCACTGTCGCAAGTGAATATATAGTAATGCATAATATGAATGCATAATAGTTGAAAAATGGAATAGGACTCAAATTTTTTTACGAGGGAATTAGTATTCAACGAAAAATTAAATTGCTATTTATATTCATCACTTTATTTATTTATTTATTTATTTTTAAACAGGAATTTCACGCTACAAAAAATATACATGCGAAATATAGTAAAGATAATTGCAGTATATGAAATTATATATCATGAAGCTTTTTTTTTTTTTCGATAGACAGTCCAGAAAAATTGATAATTCATTAATTAAAAAAGTTTTGTTGTACTGATCACGCTTAGGATCTTTCTATCATACTCATTGAACATTTCATTTTTAAAACAGAAACAACAACAACGACAATAATAAAATTAATAATAATGGTAATAATGATAATTATAGTAGCAGTAAGATATAATAGCTTAAGATTTTCTGAGTACTAGAAATTTTCATAGTTCTCTGCTCTCGGTATATTTTTTGAATCTCTTAATTGAAAAATATTTCATATACGCTATTCATGATAAAAAATGTATTACCCGCCGTTTAAAAAAATATTTATTTTTATGCATTCTTAGTTATTTGTATTATACATTTCTCAAAACTGAAAAAAAAAAAAAGTGTTAAATCAAATTGGAAAGTAGTTTACTGAATTGAAGAGTAGAAAATTTGAGCTGGGGGTCATATGATGACAACGGTGTTTTTAAGTGCATTTTAAGTAATGCACTTAAAAATGCATTGCTTAAGTATGATTTTTAGGTAATTTATGATTTTACTAATGTATTATTTTTAGACGATTCTAAAAATCATGTTTAGAATAGCCTTGTTGCTCTTCAGATTTGTTTTCAAAAGAAATTTTTTTAGAGGGGATTTTTGAAATTGATATACATACGTAAAACAATTCGAGCAGCAAATTTCTACATGTAGTCTGTTATCCCTCCAGACGCACCTGAGGCAATTAGAAATTATTTTTCACAGTGATTGTTTCAGTTCCAAGAAGTAAATCGAGACCAATTTGAACATCTTTCTTTGTCAATGTAAGTAATAAAGAATGTAATGTAAAAAAAAAAAAAAAAATAAATAAATAAATAAAAACAATAATAATAATAATAATGAACCTAATTTTACCATTTTTTGCAATTACATTACAAAATTAATTTTTTTGGAATTACATTATATAAGTCATAACCGCCATAAATTTATCCCAGGTAAATACATTTTTAAGAATGTCAAGAGAATACTTTCCCAAGGAGCTAAAAATATACTCCCGATCCCTTTTAAAAGTTTAAAGCTATTCTCAGGTTTGGGGACATTTGTTCCTGATGTCCCCAAACCTAAATTCAATCAACCCGAGATCTTTCTCAAATATATATTTTTTACAGTTATCTCTACCGCATTTAAAAACATTTTCTGTAAAATCTTTGTTTTGTCGTTGTGTAAATACACCACTAAGATTGACATTTATTTATTATTATTATTTTTTAAATATTGAAATCGACACAAATGTCCCATCCTATTTTTCTTATATCTTAGGAATGCTGAAACTTCCATTTTTTTTTAGATCTGTTAAAGATGTGCTAAAGGTATTTGAGGATGACCTTGTTTGATTAAAAATAAATGGGTCTGTGTACATAATGGAATACATTTAATGTCATTCAAATTGACTTGAGTCTTGTTAGAGCTTGACGAAAAGGTCTTTTTAATACAAACTTTATTTTTTATTGCTCTGTCTTACTATGCTTTTCTGGAGATTATGGCTGATTAAAGTTTTTGATTAAAGCCTTATCTACCTCTTTACCTGGATAACAGCACGAAAGTTCTAAAAATCGTTAAAAAAAATAAAAGTTCAATTCGTTTTTTATCATCTCTTCCATAACTTTTCATAACAACATTAATACATATATATATACACTAAGGAACAAAAAAAAAAAAAAAAAAAAAAAAAAAGAAGCTGCACTTGTATTTCTCTTTCTCTAACCACCAATTCTATCGTTTAAAATGTATATTTTCGAACAGATTTTATTACGTTGTCCTTCTCATACGCTTTAGGATTAAGCCCAGTATTAAAAACAAAATGGAATTGTCAGGAAAATTGCAATTTTAGGAAGTATTTCAAAAAATGGCGAGGATAAAGCTGTTAACGAGGACACAAAAAGTATTAATCTTAGAATGAAAATAAAAAAAATATTTTAATACGTGAGATAGAAAAATAATTAAATGTTAACGAAATATTGGTGAGAGGGTTTTTAGCAAGATATACAATTTTTTTTTGGCTATTTAAACGGGAAATTTGGCTTTAAGCGGCCACGATACTCATCCAAGCGAGGTGGCAGCAAGTTAGAAAGCAAATGTTTAAAAAATCGATTTGTATCAGGTTCACTTAGAAAAGGTTAAAAAAAGTGTATATCAAAATACTTTCTTTAAAAGCAATGCAGAAACAACTAAACAAAGCAGTTTAAAAACCAGAAGATCTGCAGAAAAAAAAAAAAAAACCATTATTAAGGAAAAGAATTAAAAAAAATATATATATATTTCAGTTGACCAAAAATTAAAAAAAATTACCAGTTAATTATTGGGCTGAACTGATTATCTCTAATGAGCCAAGTTTAATTTATTTGGAGCTGATGAAAAAAGCTAGTAATACGACAAATGTGACCGACTTAATGAAAACTGTACTCTTAAAACAGTGACACATTCTCCGTGCAATATTATACGGAGGTATTTAACTTTTCAAGGAGTCAGGCAAATTTTCATGCTCAAGGGATCAATTAATTCGAAATAAAACATTATAAAAGTATAAACATTACAAAAGCCATTATAAAAGTAGAGCCTGACCGACTATTTTGGAGGTATCTCAGATTTTCCGCAAACAGCCTTTCAAGATGATAATGAATCTTGCTATACGGCACCTGTGGTACGTTTATTTCATTCAAATTATTAAAATTATCTATTCATTCCCATGAGCATCTATAATTCTATAAGTAATCATATCTTTTTTCACTTTAAGTTAAATCATACAAAGAATAACGTAGAATTTCTTCGTTAACTGGCCTGGAAATAGTCCTAATTTCAATCTGCTCGGAAATGTTTAACCTATAAAAAGGCGGAGGAGAGGAGAGGGGGAAGGACTCGAAATTTTCAACCTACAACTCTGCAAGAACTAGAAAAATTTATTTATGATATTTGTCACAGTGAATTTTCTGAGATTTACAATAAAACACTGTGTAATACTTTGCCATTGCGCATTAAAGCAGTAATTCCATATAAAGATGGAATTAGCCCAATGCAGAATACATATTTTTAGTAAGTAATTACTTAGATCTAACAAATAAAGAGTTTTATTAAAACCAAAGTTACATTTAAAATGAGATAAATAATACTAAAATTTTTAATTTTTTAAAAATATATTTGAATTAAAAAACATTAAAACACAAGAAAGACGTTTTCGCTAAACCCTCCTCAGTGTCATAAACATACAACGCAAACATTTACAAAAAAGTCATAATACATGAGAACAAGATTATATATTCCGGAGGAATAGCTTTAGCCTCGTTCAAGGCAGAATGTTGCAATTTAGTAAAAGCGCCCTCTAGAAAAATACGGGATTCATACATATTTACATTAGAAGCTAAAATTTTAATGTTGTCAAAATCAGGAATATGATCACTATAGAGAGAATGAATTACGAGTTTCGATCTTAAATCACCTGCTTTATATGAGCGTTTATATTATTAGACTAATTTCACCTGATTTGCCAGTTTCACCGATGCTGAAAGTCTCGCTACATATATTATTATAGATGTGGATAACACAAAACAAACGGGTACTTATTTAAATTGACTACCCTGTATACAGGGTGTTTCAGTGATCCGTGTCAGAACTTCTAAGAGGGGTAGGGTACATCCTGACAACTCGAAATCATATAGCAATGTGGGGTCGGAAATGCTTTCCTGAAGCGGTGTTGTACACAGAAGCACCATAAAGAAAAGAGACCGTAAGTGAGAAATCGTTTTAATAATACATGAAAAGAAGCAAAAGGTACATGGATTAAAGTAAGTGTTCGAAGTTTCTTCCACGGGCTACAATGCACGCCTCACATCTCCGACGCATGGACATCCGAACATTCTGGAATACTCCAGGCATATTTCGAATTTCTCCGGCAGCTACTGCGTCAGGAAAGCATTTCTGACTGCCCATTGGTATATGATTTTGGTTCGTCAGGATGTACCCTACCCCTCTTAGAAGTTCTGAAACGGTTTACTGAAACACCCTGTATATATAAAGGAAAATGTTTGCGTTTAGAAAATCTTTCCACGATCAAATAACCCGTCCTCCCATTGAAAATTTCAAAGATGCCCATGCCTAAGAACCACCTAATTTTTTTTAACTGAACGAGATCACACTTAATTTGACTAAACAAATACGTCATTCTGTCATAACTTCTTAAAAAAACATGGTAGACAAACAATTTTCTTTGAACATTTCTCTCGAAATAAACTTACCAATGCGCTAACAAAATATCCCCGCCATTTTCCCAAATTTGGACCTTTCGTGAGCCTCCATAACCCAGAACTTGATTGAACCCCCAAACCCTCAAATTGGATGAACGCGTATTTGCAATTTTCAGAAATTTTGACATTTTCATGAGATGCAGAGGAGGGTAGGAACTTTTAGCGGATTATGTATATTAAAATATTTTGGCATAAAAGGCAATAAAAGACATTACTCCCCCCCCCCCCTCTCTCTCTCTCTAAAGAAGAAGAAAAAAAAATTACAAATATATTTTCGCTACATTTTGAAAAACCCATTGTATCTCAAAATAATTATTTTTTAGAACTTACATCAGACAGGCTTTCATCAGGTTATTTTATCATGAGTATATTACCAAAAAAAAAAGAAAGAAAGAAAGAAAAGGAAAAAAGAAACTTGGAGGCAAAAATAGCTTTTTCTTTCTTTTTTCTCTATATGTATTTTTTAAATAACTAGGGGCTCTGCCTCCTGCTCGCTCCGCTCACCAACTCCCGAGGGAGGCTTCGCCTCCCCTAGACTCACTTTAGTTATTAACACATGCAGAGCTCTGCCCGCATATTCGCTGTTTTCTTTCACTGAAAAGGAATATTAATAGTGCATATTACAAGACAAAAGCAGAAAATTATTATGGAAATCCTCATATTCAATGTCAAATTGAAATATGTAATATTTATATATTTTTTTAATAGAAAGTAATTCATAATGTCTATACCATTTTGCATTACAGCTTTAGTATATAATCCTTTTTATTTATTTTTTACAACCTTAGATCCGGACCATTGCGGGTTCGGTTCTCAAACACCGTCGTGTACACTAATGGTGGCTGGTGCACGTAAAATATGTCTCGGCCTCTATATCCTCCATGTTCCCATCAAAATTATACCTCTAGGGGCCACTGAAGCGGGAGACCATCCCCTTCGTTTAGGACCGAAATTGTGGTGGCATGTCTCCGGAACATCCGTAGGGGTGCTCACCAGACCGTCGCCAATTATCTATAGCGCAGTAATGGGGCGACGTCAAACACAACCTACCTAATTATATACCTACCTACAACCATGGATGATATTTTAACTTTCCCGTCTAAGAAAATTAATTTTCTAAAAGTAGAGAAAAAAAGATGATATTTATTTTCTTTCTTTTTTACATCCATGGTTTCGGGCCGCGGTACCCTAGTCTGTAAAGCGCCGAGCACGTAATTGGAAGATTGCCGATTCGATACTTGAGCCGGACAAAGACCGTCGTGTACACTAATCGTGGCTGGTGCACATAAAATCTGTCGTGACTGCAAAGTCCTCCCTGTTCCCGCCCACACTATACCTCTGGGTATCACCAAAGCGGGGGGGGGGGGATCCCTTCTGGGAAGGATCAAAATTGTGATGGCATGTGACCAGAACATCTCTCCAGGTGCGTCCCAGACCGTCGCCAATTACACATAGCGCAGTACTGATGCGAAGATAAATCGAACCTACCTACCTACGTACGTACAACCATTGATCATATTTTAATTTTCCCGCGTAAAATAACTTTACAACAGAAAAACAACGTCACTGGGAGAAACTTTCTTCAAAATGGCAAATAGAGTACCTTCATAAACTTGTCGTTTTTAGTTAATAACTTCTTTAATTAAAATTATACAAATTTCTAAGCTGCTGAAATGTCTTCCTTGGAGTATTCGGAACACATTGTACCTCTCATGACGTGAAGAACCCTGCCGTCCGCGAGAAGATGCTGTCGCAGACAAAAAAAAAAAAAAAAAAAAAAAAAAAAAAAAATTGACGCCAGTGACAGTAACTTTTTTTTTTTAATATATAGAGATTTCATAATAAAATTATATTAAAATTTATCATGTAAAGCTGTAAATAAATGCATACAAGAATTGTAGATGTAGCGAAATTCTTAATTTAGTTTCCTTAAAAATATTAATAATAATTTGAAGTCTTTTAATTTAATTTTATTCCATATCTTAAAAAATGACATTCACCTTTTTAATTAAGAAATAATGATAATAAATAAATAAATATATTTTTTAATTAAATTAATTTTTTTATTAATTTAGTTTTTATTTGCAATATTAGTTAGTCACACTCGTTAACTCATAAAACTTTAAAGAAGACTTCATTAAAATTTTCTATTTTGAGCCAATGTTATGGGGAAAAAAAAAAATAAAATAAAAGCTAGCCTCATTAGTTTTAAAAGAGTATAGATGAGAAACATTTTTGAAATTTAACGAGTTATAATGGTATTTTTACAGATTGCATGCGCAATATTTAAAAAATAGCCAGCCAGTTTGTTTTGAAATTTCACCATATCCTACAGTTACTATGGAATGATCACAACTTAATAAACCAGAACGAAATTGCCATAATATATTAAGTCAAATACGTAAAATAATAACGCTTGAAATATGCTCGCTTACATTTAAAAAGAGGGAATGTGTTTAACTGTGAAGAATACTAATATTGTTTTAGATAGAATGTTAAGGTCAATACAATCCAATAAAATGTAATAAATATGCCGTGATGCATATCGGAGTGCCATATGCCGGTAACTAGAGACCTATACCATTAATAATGATTATTATTATTATTATTATTATTATTATTATTATTATTTTACAAATATATATATATATATATACATATATATATATTTGAATATTAAATATTAAATTTTAAATTTTAACTCTATTACAAGTAATAATTAAAAGTTAAAAAAGATTTTATTAACACTCTAACAAAATCTAAAAGAAGATCAAGATATTAGGTTTCATTGAAAATTGAAAAGCAGAAATGGAAAAAAAAATAATAAAGTGATGAAATATAAGTGATGTAGTTGAGATGCTTAGAGCAAGAGCAAATACCCTGGTTATACTTACCCGATATACAAAATTCTCGAGATAAGTATAACTTCGAAAATCTTAAGAAATCAAAACGAAAATCTTAAGAAATAGAATAAATTTGAAGTTATATTCAAAATCTAGATAAAAAACTTAGGTTTTTTTTTTTTTTTTTTAACCAGAAACTAGGGAGTTTACTTCACAAATATAGCAACTCAAAACGTCGAATTTTGAGAAGAAAAATGTAAGTAATTTTTCAAACTTCTAAAACTATCACTAATTCATATTTGATTTAGTATCCAAAAGCTAAATATAACAAAGAAAGGTTCTAACAAACACATATGTGATGATTATTAGCTCCGATTTCAGCTTATTTAAAGACATGGTTACACCTATCCCCATAGTTACTCCACTTTACCGTATTTTAATTAGAGTTTGGTCAACAAGCATAAATCTAAGGCAAAGTGTTGACTAATAACATTTAACGTTTTACAGCAATATGTTTATTTGCATTGCCCATTTAGAGGGAGATTAGTTTTTTTTTTTTTTTTTTTCAAGCTATTCTTTTAAAATATTCTAGTACAAGCGAAAAAAGAGTCTGTTCAAACTGATCCCGCGTTTTTAACTCTTAAAATTTGATAACAATTTGTATATTGTTTAAAGTTTTGGAAAATTATACATTTATCATTCACTGTAAACAAATTGTGTAACTTTACTCCATAAAACTCTGTCACCAGTTTTATGGAATAACGTTGCACCACATTTTTTACAGTGTTCTTAATTGATTACAATAAAAACATTCTAAAATATTAATACAAAAAAGTTTTTCGGTGTTATTTCACGATCAGTAAGATAACTTAATTTAGACTTTGCATATTAAATAATAATAATAATGATAATAATAACTTCTCTTAAATGTTTCAAAAACTGTATTCTATACAATGAATTAACTAATATATAGTAATCTCTTGAGATAAAGTATTTAAGATATCATGCAAGTTTGAAAAATGCAAAAATATACGAAATTTTCATAAATGATAATTTGTACAAATAAATGAAAATATTTAATTATCTTAAACACATTAATAAATTCTATATAATGCAGTTTTGGGAGCATTTTACTACAAATAATATGCTAATATGTAAATTTTAAATTACGTTATATTATGGATCAGGAAATAAATTTGTTACTTAAATAAATGTTGCTGCATTAATAATTTGCTAGATTTTTTATCGTGAATAATTAAAATTATTACTTCGATGATTTTCAAAACCTGATACATGCCTTAAACATCGACAGTGTAAATTTAATTAAAATATAATGTAAATTTTAAATTAGATTATCTTATGAAGAATGAAATAACACTGAATACTTTTGCAACATTAATAATTTACAAAATTTTTTATCGTGATTAATTAAGATAATTCTTTTAATGATCTTTAAAAAGCTGATACAAGCCTTACACATCACATAGACATTTTTGTATACTTTTAATAAAAACTAAAAAACCTGTGATTAATTGAAACAAACCAACTTTTTCCCTGACATATTTTTAAAGTTACGAGAGTTTTTGAAAGGCAAGTAGAAAAAGTGGACAAAGTGAAGGGCACACACAGCAAATTGTTAAAATAGCAAATTGTTAAAGTCGATCCTTATTTCTAGGAAAATGATGACATCAGATGTAATAATAATAACGAAATAAAAGGAGTAAACACTTACATTAATAACCAACCAATAAATAATTAATGATATCATTACGAAAGTTTCACCATTATAAAAAAGAAACTGGTATGCTGTGGCCATCACAAAACTTTCTTCTATATCATTTTACACAATAGCGCCACCTACTGGTTAGCTTGCATAAAATTGAATAAACATTGCTTCGGACAATAAGGGTTTTACATATGTTGTTTGGCGCAGTTTTAACCAGTTGATGCTGAAATACCGCAATCTGGAAAATTGAGAAAATTGAGAAATAGCTTCGCCACCTGTCGGCCGACATGCACTCAAATTGAGTCAGTATAATTTTTCATAATATTCATCTCGCATATCAAGTTTCGTATATATATTATTCCCGTAAATGTAGAAAAATGCAGCATTAACCCAAAACAAATCCAACATTTTTCATGATGGCCATGTCACATATCAAGTTCGGTGCATTTATACACTACAGCATAGAAGAGACATGATAAACGGGAAAAATTGAAGCACAGCTGTGTCACCTGTTATCTTATATACCGCTAAATTGAACAAGCATAGTTTACTTCCTCTCACATCTCAAGTTTTGTGAATTTATATAAAATAGAAGCTGAGATATAACCTTCATGTAGCTGGGGCAATTTCAGCATAACAGTGCCGCACTAATTTTTCATAAGATTTTAGTAAATAAAATTCTTTTGTAGAATTCCATCCATCGTTTCTTGAGATACTTCGCCAACAAAATTTTCATAGTACACACGGAGCGAGACAAAGGCAGGCAGACATTTTATAAGAAGGGTCAAATTGTAGTTAGGAACTTCTGAAAACGTGTAAATTCATCAAAAACGGAATTCAGAAAAGTTTCACGAATTCAGTATTTTCGTCTAATATACAGAGAAGAAAGTAAAAGTAAAAACAGAGAAGAGGAAAATTGGAATAGACAACTCATCCTAAGCATAGGAAATTCGAAATGAAACATTCGCATTGCGATGGTGGCGTGTATCGAAGTTCTTATGCACTGTAAAAAATATGTCCTATTTGCTGCCAGAAATTCTTTGTAGTTTCCGAAAATACGTTCTGACAACGTAATTTTTTTGGTAAATTACGTGTATTTTCTCAAACTACGGAGAATTTCTGGCAGCAAATAGGACATATTTTTTACAGTGTGGGGGACATGGTAAAGTCTACCACTTGCCTTCTCAGAACTTGGTTGAAGTGATACTTTTGCTTACAGGGATTACAATTACGTGATTATAAGATAGGCGTGTTCAAAAGATCACAGACGTCATGATATGATAAAAAAAAAAAAAAAAAAAAAAAAAAAGGGGGGGCTCAGGGGAGGAAGTGAGAGGCTATTTAGCTGCTATATAAAACATACTGTCATACCAATAACAAAACTAACATTTTTTCCTGAGTATAACACAATTTTAAAGTTTTTAATTATTTTTTCCCAAACAGTCACACATAATTAGTAATAAAAGAGTATAATTAACAAAAACCATTTACACAAATGTTTGCAATTATTAAACACAATCAAATTATTAAAAACTAATTCAAATATTATTCACAGATTACACTTAAGTTTATACACGCCAAATATATATACATAAAGTTTGGCCCTAAAATTAAATGACAGGTAAGGAAGCTTGGGCAAGACGCGATTGTACAAATAAATAAATAAATAAAATAAAAATAATCAAAAAATATATACAAGAACATTTTACACAGATTTTTTTTTCTTTGATTAAACTGCTTTATTTCTGACAGCTTGAAATGCTTTGTACATTCTCTTCCCTTCGCTATTTTTATTATTTCGAGAAGTTTATTCTGAACAGAGTTTATCCTTTTACTGAAATGTTGATTTTTCCGTTATCTACTTATAATTGAAAGTATATGTTTGTGGATTTTTCGCTTAGTTTTTATCTTTTAATACATACTTGTATTTTGAATACTATGCTAAAATAATTTACATTTCGGTAGATTGTAAAAAATATTACAGTGAAAACAACTTTACTCCCTTTCTAAGGCGGTTCCGAGGATTAAGAAAAATAAGGATTCAAATTTCAACAGCTTGAATTTCAGAACATATTTTCATTATTTCAACACTTTATAAAAAAGTAAGTTTTAATCATCTTTTGTATGTATGATTAAATAAGTGTATGTTTTTAACTAGCTTTTAAAATCTACGCATGTTTTAAATTTTTGTTTCTTCAAAATTCTTATTTGAAGAAATGGAGGATAGTATAATTTCTCTGGTAATATATATATATATATATATATATATATGTTGTATATATACCAGTCAATTTTCTTTTCACGTCAGAAGGATGGAAGAAAAGTTAATGCATCAGTAGTGGACACATTTAAATTTAAATTCTGAAAATAAGCTTTTTAACTCTTGCGTAGATTTGGGCAGCATTCACAGATTGTTTTACACTCCTCTAAAAAACAACTGTTCCAAACCACCGGCTTTAAAGTAAGATTAGTTTAATCCAAAAATATGAACTTTCTGTCATTTTATTTAAAATTAAAAACTTCTTCACACATCATAAATTTAATGAAATAACCAATGGTTTCGAAAAGACGTGACCTTTCTTCTTCAGGTGCAAAACACGTGCTACTAACTTAGAGGTAAAACCAAAACGTGTTTTGCACCTGAAGAAGAAAGGCCACGTCCTTTCGAAACCAATAGTGCTTTCATTAATTTTAAGGTGTGTGAAGAATTTAATTTTAAATATTCATTGTACTCCAGTTCTTTAATTACTTTCTTCTGTATTCAATGGAAGAAAGAATTGGAATTGTAAAAATTTTCGACTTCCGGTTTTCGATGGATTTACTCGTTTTTGAGAGGTCTAGAATACGATATTACCATTTTAGAAAATGTGTGTCTGTCTCTCTTTCTCTGTGTGTGTGTGACAAAAATTTTGTGGCGACTGTATCTCTGGAACTACTGCTCAGAATTGCATATAAATTTATATGTAGATGCATCTTCACCTAAATTAGTGCCTATCAACTTTTGGTGACAATAGCTCAACAGGTGGCGCTGCTACACAGCGATTCCCGCAATTTAAGGGAAGACTATATCTCAGGTTCTATTGCATATAATCAAACGAAACTTGATATGAAAGAAGGCTATTATGAGACATTGTGCTCATTCATTTTGAATGCTTATCGGTCAACAGGTGGTGCTGCTATACAGTGCTTTTCTCAATTTAAGGGAAGGCTATATCTCAGGAACTACTGCACAGAATTGCATATAAATTTATATTTATATGTAGATGCACCTTGATATAAGTTAGAGCTTATCATCTTTCAGTGTCAACCGCTCAACAGGTGGCGCTGGTACAAAGCGATTTTCACAATTTAAGGCAAGGCTATATCTGAGGTTCTATTGTGTATCATCAAACAAATCTTGATATGTGAGAAGGCCATTATGAGAATTATGCTGATTCAATTTAGATGCTTATCGACCAATAGGTGGCGCTGCTACACTGCAAATTTCCTCTATAACAGGAAGGCTTATATCTCAACTTCTATGGCAATATGGAATATCTCAACTTCTATGGCATATAAGTGTACGAAACTTGATATGTGATTTAACCACTATAAAAACGCATTTTTTAAAAATGTTTCTTATAGACAATAAAATTGTCTTTCTTTGGATATTTATTTAGTGCTAGTTTTCTCTAAGATGAAAATTATTTGCATTCATCATGTTAGATTATTTTAATAAATAATAGTTTTAATAAATTATTTGCACTTAGTGAATTTGTATAGGAAAATATAGAAGAAAGTCTCATGGTGGCCACAACATATCAGATTAGTATTGCTTCTGTCATTTTGCTAATTTTTCCTGAAGTTTTGAATAATGAAATGAAAAAGAGAATTTATTTTCGGGACTACAATATTTACTTATGGCAGCTTAAATTACATTACATGCTTTTCTCTCGTTTTTTCTATTATCTATGAAACAAATATATTATTAAAAATAAACAAGTAGATTAAATATTTTATTACTGCAGTGCTTTATAAAAAGGAGATAAATACTTTGTAAAGAAAAAAAAAAAAAAAAAAAAAAAGGTCCTAAATTTTATTTAAAATTCTCGTGTGAAGACATGGAGGCTAATAGGATTTGTCTCATAAAATGTGAAATGATTCTCCGACTGAAATGGACTTTTACATATTTCTTTCTTTCTAACAAATAAAATCTGCCCAATAATTATCTTTTACTGTAGAAGAAAACTTACATAAGGGATTTAACAAATAAATGCCAGCCTCAAGCAAAACATTTTTTTTTCAATGAAAAAATTTCTCCACGGTTACAATGTTTAATTTATACCGGCACAAAATACTTTGTACGATTTTTTTTCTCTCTCACTTTTTCCATCTTTTGAGAAACAAGTACTCTGCTTAAGATACAAGTAGATTAGATATTTTAGGATTGCCATGCTTTATAAAATTACAAAAGTTAATTATTCTAGCAAAAACAAATAAACTCTGAATTTTAACTAACATTTTAAAAATCTATGCGTGTTTCGAAAGTTTATTCAAAAATTCTCTTGTAAAGAAATGCAGAGTAATAGCGGCTTTCTCATAAAAAGTGAAATAATTTTCCAACTGAAATGGGCTTTGTACATTTTCTTTCTCTTTAACAAATAAAAAAAATATATATATTTAATTCTTTTTCTTTTTTTGTAGAAGGATGGAAGAAAAATCCTTCTTTTTATTGTCGGAGTTCCAACGCTCTACTTCAGCACATTTAAGATTTGATCGATAAATACCAATCTCATGCACAGCACTTTTTATATAGAAAGCTCCTATCCCTGATTACAATTCTCGATTTTATGAGAGCTTAAAATGTTTTGCACGTTCTTTTTGTCACGCCATTTCTTTCAACTCAAAGAACATGTTAAAGAAATGGACAGATCGAACATTTCAGAATTTTGCCAGCTTTCTACAAACGCAGGGTATAATAGATAAAACTAGATAAAATGCATAAACTTCCCTTATCTCAAGTTTGAAGAGGGAGAAAAGAATTTTATTATAGCCACTGGTGTTACATATTGTTGTTCTGAAAAAAATCTTTTATACCCAGTGATTTTATTTACACATCAAATTTGAGCTTTCAAAAAATAATATGATTTTTCTAATAACAGAATACATGATGACAAATTCAATATAAAACGAGTCGAAAAATAAACTAATAAAAAGTTTTTTATTATTCATACACTAATCATTTTCAATATTTAATAATAAATTAGTTTCAAAATTAAGCTTTCATACATAAGTAATATGTATGTATATAAAGTATACGTGTGTTTCTAACATTTAAATATAAAATATAATTTCGCATTAAGACATAAATATGAAAAATATAGCTTAGAAATAAAGGCCTTGTAACATACCAGTTATTCTGTAAGAAAAGCACTAATCAATATTCTGTATATATGCTACGCTTTCTCTGAAATTTTTATTATATTTGGGCTAACAAAAATTGATTTTACATCAATAAATTACAGTTCTGATATAAGAAACTAGAAATAAATGAAACTACTGACATCCATATAGGATATATACAACTGGCGCTTATCCTATAGAAGGATAAGGGCAATCTTTTAGCACTGTAAAAAATATATCCTATTTGCTGCCAGAAATTCTCTGTAATTTAGAAAAAACGCGTAATTTACGAAAAAATTACATTGTCAGAACGTATTTTCTCAAATTACAGAGAATTTTTCTGGTAGCAAATAGGACATGTTTTTTACAGCGTGGTGAAACTAAACTTTGTGGGAAAATGGTAACTTGGGCAGAAATAAGTATAATGTTAAATAAAAACATGGCGGCAATTTCAGTCGAAACAAGTTCAAGATAAGTTATACAATGTTAAAATAACTGATGGTTTTAAACAGATCATTCATAAGCTTTCAAAAGCTTAAAGCATGTTGTCGGAAAAAGACTTAAGTGCAAAGCAAATGTAATGTAAAACATGGGAAAGTTGCGTCTAACCCCCTTCATGTTCACTTCATAACAGTCTCACGCATGCTCTAGTTTTAATTGTTCTATAACAATAAAAATTGCCCATTACGTAGCACTAGTGCGACGTAAAACCCAACCAACCAACATCTATGACAATAAGTTAATCATTCAAATGATTATCCTCATTGATTATCGAATGATGTCCTCATTGTCATCTGACTCGTCAAGCTCCAGACCGTTTCAAAGTTACGGTTCAAGAATTTAGATGACACTGGTGTCTGATCCAGTGTTAGAGCATATATAATGTACTATATTACTGAAGTAATGATAGAGCATGGACTAATTATTCGCGTATCCTGAAAATACTGGCACTGTAATCTTTTGTTGTCGTCATTTATGAACTCTCTCTCTCATTTTCATTTTACACGCCAATCTTAGTAGTATATTTTGTGGAGTTCAGAAGAGTTAACCAATTTTTTGTAAAAAAAAAAAAAAAAATAAATAAATAAATAAAAAATAAATAAATAAATAAATAAATAAATAAAAAATAGATTTTCTTGCGCTACATTTATAATTATTGCTACTCTTTCCGTAAAAATTAGAGTTGTTAATTTATATTATTATTCACTATGCTATAATATATTTTATGACGAGATTGTGCTTTTGCTTTTCCACTTTATTAAAGTGTGTAGTAAAATAAAAGTGCGTTAATTATTTACGATTAAAAAAAAAAAAAAAAAAAAAAACACCTTCGTTTGAAGATTTTCTTTTAAAGATATGGCTGATATGATGATATAGAAAATTGAATAATTCTTATATATTTCTAGTTATTTTCTATTTCTAATATATTTTACACGAGGCTTTTCTTTGCATAAAATTATTTATTAATAGACTAAAAATTTTATTTAAATAAAACATATTTTATAAAGAAAATTATAACAGAATATATTATATACTTAAAAATTAAGGTACAAACTACAACACTAACTGTAAAAATAAGCAAGGTGTTCAGGGGCATTTTTTTTTTTTTTTTTTTTTTTTTCAATTGCTACAAT
This sequence comes from Salticus scenicus, assembly GCA_963930645.1. Classification (NCBI taxonomy): domain Eukaryota; kingdom Metazoa; phylum Arthropoda; class Arachnida; order Araneae; family Salticidae; genus Salticus; species Salticus scenicus. Next base: position 148,027,023 of record OZ005657.1, on the reverse strand, counting down.
TTGTTAATCGAAACCACATAACTGTTTCAGAATTTGATATGTACACTGTTAAAAATAGTTTCTTAAAAATAAGTATATATTGTCTCAAAATAGCCCCGAGACAATATATACTTAAATTTGAAAACCCATGTACTCATTTTTGAGTATACTGACATGTCAAACATGGGGATATTGGGATTCTTATTGGTCAACCCCATTTTTGAGCCTGACAATATACTCAAAAATGAGTACATGGGTTTTCAAATTTAAGTAGGGGAGACCCGTGTACCTAGGGCCACCCCACTTTATTTGAATAATATTTAATTTTAAGATTTAATATTCAAATGGGCGAGTAACAACACCAATTGCTACTTTTACAACTACTTTTGAGAAGAAAGTTTTGACAAGTTACATGTAGAAAACGAATTTACATGGTTTGAAGTAAAATTTTGCAGTTTATCTCTTTTGCTATTTTACAAAGGGAAGTTTAATATTTTTCTTTCATTTTCAGTGTATAATTATGCTTGTTATATTGAGTAATAAATGAGATATTTAATTAGTTCTCTCTGCATGTGGATTTTTTAGCGGAAGGCATTTTGAAAGAAGTTACCAAAACTTGTACCTAGGGCCACATAGCTGCCTTGTACCTAGGGCCAGTGTGTTTGGACCTTTTAACACTTTCGCGACCGCATGTTTTTGTCTTTTTGACAGTAAGGGTTGGATGTAACTATGGATGTTTTTCTCATAAGTTACAAATTTTCAAAACAAAATTTTCCGTATTCACATTTATATTACAAATGGACATGCATTATAATCATACTCTCTCTAATCAAAGTATTTGCATCCATAGTATACTGGTTGTACAAATATGAATATTGTGTATAATTTTTAGAAACAAATAACATATAAATTGCAAAAGAAACGCCCACTAGTGGAGTTTCATATTTTCAAAGTGAATCTATGTCAGCAGTTGCGAAAGTGTTAAGAAACACAGTACAGCCTATAGTAATTGGATGCTGGCAAACTCTGGTAAACCAATCACTATATATGACGTCGCTAATAATGTTGGCAAGTCCTATCCGTCGGCCTTTACTCCTGTAAACATTCTATCAGGCTTTCGTGTATCCGGCATATGGCCAATGAATCAAAACACATTCACTGAGGATGAAAATTTAAGTTCAAGTGTTACTGAAAGACAAGATCCCTCCATAAATTTCAGAAAAAAAAAGAGGATTTTCCAGGAAGAAAGTGAACCAATAATGATAGATCTGGATGTCTGTTTCGTATCCTGATGAAATTTCGAAACCTTCAACATCTAACACCTTTTCGTGTGTCATGCTTAAATAGGTACGAACCTAAGCAAAACCTTACCTAAAGCAAAACCTCCCACATCAAAGAAAAGATGTGACCGAAAACCAGAGAGATCTAGAAATGGACAATATTCCTGTGACGTCACCGTAGGTAAAATCGCCGAACACGTGGCTGATATTTTGTAAACAAATTAGATTCAAGATGACATTTTATTGTTACGTATAACATTTTTTAAAATATTTCTGCAGTGAAACTCAATAATAATGTTCAAACAAGAACAAAAGTGAAATGTAAACAACTGAATCGAATGATAAAGTTAAGACTATTCCATATCGTAAAATTGCAGAACATTTTATGTATACACACACACACATACATACATATATATAATGAAAAAAAGATTAATAAGAACATTTTATACACACACACATATATATAGACATCAAAGCTTAAATAAATAGAATTTCAATCACTTTAATAAAGGAATTTACTAAATGGAACATCCATTTAAATTTGTTAACATCGCCACAGTTCACACGCAACTTTTAATATTACATATGTTGATTAATATTAAAGTATATTACTAAAACTGGATTAAAAACAAAACAAAGTTATCACTATATCACTCTTACTTCAATTTCATATAATCTGTAACTCTTAGAAATAATATTGCAAGGTAAAAATTTGCAAGCCACAATGGTTTGCTATGGTAGAGTTGAGAATTGTTTACCGAAAACAGCTGATTTTTTATAGTCTCGAACCCAAAGGAGGAATATGGTCCATTCAAGAGACACTCCAGAAAAAAAAAAGAAACATTCTGTTAGAATATCCCAAAGAAAGAAAAAAAAAAAAAAAAAAAAAAAAAAAAAAAAAGGAAAAATTTCGTGTTTCAAATTAAGGCAACAATATAATTATTATATAATAAATAAATATATTACTTGATATTGTTTCTTTTATAGAATACATGTTTATATGCTTATTTTCTATTCATTACAAAGTGATATCTAAATTTGAGAGAATGGCCCTAGGTACAATGAGGTCTGGCCCCAGGTAAAATGAAGGTGTTGTACCTAGGGCCACGTGTGAAGTTTTTTTAAAAAACCTTCTATTTGTTAGAGTTTACTATTTTAGGTATTTATATTAATCCCAATTGGAAGTAATTAGTCCTAAAGATATGTACATATCAGTTTGATAATTTTAAACAGGTCAAGGGTTCTGTTTTTGGGCATTAAAAAAAAGCGGCCCTAGGTACACGGGTCTCCCCTATATATTATCTCGGGGCTATTTTGAGACAATATATACTTATTGTTAAGAAACTATTTTTTAGAGTGAAGGAATAAAGAATATTTGTATTCTGTGGAATGTAATGTATTATAGCATGTCTTCTCCTACAAATATTTTGTGTATCATTGATATGTGCTTGTCGTGTTGTAAGTATGTGGAACTTTGCAATTCGTGAATATTTTTGAGATTTTTTGACGTTTTTACTTGTTTTGAAGCTATTTGAGTCCAAAAACTACAAAATCAATGTAATGTCCGTCTATATTTTAGTTGATTTATAAATCGGTTCTTTCAGATAATTCCTTTGTCCCAAACTAAGTTGCTCGAAATTTACGATTCTCCTAATATGGAAGAGTAGGAAAAAGTTTCGCATAAACATGGGTTATGCGAATTATTTTCATCCTAAAGATGTCAGACAAACGTTAAAATTTCATTTCTGATACTGGCACGAACATCATTGATTATGAATATTTTACTTTGAAAACTTCGCAAGTTGAAATTTATACGATTTTCTTAGCATAGGAGAATAAGGCGAATACATTTTGCATAAATGGGCATTATGAATATTATATTTTCATCGCAAATATGTCAGAACAGTTTTAAAATACCATTTATTGTACTGGTCTGAACATCATAGACAACAAATATTCTGATTTGAAAGCTTTATAAGTTATTTGAAATTTATGATTTTCTTAATATGGGAGAACAGGGCAAAATTTCGAATAAACGTGCATGATGAGGATTATTTTCATCCTACTAATCATGTTGGATCAGTTTTTAATTATATTTTATGATATTGCTATAAATATTTGACTTCCAGTTTTCGATGCACTTACACTTTTTCTGAGGTCCAGAAAGATTTGACCATCTTTAGAAAATATCTGTTTGTGTACGTGTGTGTGTTACAAAATTTTTGTGTAAACTGTATATCAGGGACAACACCTTAGAATTCCATATAAATTTACATGTAGTTGCAACTGGACATAAATTAGTACCTATCGAATTTTGGTACAAATCGCTCTACAGGTTATACTCCTGTTATACTCCAATATCTCCTATTTAAGGGAAGGTTATATCAAAGGTTCTATTGTATAAAATTGAACAACAGTCAGTATGTGAGCAGTGCCTTATTTAAGGCAGGGCATGCGGGGCACGTGCACTGGGCGCTCACAGTAAAGGGGCCCCCAAGAAATTTCGTCATACTTTTAAAAAAATAGTTAAAATGAAAAATTCCCATATTTTGCTATAATGATCGTTGTTTTGTGTTTTTCGTCAATGGATGGAGGAATTACTGCACTGTTTTATAAATCGGCCTGATGATCTTTCAAGGAAACTATCAACTCATTGGAAAAATTGCAATATTTTCGCTAAACGCAAGTACAACTGCATACTACCAATACTTGCATTCCAAACTTTTACAGGCTAACTAATCCGAGGCACGCACCGCAATGCACATACATAGGGGCGACGTATGTTGATCCAATAGACAAACCACGGATCTTGTTTAGCCTTACTCTTACCAACAAAGTGAAAAGTGAAGTGAAATTTTAGACGGCTGAATCAGAAATAAGCGGCTTGTTTTGTTTATTGTAACATTAAAGTACGAGAAAAAGGGGCCCATTGAACATGAGTGCCCTGGGCCTCCAAGTGAGTAAATCGGTCCCTGTATTTGAGAGGTCCATAATGAAACATTAAACTAATTTAATTTGATGCATACAGGCCGATAGGTGGTGCTGCTATTATGCAATTTTTTCCATGAATGGGAAAGTTATATCCCAAATTTTATTACATATAATTACACAAAACTTGGTATAAGAGGGCCATTTGAAACACTATTCTGGTTATATTTTGGTGCATGTCGGACGGCAGGTAGCGTTGCTGTGCTGGAATTTACCCCATGAATAGGAAGGTTATAAATTTCTATGGTATATAAATGCAACAAACTTAATAAGTGAGATAACAATTATGAAAACGAATGCAGACTTAATTTGGGCGCATATCAGCCGACAGCTGGCGCTGCTACTCTTCTTCTCCCGTGATGGCTATATATCAGCGTCTATTGATAAATATTATCGCACCAAATCTCATGTTTTAATTATTTATTGTAAGAAGCCATGATTTAACTTTTGCGCCTGTTAGGCAGTATGTGGCACTTATACACAGAATGATATAAAAGAAAATTTTATAATAACCACAATATATTAGTTTTTATTTAATATGGTAACAATTGAATATATGCGTAATCTCTGATGAATGTCAATAACGTGGATGTATACACAGCGTCATTTTCTTTTTCTTTCTTTCCCCCATTTATACTTCATTTTTTGAAATTTTATTATAGTTTGGCAATTAACTTATAATGAATAAGCAGACAAAAGAAGTACTTTCCTTAATTTTTTGTTTCCTTTTTCAGGTTAATAACGTTCGAGTGACTACCAGAACAAAGTAAAAAAAATAAAGAAAAAGTTTGAAAATATTGCTGCAGTAAACAGTATAGAAGGTTCTTTATCCAGTGATATAAAGTGGAAAATTTTAGCATTCTCATGTGTGCACTTTCATAAAGAAATTTACAGCTGAATTAATGAGGAAATATATTTAAACGTTATTGTCAGGAAATACGAATAGGTAAAATTTGTATATTTTTATATCTTCGTGACTCAAAATATCCATTAAATTATACACATAAGGAAATAATATTAAAAAGAAAATAGCACAGGCACACAAATACACATGTACATACACACACACACACACACACACACACACACACACACACACATATATATATGATAGAATTTTCCATATTATAATTCAAGAAATCTGTGATTTCATTGGATGTATATTTTAAATTTTTTAAATATGTAAAGAAATGAAAAAATTTAGAGTTATTAAAAAAAAAAAAAAAAAAAAGGAAAAAGAAATGAAAGAATGACAAAGTAAATAATAATAGACATAAAGTAAAAATAAAAATAATTCAAATTACCATTAAAATGTCTCTTTATTGGACTTTATATTTTCTTAGAGAAAAATGCATAAAACTGAAAATTTTAAAAAGTGAATTAGGGTTGTCATGTTCATTTATTTCTACGCAGAATGTCGACATTAATCGATCTCGATAAGTTTAGTTTCCAACTTTTTAGTTATATAACTAATGGGAAGTTATAATAAATCACTGTAAGATTTAAAAATCTGTTTGAGTTAAAAAAATTGTGACAAGTGCCTTTAAAATTGCATCTAGTTTTTAGGTATCTTAAGTTATGTTTAGTAAATAAAAATTAATTAACAGTATACATACACGTGAAAAATGATAATTACAAAATTTATACTTTAATACAAAAAATATACTTTAATAAACTATATATATATATATATATATATATCAGTTTTAAACTAAAAAGTTTATAAAATTCTAATAATATTTAATATTAAGATTCTGATTAAGATTTGGTATATAATTTTGAATAGAAGAACATCATTGTTTCAGTTAGACTTTTAACAAAATATACACAAATTTAAAATAAGCAGAATAGTAATATTTTTATTATTATTATTAATAGTAGAATACACAACATTTTACATTTTAGAAATCGCCAACCTCTTTTATATTTAGCCATTTCAGCTACAGATTTATCTTGGCCAAAATGCCAATCATTTAATTTTCTTTATTTGTTAAAATTTTCAAATCATTCGATTTCATTCTATTTAAAAATTCCTTAATTTTTTTTAGGTAAAGTATTCACTTAATTTTACCAAATGTTTTAAAATTTCAAACATCTTAACTACAAAGCTTATAAGAAACTAATCTCATAATTATTAATTGATTCAATTTTATTCTGTATATATTCACTTTTATTATTTTATTGTTAAAAATTTGCAAGTAAACTCGTTAATTAATTTTCAGTTAATTTATTATTAGAAACAATAATACTTTTGAATTATTTTTACTTTCAATAATTTCTAAGGGGCTTTTTTTTTTTTTTTTTTTCAGTTTCCAGTCATCTCTAAAAGAAAAAGAAAAATCAATACTACTTACCACAATAAACCATCAAGAAAGCTAACAATCGATTATTTTCAAAAATATTGATTTATTTAGATGAACACATACCTGGTAAGTAAATTTATTTCAGTAATTAAGCAAAAGAATTTTAAAAATTAAGTAAAATTAATTTTATTTAAGAACCAAAATAAAAAAGTATGCATGCAATAAATCATTTATAAACATTCCGTGAAGCACTTTTTTAAAGAGCAAATGTCTCCTCTCCCTTTCCCCCCCCCCCCTCAGATAACAATGTCGAAATATATATATATATATATTCCACCTGTCTTAAACCGTGGTGATCTCTACTCCTTCTCATTGTTATTTCTTTTTCATTTGTCCAGATTTTGCCCTTGTTTCACATAGTTTCCATTTCTTATATCAAATATATATATCATCCAATGCATTTTTTCGAATTGTCTCAGTTTATACCATAATACAAATACTAAATATTTGAAAATTAAATAATTGTGTTTTGTGAAATATTTGAGAAATCATTGAAAATTGAAACAAATATATTTGAAAATATAAATCACGATAGTTCCTTTTTTATGTGCGTGTGAGCATGTATGTGTGTGAAAGTAAATAAATTAATAGTGTTATAGAAAGCAAATAGTTCTAGCAAAAAATAAGTGAATAAATAAAAATAAATAAGTAAATAAGTAAATAAATAAAATAAATAAATAAAAATAAAAATAAAAATGCTTTTGTTAAATAAACAAATAAAAATAAAATAAAGAGGCCAATAAAATAAATAAATAATAAGTAAAAAAAAAAATAATAATCAAAACTGTCATTCCTGGGATATTTTTTTTGTTTCAATAAAGTTTTGTATAATTTTCTTACCATTAAATCAATAAAAAATTGTTGTATGAATAGTAAATATAATTAGACACACATAGTCAGTGGTTATAATGTGTGCTTTTTAATTAATTGATGAAAAATTGTGACCTTTTATAATTACAGTCTTTTAATTTGTACTTTTTGTTGGTAATTTGTAAAAGAATTATATGCTGTCAAAATAGGTTCTTTTGTTGGCTTATTTCTCCTTTTTAAACATTCTTGCTTGAAATTTTTCCGCTTCTTAAACAACTGAAAATTTGCATTTAAATATTTAATTAAAAAAAAAAAATCATAACTTAGAATAAGATAAATAATAATAAATTGTTTATTTAATGAAGATATCTTGCGATTAAAACTCTGACATAAAATTGCACACATTCTATAAGCAAATGATAATTTTCATGCTAATAGTTTCTCTAATGCTTGCAATGATATCAAAAATATTTTCCAAAATAAGGTATTGCCTAGTAATCAAAATATTCTATATTAGTTTTACTAAAATGTTATTATATATGTATATATATATATACATTTGAAGCAATAGTTTACCTCTACCACCAAAATAATTCCTTTTTATTGAAATTTAGAATAAATAATTTATATCAGACATGCACATATAAAAAGCCCTATAAAAAAATTACTAATATTTTAATCAAAGAAAAAAAAAAAGTTGTCTATCAGCATGTTAAATTCTAACTTACTATTCAAAATTAATTTTAATTTTAAATTTAATTTTTTATTTGAATTCCGGATAATAGCGAATAATTTTAAATAATAAAGCTTATGTATAGGTTATTAAGGCAACTTTTATCTATACATATTATTACCAAATTTTTGGTTAATTTTTGACTTATTTAAAAATAAAATATTCGAAGAGAGACATGCATGTTAGAGAATTCTTTTACTATTTAAGCACGACGACGTAAAACACCAGGACGTGTGCATATCTTGATGCGTGCCTAGAAAGCAAAATTTTGATAATCTTATGATTGGGTGAACTAATTGCCTGTGATTGGGGTTTCACAAGTCTAATAGCGATGTTTATTGTCGAACCCAATAGAGCATATATAGATTTTTTTTTTCTTCAACATTTCATTGCTGTATTGCAATGTAAAAATAGTTCGAAACACTTATGAACTTTATATATGTATAAAGAATATTACTATTCGGGGTAAAAGATATTTACTCCGAATTTGTACTTTCATACACATTGAGAAACGTTTACTTCTTCTCTCAATACCATGTATGTGTAATTAAATAATTCATATATAATTGAAAGTAATTGAATAAACTACTTCCGTTGAAATTTAATTTATTATATATTGTGCATATTATGATTAAACTGAATACAGTATTAAAAAAAATAATGATGCAAAACAATATACATTTCATATAATTATTTTCAGAGATATTGAAAAGTAACAAAGTTTCTAGTGGCACAGAAAATAAAGCCAATGAGCTTCGTTTAATATAATTTATAGCTAATAAAAAAATAATAAAATTGTAAGAGGTCTTAGGATCTTTAATCTTTCAATATAAATTGAAATGATAATGTGGTGCTGTCCAGTTTGAAAATGATTCCCAACCAAATCAACATTCGTGGTTTTGTCGATTAATTGATTCAATGAATATCATTTATATCTAATCAAAAAACAATAAGATGATAAATGATATAAAAATATAAAATGAAATGATAATGCGGCATAGTACGGTTCGAAAATAGATAATAAACAAATGAACATTCTAAATACTGTCAATTCCTTATTTTTCAATTTGGGAGAAAAAAAAAGTTTTTTAAAAAAATAAAGAAAGAAAGAAAAATAAAAAAAAATCTTGAAATATATGTTTCTTTGAAATGAAAAATGTAGCAAATGCATTATTGAAATTATTTTTCTATCGGAAAAAAAAAATTATATTAAATGTATAATATATATATAATATATATATATACAAAAGTTGCTTCACTAAAATATAATTAATTGCCTTTTCTCTCTCTCTCTCTCTCTCTCTACTAAGCAACAAAATTACAATTTCACATTTAAAGAATTATAGGTGTTTAATAATGTAAAATGTTTTTACTGTAAAAATAAATCGATATAAAATGATTTAAATAATCGTTCTTCAGACTACAGATTGCATATAATTTTTATGAAAACAAAACCGATTTTAACAATACAATATATATATATTAATACATATTAATGTTATATATATTAATGTTAAACGATTTGCCTGTAAAATAATTAAATTATTTTTTCTTTTAAATATCATTATAAAAAACGTACATCAGTAAGACACATAAAAAAAAAAAAAAAAAAGAACAAAATTAATTAAAAAATAAAAATAAAAAAATGAATATCATAACATTAAATTATTCTAGAATATATTTTTGCAACAATACCATTAAAAAATATTTACAAGATATCTTTTTTTCTCTCTTTAGTGAAATATATTAGACATACAATTTTTCTTTTCTTTCAAATTACATTAATGATTATTAAGATTCATTCAAAGTACTAATTAATATTTCAGTCATGTTTACCTTTTGGAAAAATTGTTGCTGTGATAAAGAATACAAGAATAATAATTATCAGAACAATTGTTATATCTCTTTTAAAAACACGATCACGTTTTTTTACTTACCTGAAATGATAGCTTGTCATGTTGCTGTCAAGATACAAAATACAGAATAACTTGTTACTTGCTGTCAAATGCATATGTCAAGGAAATGTCATTAAACAAATTTCTTTAATTCTTAAAATGCTTTCAATAAATTACATTTCATTAGCATCATGGACCAATAAGCAACTTCGATAGATCGACCCACCCCCTAAAAAAATTTCGTATTCAGCTGACCTTTACCCCTCTAAATTTGTCCCCTAAAATGTTTCGCCCCTTCGCTGAAATAAATACTTTGTCAGTACCGTCAACATTGGAAGCTCATATTTTACAGGGTTGTAAATTTGGCGCTTTATCCGCCTCTTGGCATAGTTCTTGGAATGTTTTCCCAATGATTTAAAATTCAATGGCGACGAAATTTTTTCTTAGACATTTGTACGTGGAAACTTGAATAAAATATTATCCACGTACTTTAATATGACTTGAGAAAATCTTAAGTTGCAATTTTATGGTTTATGAGTTTTGAATTACAAGCTTGTAAGAAAAATGATACATCTAAATTTTATTTATTTATTTAAACAGTTATATTTGATTTAGCGACGAAACTACTGACTTTTTTTATCGCCTTAAATATATAAGTAAATTTGTTTTCAAAGTCTGTTTACCTAAAAAATGCATATTAGGAGAAAAATATTCAACCTTTCGAAGAATTATTTTTACATTTCTCAAATAGGTTTTGAAAAATAAATAAATAAATAAAATAATAATAAGAAGAAGAAGAAGAAAGCTTAGATCTTTCGAAGCTGTTATACATTATTTCAAATATAAAAATAAATATTTTTTAAAGTCTAAAATAAATTACTCCATTGAAATATAGTTTAAAAATTTGTGTAATAAAATAAAAATAAACACACACACACACACACACAGAAAGAGAGAGAGAGAGAGAGAGAGAGGTTCTGCTATATTTCTCAGAGATTTAGATGCAAGTCTTTCTTCAATATCTTAATAATTTTAATTAATATATTATGCAACTTTGTTGTCATATTGTAAATAAATAAAATAATAATAAGAAGAAAGCTTAGATCTTTCGAAGCTGTTATACATTATTTCAAATATATAAATAAATATTTTTTAAAGTCTAATATAAATTACTCCATTGAAATATAGTTTAAAAATTTGTGTACTAAAAATAAAAATTAAAACACACACACACACACACACAGAGAGAGAGAGAGAGAGAGAGAGGTTCTACTATATTTCTCAGAGATTTAGATGCAAGTCTTTCTTCAATATCTTAATAATTTTAATTAATATATTATGCAACTTTGTTGTCATATTGTATAATAAATAAAAGAAGAAGAAGAAGAAGAAAGCTTAGATCTTTCGAAGCTGTTATACATTATTTCAAATATATAAATAAATATTTTTTAAAGTCTAAAATAAATTACTCCATTGAAATATAGTTTAAAAATTTGTGTACTAAAAATAAAAATTAAAACACAACCGCGACACACACACACACACACACACACACAGAGAGAGAGAGAGAGAGAGAGGTTCTACCATATTTCTCAGAGATTTAGATGCAAGTCTTTCTTCAATATCTTAATAATTTTAATTAATATATTATGCAACTTTGTTGTCATATTGTAAATAAATAAAATAAGAAGAAGAAGAAGAAGAAAGCTTAGATCTTTCGAAGCTGTTATACATTATTTCAAATATATAAATAAATATTTTTTAAAGTCTAAAATAAATTACTCCATTGAAATATAGTTTAAAAATTTGTGTACTAAAAATAAAAATTAAAACACACACACACACACAGAGAGAGAGAGAGAGAGAGAGAGAGAGGGGGGTTCTACTATATTTTTCAGAGATTTAGATGCAAGTCTTTCTTCAATATCTTAATAATTTTAATTAATATATTATGCAACTTTGTTGTCATATTGTTTTAAATTTATACAAAATATTTTATAATATCTATATCTATCTATCTATATATTTTAACCATAAATATACTACGAACTTGCTGATTAACGAAAACCATAAAAAAATCAGGAGAAAATTTGAAGATATTATTGTCGAATATAAAACTATTTCTTATGATTAATATATTCATATGAATCTTTTAATTAATTAGCTGCGCGTATGCATCTGTAAATAAATTTTCCATTATGAGTTTCATAATCTTTCACACAACATTAGTGTAAAGTTTCATATATGCAGAAAAAGACAACCAATATATATGTATATATATATTGACTTAGTTTTAATATTTCTAGTTCAGAGTTAAAATACAAATGAAATATCTACAGATAAAATAAATGTAAATAATCCTTATATTACATACACTGATTAGACTAATTATTGTTACATTGTATTTCTCTAGATATAGCTTAAAATGTTGAATGTTTTTGGTTTCTTGTTAGATGAGGTACAAAAAGTATGATTTTAATGTACATTGCATGAAATACTTCAAACCTTTAAAATACAGCTAATGTCGTTCAAAAAGTCATAATTTATCTATCACCACTATAATATTACTGTTCATATTATTGTTACACTGCTTGACTGTTATTGATCATTTCTTTTGTATATGTGCCAAATAAATTGTTGATTTCTGAGAATAGTATATATATTTCAGATTTCCAGAAATAAATTGTTTAAAAAGGGTGTTTTTAAAAGTAAAATATGATTCATTTTTATCTCTTGCGAAATACTACATGTAATCCATTTGAATTTTTAAAAAATACTTTCTTGTGAAAGAAGCTTAAATTTTTTCAAACAATAATTGTAATAATAAAATAGATAGGTAACAGTAAATAAAATTGGATAAAACATAATAAATACAAATTAAAATATATTAGTTTAAAAATATTTTTACATGATTTCAAATAAATAAATAAATAAATAAGTAAAATAATAATAATAATAATAATAATAATAATAATAATAATAATAATTGAAAAAATAATAAAAGTTTTCCCTTTTAAAATTCAAGAAAAGTAGAACAATTAATTTCACTTTGAGACATTATGTTGAAATAAATGTAATTATGAACATCTGTTTGGTAATGTATGACATTAGACTTTGGTGAGTATACAGTAGTTTTAAATACGTTATAGCATTATTTTAATAGAAATGACGAATAGTGTTACTGGCCCTGAATTTTATGTTTAGTTATTTATTCATACTATTATCACCCAATGGTCGAAAATTGACCAATTTTTTTACGTAAATACACATTTAAATAATTTACACATTTTTACATTTAAATATTAAATGTAGAAATTCAATGTTTCTGAGTGAATTGTTCTTTATAACTACTTTATTCTTACAGAAAAAAAAGGGGGTGGGGGTGGGGGGAGAGAAAAGAAAAAAAAATCACCATCAAGATCTGTAGTTACATGAAGATGTGTATAACTATGAATTTCTCTATTCATTTGCTTTTGAATGGATAAATATTCTTCTATTGAGCATAACACTGTTTACATCTAAACATTACTTTAATAGTTTGAAAAAATAAAAATTATATTCACTTCTGCCAGGCAAATAAAAGATGAAATATAATATAAATAAAAGATATTCCCTTTTGTTGCTAAAAGACAAATACAATAATAATAATAATAATAATAATAATAATAATAATAAAGCTAAAATAAAGAGTGATTATTTTACATGACGTTATGTTTAAGGTATTAAAAAATAAAGAGGGAAAAATAAATCTGGAAAATAAGCTAAATTGGGAGTCGTTGTATTAAATTTTAAAAATTTGTTCTTAAAAAAAAAAAAAAAAAAAAATGCTGATTTAACATTTTTTTTTTTTTTTTTTTCATAGGAGTTTTGAATACAAAAGGTTATCTCTAGAAAATTATTTAAATCAAAAAAGTGAATAAAAATAAAGATATATTTATATACCTTATTGATATCATAATATAATTACGTTTTGTTTCTGCAATGCACATTTAACTATACCTTTCGAACGATACTACTTTGATGCGCTCCCCCACACCGTTATTAAAAATAGGTTAAAAACGTACTACAGATTATATATTTGTGTATTAATATATAGATGAAACATCTACAAAGAAAAGAATGCAAAGAAAATAAAAATATTTAAGATGTACTTTCGAACCATTTAGAAAAGAGAGAAAATGAGCCTTTTAAAATACAAAAAATGATAAATGCTTATAATTATAAATAACCAATAATTAGCAAGCGCAAACATCAAACGTTAAACATCCCAACAACCTCTCATGATTCAGAATACCTTTTTATAAAGATTTATAGATTACACATTTCATGGTTTTATTCACTTAGTAATTATCTGTCACGGATAAAGAAATTACTTGCAAACAAACTTACACTTGATAAGACCAAAAGTATACATTCATAAGATACTATCATTCTTTTGTTTTTCTTGACTACTATACATCAAAACATAGACAAAAGTAACGCAATGTGACTATCAAAGAAAAATTTATAGAATTACCAGAACGTAAATATTCCTTGTTCCACCCGGGCACACACAAGCACGGAGATTTTATCTTTTGTCACTGTTTAATGGGACAGAGAGAAAAACACGAAGCGTAGTTATTATTTGTAATAACGACCCATTTATATTTGCATGACCGACCGTTTGAAGAAAAAAAACGCACTGTTGTTTGATTTATAGATATAGGAAGAGACTTTATTTGACCTAACCCTTTCGAGGAGAGAGTGTTTTTGATATAACTATTTTATGCAACTCTAGCAAAGTATTTGTAAATGTTTTCCATGTATACATTGAAAGGTGAGAAGAGATTTTTTGTATGTCCTTTAAATCTAAAAGTTTTATTTAAATATTAATTACAATTTTTAAGACAGAAAGTTTAAATATGTATATTTATATGATTTTAACAAGAATTTTATTTATTTGTCTATTTATTTATTTTTATAATACTATGATTTAAAAAACAACTTTTTAACACAAACACACACACATACAAATATCGATTTTATAACGGTTTTTTTATTCTGTTTATTTATTTCACTTTTCTTCCTTATGCACACGTATTTTATCGTACAATTATTCATATTCGCGTTTTGGGCTACTGGTCGCTTATATTATACAGCAATTTTTTTAATTAATATTACTCGTTGAAAATTTCCTTTTCAGTAATGATATAAAAACGTGTAAAAAGGAATAAAAGCATTCGAATTGTAGTGTGTTTTCTGTTTTTTGGTGCATATGCTATATATGTAGTAAAAGTAGTTTTACAGTGAAAATACAAATATAGATTTACAATACATATAAGCTGATCTCTGAAGTGAAACGCCGAATAACATAAACTATATTATAAAAGAAAAGAAAAAAAAAATCTCAGTTTTACTGTCTATAATAAAACATTAAAAAAAGAATGTTATAAATATTATTTTAAAAAAGTTTTTAAATGCGTTTTATGCATTAAACTTAAATATTTCAATATTTCTACGGAAATAATTTTATAGTATCGCTAAATTAAAACTTTTAACTAACGCTTATTAATATGATTAAAAAAAAAAAAAAAAAAATGTTTTTTTGTTTTCCTTTTTTTTTTTTTTTTTTTTTTTAGAAAAAGTATAGTAATTTCTATTTTTAAAAGCTTATTAAAAAATAAATAAATAAATAATAATATTAAAAATAGTTAGTTAAGGCTGTGATATAAATGAGACAACCATTTTTATCGGGAAATTCTTTACAGTCGCATAAATGCAACACAGACGCATAGTCAATACTTTTCTAATTATAAAACGCCCCCTTTCTATATATATATATATATAAATAAATAAAGGATTGGGAATTTTTTATATTTTTCTATTGGTTATTATTAAAATAACAATAATAATAATAATAAATTTGAATTTTCTTATCGTTTTCTCAACCTATGCTTTTATTTTATTTTTATTTTTTCAAAAGTCATTTAACTGCATGACATTTGTTAATTTTTCTCGACTTTTCATAACTTAATTTGATATAATGATTTCCCTGTACGAATTACATTTAACAAATACAAATCATTTAAATAACACCTGCAAGAAGAACAGAGACGTACATCAATTTAAAAAATCAGCAACATAATTTCATTTTTGATTATATATATAATTATGTAAAAGAAAAGCTGAGATTTTCGATGAGTGATATTTAATACGCTTAAATCTGAAATAATCATTTTTCATAATATCGATTAATTAAAAATAATGTTTCTTTTAAAACCCACCAGTCTTAACTATGGAATTTACTAAGCAATGAATAAGTTGCACTGACAGAGTAAAATTTTCTCAGTCATATTTTAAATTACACAGAAATAAGAAACTGAATTATTTTTTACCCATATTCTATTTCAAAATGCGATTTTAGAATGATAAAATAAAAAATAAATAAATAAAATGGTCTTCAAATTTTAAATGATATTTAAAAGACAAAAATAGAAGTAAAAGGTTGAAATTTTATTTAAATATTATTTTTCGATATCCACGTATCACAAACGAAAGACAAAATTAAAAAAAAAAAAAAAATATTATCTTTGTATATGAAGTTTTTTTTTTTTTTTTTCAAGTTTTCTCCTTTGTTAGTGTGGGAGCATATGGATTTAAATGAGACTTTAAGAATCAATATGAGTAATTAATGCATTTGTGCTGTAAGTAATGACCAGAGATGCAATAAAAATTATAAATGGCAGGCTTTTTTCCCAAACAAATAAATGAAATTAGTAACAATTAGAAACTTTTTTTACAAATTTATTTTTTTAATTAACGTATACTTACCCTAATCATTAAATAAATTGGAAGAAAAGGTAAATATTTTCTAGTAAAGATTATCATAAATTCTGTAAACCATTTATTATATTCTTCCGCTGCACACAATTGTCGTGTGAAAAATTTATGAAACAATTTGGAGGAAAAGTTTGTTTTGAACGGCCGCCAAATGCTTAGTCCGATAAAATATTAAAAAACATTTATTTTATTTATAAAAGATTTAGTAGTCTCACAAAAGTAATTTATTGTTATCCGGCTAAATTTAAACTGTTTGCTGATGTAGATTTTTTTTTTCATCTAATAAATTAAGTCATTAAAAAAATATAACTAAAATAAAAAATCTTGGGGCCTTACTTTCCTTTAAAACAAAAAAGTATTTCAAAACAAAAAAATCATTAAATAAAGAGTATTTGAGATGTTTTAATGCGAAACATCTTATAAAATTAATTTGCTCTGTAATGAAAACGAAAAATAAATAAGTATAATAAATAAGTAAATAATTAAGTAAAACTGCATAATTTTCTTTTTATAACCACATTTTTAAAAGAAATAACACAGAAAAACTATGAAATACAGACAGAAGGGAAAATGTCTTTTAGATAATTAAAAAGCACTGTCTCATTCATTCCATAACAATTTTTTACTCCCAAATCGCTAGAAAGAAATTAAATAATTAATTCTATCAAACATTTTTATGTAATTTTTCTTATTCTGAACTTTTACGTAAGGAAAAGTTTTAAAGAAATAAACAAAGAAATCAAACCTTGTATTTGATTATTAATCCTATAGGATTTATTTTTAAATATCCATGCTGTCTTTTTTTCCATCGAATATTTTTAATGACTTCAATAAATAAATAAATAAATAAGTGAAATAAATAAACACTTGTTTGCATTGCTTTTAAATCAAATAAATATAATAATCAAAGAATTTTTTCCCCCACATTATTTAAACAAAGTTGTATGGAGAAAAAAAAATTCATTAGAGGAAAAAAAAAAAAATAAATAAATAAAAAATAAAATAAGGGGATAAAAGCTTTAAAATATTTTCTGAGAATTCGCAAGATTTTTATTATTTCTACGTTTTTTTTTATTTAAGCTTTTCGCTATACACGATTTTAATCAGAAAAATAAGCCTCCCCCCCCCCCCCCCACACACACACAAATCATCTTTTCTACAAAGATTTTTACAAACGGTTTTGAAAGCGATGAATGTGCAATTAAAAATTATTCCTATCTTTCTCTGCACAAGATACTATTTTTTAATGCTTAGAAGTCAACAAAATTTTACCATTTTGTTAGCATTAATATATAACGCTAAAAAACTGGTAAAATTCCCAAACTAAAATATACAAATGACAAACTAAATATTCAGAGACTAAAATATACAAACGAGGAGAAAAAAAAATTACCGAAATATAGCAATATATATATATATATATATATTCTTGTATAATGAGGATAAATGGAATTTAAAATAAAATAAAATAAAATAGAAATCCTCTCATTATACCTAAATTTGTGAAATGAATAATTTAAAGAAAGATTACAAAGCGTAAAAAATTAATTAAATACATAAATAATAAAAATTCTATTACCCAATTCAAAAATACAATTTTATTCATACTGTAGCACATAAAATCCCATAGCAACAGAATGATATTAAATTACTAAGGTTGTATTTCCCCTGCTAAAGTTTTACAAACATATGGAAAACAATGAAGCAATTGTGATTTTTCTTTTCTTGGTTTTGTTATTTTTTAATGCATACAATAATCCAAGAAAAATAATTTCCCATTTTGACATAGTTTATCTTTTATTTATTAAATATAGTTTGGGGGATATTTTTAACATTTTTCAACCAATCTTAAAAGTATTTATGACTCCAGTTCATCTGTCTGTCCTTTTTTTCTTTTTCATTTCCATAAATACTCTTAGAATTTTGTAAAACATCATTAGAAAGTTCTGAAAATGCTGAAAATGCATCTCCGTTTATATCGCACAATGAATCTGAATGATATTCTGTGTACTATAGTAAATGAAATCATAATTACATTGTTTTGTATAGAAAACATCAAATGTTTCATCAGAAAAATGTATATTTATTTCATGTGTTAAATGCAGCGTAAAAATGTTAAAATGTGCTTATAAGAAACACGCTTCTTAAATGTTATGTATTTGAATTCTTTTCTGAATTCTTGCATACAATGAACAGTTGTGATAAATATACGACTTTTAATAGAAACCATAAATTCTATGGTATCGGAAAACTCCGATTAGCATGTATTGGGTTATCGAATTCTAAAAATATTTATAAAGATTAAAACGCGAATAGACAGGCATTTAAATCTGAATCAAAAACATCTTTAAAGTTTAAGCAAGTGTTAAAGATATCTCCGAAATATTCTCAACGAATTAAAGATAAATTATATCCACAAGTGAAAATAATTTTCTCGAATCATTGCATTGCATAAATTAATATTAATATAAAAAACAATAATAAAATATCACAATTATTTTAATTAATTTTTACACATCTGTATATAAAGGGGAAAAAATGTACAGAAGTAATAAAAATAATCCTGGTATCTACTCATAAACTCCACATTTTTTTTTTTTTTTTTTTTTTTTTTTTTAAAACCTCGCATTTTTACATCATGCATATATCTTTTTTTTATAGATCTAATAAAATAATAATAGTTAAATATATGGAACTTTGGTTCTAAAGTTAGTAAACAAATTCTTCTTTTTTTTTTTTTTTCTTTTTTCCTTTAACGTTTTCTGCTATGTGTTTTTATATAAAATTTCTATCATCATGAAATAAGCTCTCCTTATACGAAAATTTGTTTGAAACAGCTCGAGTGCGTTTAATGTGCAGTTCTAATTACTTAGTTATATTCTTTGTCAACCATTGTATTTTTAATTTTTATCTGTTCACTTATTCACTTATTCATTTATTTATTGTTTGCTTGCCATTAAAATTTTTATAAAAAATAAAATAAATAAAATAAGATAAATAAAATAAAATAGGAAAAATAAAATAATCATAAGAAAAAATGCGAAAGGTTGAAAGACAATATCGGAAACTAACGAAACATAGTACATACAATATTTCTTTATAAATAAGAAGACTTAAAATAAAATATAAATAAAACTCTCCTCTCTTCTCTTTACACTAAATTTTTTGCAATAAAATCTTTCAGTACGCAACATAAAACTTATAAAAAGAGCAAAAAATTATTATTAAAATTTAAAAATTGCAGCGTCAATGATAGAGGAGCATTTTAACATTCCAAAATTAATGGAATTAAATCATTAATTATACCTTAACATTCATGATTATGTATTTTCTGTCATATATTAGTAAAAGAAAATCCATAGAAGTTCATAAAAATAATAAACTACCATTTATTTATTAATTCGTCAGTGTTTCAAAAAAAAAAAAAAAAAACTTTTCTAATTCCATTTAATTTTCATTTCTAATTTCATAGAATTTTCATTTCTATTTTTATAATTTAATAAATAAACGCGTTTACTTTGTTATTAAAGCAACAAAAAGACTGACTGTTGAAGGATATCTTTTTCTTTTGAGAACTTATTCAAATTTACAAAACTATATAAAGTGAACATTTTTGTGTTTGTGTATGTGTCGGTAGAAATACTTTACTAAAGTTTGCAAAATTTTAGCAAACACACATACACACGCACACACACATACGCACACACACATACACACGCACTCACACACACACACACACACACACACACACATATATATAGATTAGATCTTATTTCCGAACTGTTTTCGTAAATAAATGCTAGGACCCCTTATAAAGAGCCCCGCAGTGGGCACTCCCTCTCAGGACTAGGACCTTAAAGTAATTAATTGGCCTTACTCCCAAAACCCCATACACCGAGCTGTTTTCTAACGAGTTCGAGTATGTTGATCTGGCATTTAAAATTGTTTCGTATCTCTGTACGTCATATTATTATTTTTAAAGTTTATAATTCAACAATATTTTACTAGTTTCATACCATTAAACCACAAATTCAAACATTTCTGAGGGGGAAAAAATCAAAAAATCAATACATAATATAAATAAATAAATGAAGAGAAAATTTTTTTTTAAATAAAGAGATATAATAAAGTAATTACTTTCTTTTTATATTTAAATTAAATGTAGAAGAAATATTTTAATTTCAAACCAAATTTGTCAACTTACTCGAATTCAATTGCGAATGCGTAAATATTTTCCCCAATAATTTATGAATTCTTAAAAACCTTTAAAGGGGACAAAATCTTACATTTCAGAAAGTATTTTAAGTAATAGATTATAGATTAAAAATACCTTTTATGTTTATGAAGATTACTGTCAATCTAGACGCCCCTTTAGTGGCCGAGAGTTTCTGCTTTTGAATATTTTAGATCGAAAGTGCTGAGTTCGATCCCAGGTCGTGCTCTGTGGCCTAGCATTTCGGCGTTTGCTGTATTGTTTTCCGAAACTCGCGTAAATGCGGTGTAGGCCCCCTGTGTAGGTCATTCCAGTTAGCCTAAGACCCACGTATAATTAATCGGCTTCAACATGCACAATACCTATAATTTAAAGTTTTTTTTTTTTTTTTTTTTTTTTTTTTTAATATATATATTATCAAAATTAAGAAACTGATTACTAAGATTATTTTTTACACTGTTTTTTATTTATTTATTTTTACTTTTGAAAAAATGAATTGATATATAATTGTATGAGACATATAATTACTAAAATTGCGGCGTAAACAACGGTCTAGGCCCCCTATGTAGGTCATTCCAGTTAGCCTAAAACCCACATGTAGTTAATCTGCCTGCCTTAACTTGCACACTACCTATAATATGTTTTTTTTTCTTTTTTTAAATATATATTTTATCAAAATTAAAAAATTGATCACTAAAATTAATTTTTACACTTTTTTTTTCTTTTTTTTTTTCTTTTTTTTCTTTTTTTTTTCTTTCTTTTTTTTTTTTTTTCTAGTAGTTATTTCTGAAAAAAAAAAAAATGCATTGAAATATGAGACATATAATTCTAAAATTGTGGCGTAAAGACGATCTAGGCCCCCTGTGTAGGGCATTCCAGTTAGCTTAAGACCCACACGTAGTTAATCGACCTTAACTTGCACACTATGTATAATTTGATTTTTTTTTTAAGTGTATATTTTATGAAAATTAAGAATCTGATCACTGAGATTAATTTTTACACAGATTTTTAATTTTTTTTATTTTTAATAGTTATTTCTGAAAAAAAAAAAAAATAAAAATATATATATATATATATATATATATATATATTGATATATAATTGTATGAGACATATAATTACTAAAATTGTGGTTTCCAATGACTCACACATATTTTTACAATTTATATAATACAAAATTTTTAATATAAAAATATACTTTATAAAGCTTAGGGACTCAAATTTACTTTTCTAAAATCACAACTTTAGATTATTTCACAACTTTGAGACTTAAAGTTACAATCACTTTTGTCTCGAATGATCCATGTTACATAAGTTCACAATAATGCACACTTTCCTAGCTTTTACACATATAAGGACACCACAAAAGTCCATGCTGAAACTAGAAATCGAACTCGAAACCTAGTGTTCTAGAAGACCTACTCAACGAGCCTAGAAGGAACAAGTGTGTTAATTTCTTTTATTGACGTTTCGAAGAAAAAATTTTAGATGTAATATTTTTATTAAACAATAAAGTCCTCCAAATGTGTAAATAAATAAATAAAAATAATAAATAAATAAATAATAATTATATATTAATAAAAGTAGGAGAATTTTATGTAAGTATACACAAGGCTCTCTGAAGTTTCAGGAATGTAAAAGGTTCCATTAAGAAGAAACTTTTCACTAAATAAATATACATATTCCATGTATTAATAAAATATGGCATTGTAAAATAGTTAAGTACACAAATGTATTACACTTGAATAAATCTTACACTTAAATAAACCTTTTGGGTGTTTTTAACCGACTTCAAAAAAAGAAGGAAGGTTCTCAATTCAAACCGTATGTTTTTTTTATGTTTGTTAGCTCATAACTTCTGAACGGATGCTCCGATTTTGATAATTTTTGTTTTGTTGAAAAGGTCTTGGTCTACAATAGGTCCCATTGTAATATTTTTACGATCTAAAGAAAATACAGGGTGCCCAAAAAAATCAGTCCCAACTCTTTTAACTGCTAAACGGCTGCAGCTATAGTGATGAAAATGTTATGTAAGCATAGCAAAGTGACCATGCTGTACAAGGTTAAACCGCTTGCAGCACCACCTGGTGGAAAAAAGCGGAGTTGGTGTTCCTATCTCGAAAACTGTTCTAAAGAAAAAGTGAATTACAAAGCTGAAGAATGTCACCGATTTAGTACAAAAAGATAGTTTTGACATTCATGGTAACGTTCCTATATCGGAAACGGTTCAAGACAGGGGGAAAAAGTAAATTATAAAATTGCAGAGCATCATCGATTTAGTACGAAAAAATTTTTTTGACATTGATGCTAAAAATACAAGGCTAAAATCGTGCATTTTTTTGTTCGCAATTTCTTACACTATACATACTTGAGCTACATTGCTCACGTTGTAGCGTAGCTGGTGAGACATACGCTATATAGTTCAAAATACGGTTA
The DNA here is from genome assembly GCA_963930645.1 of Salticus scenicus. NCBI lineage: Eukaryota > Metazoa > Arthropoda > Arachnida > Araneae > Salticidae > Salticus > Salticus scenicus. Next base: position 148,003,504 of record OZ005657.1, on the reverse strand, counting down.
CTTGATACTTTTTGTTTTGTTGTACAGATCTTGGTCTGAAATAGGTCCCATTATAACTTCTTTACAATCTAAGGAAAATAAAACGCCATCTGGTGAAAAACAGCGGAATTAGCGCTCCTATCTCAAAACGGTTCAAAATGGGAGAAAAGTTAATTACGAAGTTGTAGAGCATCTTCGATTTACTACGAAAAGACAGTTTTTAGACATTATTGCTAAAAATAGAACGCTTAAAACGTGCAGTTGTTTGTTCGCAATTTCCTACATTGTGCACACTTGAACTACGTTGCACACCTTGCAGCGTAGCGGATGACACGTATACTCTGTGGTTCAAAGTACTGTTATTGTAAGCGGTCACATCGATTAGCGCAAAGTCGTTTTCAACCAACTTCAAAAAGGAGGGTGTTCTTAATTCAAGCTATGTATTGTTATTGGTGTTTGTAAGCTTATAACTTTGTAAGAGATGCTCTAATTAACCGACTTCAAAAAGGAGGAGGTTCTCAATTCATAGCGTATGTTTTTCGTTTCTGTTTTTGTTTGTTACATCATAACTTCTGAACAGATGATCCGATTTTGATACTTTTTGTTTTATTGTAAAGGTGTTGGTCTGAAATAAATCCCATTGTAAGATCTTTACGACCAAAAGAATATACAGGGTGCCCAAAAAAGTCAGTCCCGACTCTTGTAACTGCTGAACAGCTGCATCTATAGTTATAAAAGTGGTATGTAGGTATAGTAAAGTGGACATGTGCTACGCGATTCAACCGCATAAAGCGCCACCTGGGGGAAAAGAGTGGAGTTAGCGATCCTATCTCGGAAACGTTTCAAGACAGGGGAAAAAGTGAATTATAAAATTGCAGAGCATCAACGATGTAGTACGCAAAGATAGTTTAGACATTAATGCTAAAAACAGAACGCTTAAAACGTGCATTTTGTTCACAATTTCCTATTTTGTGCACACTTGAACGACATTGCATATGTTGTAGCGTAGTGGGTGACATTTATGCTATGTAAAATTCAGTGTATGGTTATTGTAAGCGGTCACATCGATTAACGCATAGACGTTTTAAACCAACTTCATAAAGGGAGAGAGAGGTTCTCAATGCAAACCATGTTTCTCGTTTTTGCTGAAATTTGTTATTTTATAACTTCGTAAGAGATGATTTAATTTTAATACTTTTTTTGCTGCCGTAATGATTTTGGCCTGAAATAGGTTTCATTATGATTTCATTAAGATATAAACAAATTACAGGATACTCACAAAATTCTGTTCTCACTCTATCTGCTGAACGCATGCAGCTACACTGGTAAAAGCAGTATGTAAGTATCGATGTTGAAACTTCTGTCCGTCAGCTGCAATGCATATTTTGCTCTTTGTTTGAATTTTACGTTACGAACTTAGCGGGTGACACGTATTCACTGTAAAGTTCAATATATATTCCTAACAGAATTTTCGGTTACGAATACAGCATATCCGTCCTTTACATTTCTAAAGACTTTTTAATTTAACGTATGTTCGTTTTTTTGCTCATATCCGATAAAGGCAACAAAGGTAACACAACTTAAAAATGCACAATTTGAGAAAAATCAACTTAAAAATAACTTGACTATAATAAAACTGGCACAACTGTCTCTCGAGTGGATAACTTTCTAGATGGAGATGTAACTTTTTTGTTCACATTGGGTGCATTCCATGTATTTTTCAGTGACATAAGCCATTTTTTGAGTAATGTCACTTTTCTTGGAACTTGTGATTTGTGAAACTTCCGTCGAACGTCTTCTGATGCTCTGCTATATAAATAAGTGTTCACTGAAAAGATAAAAATAAAATCTTTTTGTAAAAAAATAGAACCGACTCCAAAAATGAACTACTATTCAAACAACTAAAAATGGAAGAAAATTGGCAGAAAATGGAACTGTTAATTGCGCCTAAAAGTATAAAATAATTTCCTTTGAGAAACAACCTATAACAGTACAATTAATCATAACTTTTGAAGTCGGCGCAAAATTAAATAAAAATTGATACCTTTATTCAATACAAAAATCAAATCCTATTCAAAATACACATATCACATTGTTACCTGCAAAACGCAACCGAGAACTAATTTGATTCAAGAAAACAAATGAGATTTCATAAGCAGCAAAAGTTGGCGAAGATGCTGGTATCTGACGTCCTTGGTGAAAGAAAAATCGCAAAATTATCTGGCAAACATATTTAATTTCTTTGGAATATCATGATTATTTTGATAAGGTATATCAAGAGAGAAAGAATGTTCACTGTTCTATGTAGATGCTACTAATGGACCAATTGTATAGAGTGATAAAATAATAAAGGAAACATTAAAATGTATCATTCGAGACAACAGCATTTGTTGCTACCGATCTAAAGACAAACCTTTAAAAACTAATTACATTTTATTTAATTTTGCGCCGACTTCAAAAGTTATGATTAATTGTACTGTTATAGGTTGTTTCTCAAAGGAAATTATTTTATACTTTTAGGCGCAATTAACAGTTCCATTTTCTGCCAATTTTCTTCCATTTTTAGTTGTTTGAATAGTAGTTCATTTTTGGAGTCGGTTCTATTTTTTTACAAAAAGATTTTATTACATATATTGTCATGTGAAAACTTTGTAGAAATCTTTAGTTAAAATCAGCCCAAACTAATTTTAAAGAAATATTTACACAAGGTTGCATTTTTTATTGACTATCAATAAATTCATTCTCTTTGTAATAAAATGACAATGTAAAGAAAAAAAAAAAAAAAAACATTTTCATTATGTCTACAGATTAAATTAATTTTCAGATAGTAAACGTAAAATAACTATAAAAATTGAATTTCAATCTTAAACGACGCCATTATTTATTTTATTATTTATTTTTTAATTTTATGTTTTTAAACTGTATGATGTTGAGTTTTTTTGCTTTATTGAAGGTATTCATGGTAACAGCGCTTTTTTGCTGTCTAAATTCAATATAATTGTTATCTTTTGATTTAAATATACAAAAAGCTTAAACAAAACATTTGATTATTTACATTAAAATATGATGTTACTTTCCTGAGCAACGGTTGCTATATTAATTTCTTAAAACTTCCTTCGCACATTTTCTCTGAATTTTGCTTTTATTATTTTCTATTGCTTTTCTCAAAGGAAGAAAATAAAATAAAAGATAAACTGTTTTCATTTGGTGTATTTTCTAAGAAAGAAATTTATATTTTGCACTAATACGTAATTTTATAGGATGGACTTTTAATTATGTCTTTAAAAATCATTCTATCATTTAGTCATTTCTGTAATCTATCTTAATTTCTAAATACTCAAATATCGATCTGATACTGTTTTTTGCACGGATTTATTGTTTTAGATATCGGAGCTTTTCACGCTTGATTAAATTATTTGGCATGATTGGCGATACGGTGCAACATTGTTTTTCTTAAGAAGCAACCCTAATCTGAGAAGATCTCACATTGCCTTGTCTTTGAAAGGTGAGATGCGGCACTGCACATGCTCTGAACACTAAAATTCGCTCCCTGGCATCTCTTGTGAGGGAGGCGTAGTGCTTAAAAATGGATAACACGATTTTTCCAATAGAATTTTATAATAAAACTCCTAAGCAAAGTTTATGATCCTAATAAATAAGAATTCTTTAAAGAAAGTTAGGCTTTCCTGTTGACCATATTAGAAGGTGGGGGAAATGCTTGAGGCTGTATTCGGCGACAAGATTACTTGAACGGATATGATTCAAAATTAGAATCAGATTTTAATATTCATATTTATGTGTTCCTGGGGCCATAAACACCCTTTTAATACCCCAGATGGGTAAATAGGTATTAAACTTTGTAGATACTGTAGAAAGGAAAAATCAAACAAAATGTTATTTTATGATTTTATTTAGGATGTTTTAAAATAAATTTTTCTCCGTATTCGGCGAACTATAACTAAGAAACTTGGGGCTTAAAAGATACGTAAATATATTTCATTTAATACATAAGAAATGCTTGGGAAAGTTCTGGGTGCTGAAATGATTTAGAGATGCAAGTAAGGCAAGATTTGTTTTAATTTATAACACATTAAGAGTTAAAATTATTTATCAGTTTATTTTATTTATTTATTTTATTTATTTATTTATTTATTTTTTTAGAAAGGTAATATTTGACTGGTAAAACGTAGAAAATAATCTCAGACGTTATTTTGAATCCAGTTTCAAAGGAATAATAATAATAATTTTATTTATTTATTTATTTTTATTTTACGTTATTTATTTACTTGAAAGATAAAATATTAGCTTAATTTTTCAAAAATTTTAAGCTCTTTTAATTATTCTTTTTAGCTATATATTTTTATTCTTCGGGAAATTATTGGAATTTATTTTACCAATACATATGCCACAAAAGACTTGATTACTTTTCGCTATATATTTTTCTGTATCAGTATAGTTCAGTGGCACACTATATTTTTATTATGAACTTTAAATAGCAAACAATTGCAGCATTATGTGTTTGTTCTAAATTAATACTGGTCTATTTAAACAAAAGTATCATCTCCTTTTTAAAAAAATATATCTTTTATTTTAATGCATAAAGTTCTGGTATTTATTCGAAAATAAAATGCAGGAATATGAATTAATTTTTACCATGGTAAAATTTTGAATATAGTTTTTTTTTTTTTTCACACAGTAAGTTTTGTTTATGGCACTGAAATTGCTTTATCTTACAATACACTTAAATTTAAGATTGAGTGGTTTTCTCCGAAACTTGCAGAAATACGGGCTAGGTCCCCTTATAAAAACCCCTTCGCAGGGCATTCACCCTCAGGCCTAGGACCCTAGTGCAGTTAATCAGCCTTAATTCCCACAACCCAACGCAACCCAAATTTTGGATTGAAAACTAAATTTATTTTTTCTTTCTTTTCGCATGAAATATATTTGACACATAAAATGTATGACAGATTTTTACTGTATTGGTATTATTTAAAATACAAAATTTAATTTAAAAAGAAAAAAAGATAAGAGAGAGATAGATAGATAGATAGATAGAGAGAACAATATAATTCAATTTAATATCGTGCTATATTTTTTATTTATAATCATTCACAGGGTTTAATTTTAATGTATCATACATATTTTAATATTAAATTGTGTTACACTATGTTCAGTTGTGTTGTATGTGTTAATATTTTTGTGTATATAAAATAAAAAATAGTTATGAGGATTTTTAGGCAAATTTAAATTTAATGAAAAAAAAAAATAATAATAATAAAATAAATTAAAATAAAGTAATAAATAAATAACGTGTTGTAACATTAATTGTGCTTCCAAGTATAGTCCAGTATTTAAGTGTATGTCTGGCTTAACCTTTTGTGCAAATGAAATCATGGATTAGTCGTTTATAGTATAAAAAAGGCTAACCATACAATGTATTTTAAAACATTCAATCTAAAGATAAAATTAATTTGCAAATAATTAAATTCGTAAAGTGAGGTTTTAAAATTATCACATCAGTTTTATTTTATTTTATTTTATTTTATTTTAAACCAATTTACTGTATTAACATTTCAACCTGTTGCAAATTAAAATATCATTCACCAACTTATACTTAAAAATCCGATAGAACCAAAAGTATATATTATAGTATAGTATATATATATATATAATATATATTAACGTAGTAAAAATAAAAAGTAACAGAAGATTACATGCTACCAAAACCCCCAATAACCAAGAAAAATTAATTTTTGACTAAATTCAATTACATGTAAAGACTATATTACAGATATGAAAACAGTGAATGTTTAATAGCTTTAATTCAATAGAAAAAAAAAAAAGTGAAATACAACAAATATCATTCCTGGATTATTATCTTAAATCTATATATACATATAACTTTTTTTATTATATTTTAAAAATATCAATTGGTAATAAATTTTCATTTACTTCTTGGAATACATAAATATTTCTTATCATATAATTAAATAATTTGAACAAATTGTTTTCAAAATGAAACTTTTTATATGAATATTAATGACTGAAGTTCTTTGAAAAAAATGTCTAAATCTTTGAATTTTAGATTTGATCTGTGGTATTATAGTATAATCAGATATGTTGTAATAAAATTTTATTTGAAATTTTCGAAACCGATCATAAATTAGTTTTAGCGAAAGAGTAAATCACTGCATATAACATTCACATAAAACACAAAATAATACTTCTTATTTTATACATGTCCATTCGAATATTAAAATTTCTATTATTTTGGGAATAATTTTCTTATGTAAATCTGTCACTTAAATTATAAATAACTCTCATTTCCCTTTCTCCCCCCAAAAAAAGGTTTGTTGCTTGAAATCATCCAACAGATTAAAAATCATTCTCGAACAACAGTCGTAAAAATTTCAAACTTTCACATCAGAAGCATAAATTATGACGAATGTTTAAATTGTCTTGTTATAAAGTAATTTTTATTTGATCGTAAAATACTCATTAGAGAATTTTGAAAAAAGTCTCTGAATTGTGACAAGATCTCAACATTTATAGTTTTTCCTTTAAACTTATCAGCGTTACTTAAGATCCAACCCATTCTTTTATGTCATTGGAGATTCAAAATGTACATCGGAAGATTGCGATGAGCAAATTACAACAGAACATATCAAAGGCAACATTTAATTAGCGTAACTCATTCGCTAGAATGTTTTGTAAGTCGAACTGTTATTTTATTGCGATTTTGACACTCGATCGTAATTTAGGTAAGAGGCATTCTTCTCCTGGCACAGCCCAAAAGCTATTGCCAATAAAATGCAGGAATTACTCGATGCAGAAATCGCAGCAGTAAATCTAAAGAGCAGAAGTGGAGAATACCATGTAATCTGAACAGTGCAACTGTTTGAGATTTTGACGCCGATTAGCCTGCTGTCTGATACGAGTGTTCGTCAAGCGTCAACTATATTTACAAATGTTTTCCTTAAGATGTTTCCAGACTTACTGGAGCCAACATAAATAAAATTAATGGCAGTAAAGGTTAATGTTATGTTTTACAAATTTCCGTTTAATATAAGCACTGTCGAACATTTAAGTGTTTCTTTACATCTATATCTATCTATATATATATATATATATATAAATCGTTAGAGAAAAGCATCTTTTTTCGGACTTACATCTAAAGAGTAGACGAGATTAGGAGCATCATAGCTCGTAATTATTTCAAGAAAAAAAAAATCTCCCCACCTTTCTTCAAAATAAAAATAATAATAAATAAAATATCCTTGCTTCAGAAATGAAATTCAGGAAGCAATACACCAGAAAAGACAAAAGTACTAAGCATGCGTAACATTCTTTTTATTTAATCAAATTTTAGTCATATAGACAGTTTAGACAATATATGGTTATTTCATAATAAATGAAGTACTAAAAATACATGAATAAAAAATGGATTGACTGAAAGTGTAAAAATGCTAAATCAAATTTGGTTAATTCCTCTGGAATAGAAAATTTTCATGTCGTAAACTACGGTATTGGGGTAGATATTGGTTTAGGGTTTAAGGCTGATTGACAACAGATGAGTGCCTGGGTGGAACGCCTTTCGTGATCTTCTTTACAGGGTCTTACACGGTATTTACGCTAGTTCTGGAGAAAACAACGGAAAGCTCCGAACGGCTAGGTCGACAAGTGTGACTTGGAATTTAACTCAGCACTTCCCGTCTACCAGCTTCCAGAGCAGTATATCTCGGCCACTAGTGGGACCCTCATAAATTGTGAAGTAACCGAGTACATGTCTAATATTGAGATTAATAAGTTTTGTAATGCGTCGGAGATATCTAAAATTAGTCATATATTTTTTAACATGAAATTAGTTAGATGTTTTTATAATTATAATTCAACAAAATTAAGAGGTGCAAGATTGCAAACATCCATTTGCAAAGAAAATTACTTATAAACCAACTAGTCCAATGTTTTGTTCAATTTAGATCTCTCAATAGACCTGATCACAAATGAGTAATAATGTGAAAAAATTTTCAAGCAGAAAAAAAAAAAAAAAAAAATCCTCTTTTGGAATACTTTAAAAAGAAAGAAAATTTATTTGTTTATTTAGTTGTTTTATTTTATATAGGGGGGGGGGGGAGGAGTGGGAATCTTTCGTTAAAAATTGTCTGTTTTCATTAATATACAAGTATGTCAATAAAATTTCTTTGTTAGTTAAAATATACAGCATAAAAAGCACATTTTTTTTTTTTTTACTATCAGTCTTCTAATAAGTGTGGTTAAGTTTCCATGTTACAACAAAATGCATCGGAAAACTTCTGTTAAAAAGTTATTAAATATAGCTTATAAGCAAATATCAAAAAATTTCAAAACTCGCGACAATTATTTGAGTTAAAATAATACCACGACTCTTCATGCAGCATTAGTTGGTAGGCAAGTGCGCAAAATTGCAGCATGCCAACTTTTAATCGCCTGATAAAAAGCCGTGCTATTATTTCGACCCAAAAAATATTGTTAAAGTTTTTTTGCAAAATCGGATACTTGCCTAATTTTTTAATTAAGTTTTCATGTAATGTATGTATTAGATGATTATAAAAGATATAGAAAATAAAATGATATTGCATTTTTCGTTTTCTTGATTAAAAAAAAAAAAAAAAAAAGAACAAAAGAATTGTATCTTTTTCATATGTTTTTATAACTTTCAATAGATACTTCTGTAGTGAGTTTGATAAAAGTCCGAAAATATTTATACGTGACGTAGATCAATTTTTAAATATTTTCATGTCTAAACTAAACTGAATAAATAAATAAATAAATAAATAAATAAAATAACATTCTTTCCTTCTTTTTTTTTTTTTTGAGATTTTTTATCTTTATATTTGCTCTTCTGGTATGACGAAGAACATTTCACAAGCTCATGACACACAATATATTCAGGGGCCTCAGCACCTACACTTCTCATACCACTTTTCTTTTCCCCTTAATTAACTGTCGAATATGTGAAGCTAAATAAAAAATAAACACTTTAAAAAGTTAATGATAATCAAAATATCGCACGCTTCGACGCCCTATATATATCATAAAAATTTTGGTTTTTAATTAATTAATTAATTTTTATTTATTTATTTTTTTTTTTTTGGGGGGGGGGGGGGGGATAATCTTCCATTCTTTATTCTTCACGCGAAAAAATTTCTAAGAATTTATTATATATAGTATTCATATTTTAATGTATATAGTTTTCATAGTCACTTACTTGGAATTATTTTTGTTGAAAATAAATGTCAGAAAATCTTTTTTACCGCAATTATTTTAAAATCTACTTTTCTACACCTGCCTAAAACATTATCCCCCCCGCCCCTTCCCAACTCCAGTATGATTTTCTTTTCTTTTTTTAATTTCCTGAAAAATTTGCTCTTATTTTCAAAAATATTATGTAAATTTTAAAACTCAGTATTATGATAATCATAATATGATATGTGAAGATTATCATAGTATGGTGACAATCTTCAGTGTCGTATTATATTATACGCTAATTTGAATGGTAAAGTTTCTTAAAATGAATGTTCTTCTTTTGATCAAAAATAAGTTATGAAACTTTTGATGGTCAGGAATATAATAAACCTAAGACTATTTTCATAGAAGTTTTTTTTTTTTTTGTGTGTGTGTGTGTGTGTGTTTGTGTGTGTGTGTGCTACTAAGAAAGTGCAGTATTCGTTTAATATTAAAAAATTCCATATAAAATAAAACTTGTGTAGATTTTTCAATCGAACGAAAAATCAGTTATCAGTATATTTATCTGTATATTCTAACAGTGTTCTATATATTATCCTGTATTGTTCCATATTTCTTCCATAATTCTTCCAAAAATTACAAATATCTAGCACTCTAAGATTTTCTAAACTTTAAAAACCAATGTACTGATGATAACTGTTACTAAGTAACATTAATAACATAGGTCTACAAAAATAATGTTAATAAAATTTGATTTGTTAGTTTTAGCTGATACGTACGTTTTTTGGTGTGCTAAAATTGAAAATGAAGTCAGTTTTTCTCTATCACGTACAAAATGTTATTCATACAGGGTGTCTACCGAAATATATATATATATTTATTTATTTTCGATAGTTTCCAGTATATTTCTATAACTAATTATAATTAATCATGCAAACATACTATAAAAGTTACCATATAATTATACTCGTGAAAGAGTCACGGAAGAATTTGTGACGGTAGACACACTATAACAAAACTCTGTTAACAAAAACTCTGTTCATGATACAGAAAAACTGCCTTCAGTTTTGGTTTCAGCACACCATAAAACATAATGATCAGTCAAAATTACCAAATCAAAATTGTAGACCTGTGTAATGAATCTTAACAGAGATTCATAATTTTAATAAAAGATAGTGTTTTTTTTTTTTTTTTTTTTTTTTTTGTATGTTTTGTTTTCTTTTCCTCGCTCATGCTCATTACGGTAATTAATCACACAATAATTTTATTCTGTATTAAAACAGAAGAAAGGAAAGAAAACAAAAGTATCAAATGTTTGCCATTAGTTTTAAAATTAATAAATAACAAATGTAATTTATTTATTTATTTTTCAGAACAGTGTCACTCCTTATAAGTTGAAGTTTTTCCTGTCTCAAAATAGCTCAAAATAGACTTCAAAAGAAGATTTTATTTTTTTCAAGAAGGAAAAGAAAAATTATACATTTCAAGTCGTTAAAAGTTTTTAACCATAAAAAAAGGAAAAAAAAAAAATAAATACATAAATGTAAGTATACAATATTTGATTACTCATAAATCGTACAGAATATATGAATAGTTTAAACTTAACAGAGTTAACTAATGTTTGCTTTTTATACCCATATATTGTAAAAAGTATTGATTTGCGGTCAAATTTTTGAAACTGATTTTCCGCTAGATTGCGTACATTGAGGTTCCTTGAACTCCAAAATAAAGTTTGTAACGGTTGGAATATTTGCCTTTGTGTCTGTGACTGTATATTTAGTCTGCGTGTGTATATTCTCTCTAAATGTGTTATTCGCATAGTTCAAACCCAAATATTAACAGAAATTCCTAATTATATAATCATCATTATCACACGACGCTATTACTTGAAACTTTTACTGAATCGGACAGAGTACCCATTTACATAGATAAATACAAAATTTCAAAGACATTACAGTATTTTGTTAAAATTTTTTGCTCATGCTATTCAAAATTCTTATACAGAAAAAAAAAAAAAAATTGAAGCGAGAAAATTTTTTATGAGGCTGTGTTTTGTTTAAACAACAAAATTATTTGTTAAATTAAGTTTTTTCTTTCTTGATATAGCTTTAACAAAATTTTGCTGTTTTAACAAAACTTTTTCTCTGCGGAGGATGCACTAAATATAATGATGTTAATATATTTTATATTAACAAAAACAAAAGCATATTTTCTATAGAAATTGTTACAAAATTTATTTATATGTTATAAAATTCATTCATTTACAGGGCTACATAAATCGTGTTTTGTTTCCTTTACCAAGCTACTGCAAGATAACAGAAATTAGCGTGAGTGCCACACCAGATATTTTACTTATATTTCACATGGTTATATTTTCCATGAAATAATGCTTATTTTTGTTCATGTTAAATAGTTTAAAATATTTAGAATTTACACTAGTCGATAATGAAATATTAATCTGCAATATTTTGCTTCCAGAAGCATACTTTGTACGTCATGCAATACTATTTAAATTTCAAAATCAGCTACAAAATTACCCAACTTCTAAAGCACTGTATAAAACTTTTGACATTCATGCTCATAATAGAATTTTAACACATATAATGTGTTAAAGAAGTCGTTCATGTTACGAGCATAGTCATTTTACGAAGAATTATGGCGATATCATTATTTTTTTACGAGAACTTTATTGCTTGTTTTTATTACTGCCATACAATTGTTGTATGTTGAAAGTTCGCGAATTATAATCTTTTCAATCATTTATGCATTCAACGGAGGTTTGTAATAAAAAAATTCAAAATACTATACACTTTGACAGAGAAGAAAGAAACAAAATATGAAAATTTTACTTTCTTATCCACACAAAATCACTTTTAAGTGATAATTTTTACGGCTGTTCTTCAGTCTATTAATGAAATGAATGTTATTCTAAACAAGTGAGTTATAATTGCTGACATAAAACTACCATAATGAGCATTTAATAACATATATTTTATTTCGCTTTGTTTATGCAGTGTTTATGAACAAAATAAGCGTGCAAGAAATTTTAATGTAAATATTATTTATTTTGGTATTCAACGAAGTTTAATACATATCCTCAAAATTTAATAAAATCTTTTTGTAAAAAAAATAGAACCGACTCCAAATAACGTCACTTTTTCTGAATAGAAACTTCTAGATTTCACAAAATGTGTTGAATGGGTTTTGATGATGTACTTGGTGATACTCTTCAACTTTGTAATTCACTTTTTTCTCTAGAACCGTTTTCGAGATAGAAACACTAACTCCGCTATTTTCCACATGGTGGCGCTGCAAGCGGTTTAACCTTGTACTGCATGGCCACTTTGCTATACCTACATACCATTTTTATCACTATAGCTGCAGCCGTTTAGCAGTTAAAAGAGTTGGGACTGATTTTTTTGGGCACCCTGTATTTTCTTTAGATCGTAAAGATATTACAATGGGACCTATTTCAGACCAAGACCTTTTTAACAAAACAAAAAGTATCAAAATCGGACCATCCGTTCAGAAGTTATGAGCTAACAAACATAAAAAAAACATACGGTTTGAATTGAGAACCTTCCTTCTTTTTTTGAAGTCGGTTAAAAACTTCAAATAATTCTATCAAATTCACATTTTTAAAGATTTCTAATGGATTACATAGGACGAATTTTAATCATTTTATGCACTCTAAACACATACAAAACAATGATAGTGACTTTATAGCAGTATATAAATAGAATTGAGGGGGTAATTTTAGTAATAATATTTCTGTAAAATGAGTACATATATAATCGAATTTAATAAAAAATATTCTATATATATATATATATATACATATATATTTTAACTATTGAGTAATTTATTGCTTTTGTTCTTCGAAAATCATACGTTATTTATAGTGAAACACACTTATCACGAAAATAAACTGTTGTTGCAGCAATTGTAATGAAAGAGATCTGCATCAGAATCTATTTTACTAATTCATTTATGTATACTATTTCTGTATGTAAAAAAATGTTAAATATATATTCTAGTGTAATATTTGATTTTTTAACAGTCTCAGAATAATGGAAGTATTTATATTGTCACAATTATATATATATATATATATATTTGTCACATAAAGAGTTGTCTATAGTATATGGTATTTTATACAATATAGTATATTATATCTTTCATGTAAGACAGATGTAAGAAATGCAAAATGTATGTTTGAAAGTAAGAAAAAGACGTATGTAAATGTTCAGTTTAAATGTAATTAATATGTAGCACTTAATATGAAGACAAATTGAAATTAAACTTGTTAATTATTTATAACCACTATGATTTGTAAATAGAGTTGGTCTGTCACATAAAATCTTTATTTAGTAATTTTTTTTTTATTAACTTATGAGACATGAACTAAATTATCAACTTAATTGTTTTCTAGTATGTAAAATATTTTTTATTAATGTATTAATAAATTTTAAATCAAGATTTATGTTTATTTTAGATAAATCTTATGATTACCATTTGGATAAATTTTTCTCATAAAATTGTATGTCAATAAATAGAAATAATTGATCAACTTAAATAATAATATAATTATAATTACTAATTAAATTTTCATTAAAATTGAATTCAATAAATGCTAGACTTAAACATAAAAACAAATGAGAATGTAACGAAAAGAAAATATAATTTTTTGGAGAAAAAAGTAGGTGGTAGGTAGGTAGACTGGGTTTAACATCGCACTAGTACAGCGCGATGAGCAATTGGCAATGGTCTGGGACACACCTATAACGATTGTCCGGAGACATGCCATCACAATTATAATCTTCCACGGAGAGGATGACTCCCCCGCTTCCGTGACCCCCAGAGGTATAATGTGGATGGGCACGTGGAGGACATTGAGGCCACAACGGATTTTACGTGCATCAGCCACCATTAGTGTACACGATGGTCTTTGGCAGACTCGAGTATCGAACCTGCAACCTTCCAATTACGAGCTCTGTGCTCTACCGACCGGGCTACCACGGCCCGAGGAAAAACAGAAAATATATGATTTTCAGATAAGTAATACTTAAATTTATAATTTATAATTTTCGATTTTTGTTTTGTTATTTCTATCTAACAATATTTCAATATGAATTAGGAAAATAATTTTGTTAAAGAGTTGGCATTGAACATTCAAATTGTTTAATAAACAATGATATATTCATCCCCAAAATTAGACAACGAATTGCAATTCATTCTGTTTGAAGATTTAAACAAAGAAACATAAAAGTAAACCAATTAAAATCTTTTATTTAATAATTTATGCTTTTTTTATTACTCATGGTTATGTGAATGAGAAAGTTCTTTTGTATAGATATTTTTCATTAATTTAAATATGTCATTAAATTAAGTACAATCACTATATGTAATAAATTCCAATTCAAAATTTCAGTTTCTCTCTCTTCTAGATTTTCTTTCTTCTGCACAGGGCTTACCCTATTTTTTTCCCCCTCAAATTTCGTAAAAGTGTGTAAATTAAGTTTGGATGAAGTTCGTTTTCGCTGCAGTTCTAAGATAACTTTTTGCACATTAAGAATTTAGCGCTTAAAATGAATTTCGAGCAACTACGAACATCTATGCTTGACCGGGGACTCGGGCATAACTCCTGTGAACTGAGGGTTTCAGCTCTAACCATTTCGCCCACAGATGTGTGTATAAAACAGTATGCCTTTGTCGACAGTAATCGTTTAAACAAAAAGTTTATTAAATATTAAGAATAATTATAAGCTCAAATTTTCTGAAAACTGAAAAGCTGTGTATCAGTCATTTTCCTCGAGAAGCACTTTATTTTAACTACATTTTACTAAAACGAAATCTCATGGCGAAGAAATGGTATTTTGTGATAAAATAATCATTCTGAGTTAGACAAAATTGTATGCTGAGCACTATTAAAAGTAGTTTCTTGATACACATATAAATTCATTTAAAGGCAAGGCGTAAGTAAAAGGGATGCCTGTATCTTATGTATAACTTTACATTATACATTTGTACAAAAATTTTGTTACATTCATGTACTAATTCCCTTTTTCCTCCCCTCCTCCCCATTAGAGTCCTGCACCGGTCGGGTTTTACCCAACTCGAAACCAGCAGGTGAATCTTAAATCAATGCGAAACCCGACCCGAACCTCACAAAAGTTTTTAATCAACCAGAAAACCGACCCGAACCCGCAATAGAAAATTTTGATGATCTGCACCCGACCCAGACCCGGTTTCTTTACACCCGAACCCGACCCAAAATCCGATTTCTTTTCACTCGAGCCCAATCCGAAACCCAAATCTAAATGAAAATTAATACTTCATCTAAGAAGCATGTAAAACACTTTTAATTTATAAAATAAAGTAAACATTCATTGTCAAACAGTCCATAAATCATTTTAAGAAGAAGTAAAAATGTTACTACCAATATACTAAGTTAAAAATTTAAAAATCTGAAAGATGATTTAATAATAATTTTTAGCTATTTATGTGTGTTGTGTATTTCAAGTATACAAAAAAGGGTTTCAAGTTTAGCATTTGTAGTTTATTGGTTAATGCTTATAACACACACACACACACAAATATTAAAATGATACAGTGTTACAGACGACGTCTAAACATCCGTTTTCATCTAAATATACATTTTAATAACTTCTTTAAAACATCCGACAGAGAAAAAAATATAGTTTATCAGTTCAAAGTTCAAAGTCTATTTCAAAAGGAATCAGTAATCAAAATCGATGAGTCGCACACCTGTTTATTGTCGGAGAGGGAATCTGTTTCCCACAGCTTATTTTCCAAATAATGATAATTTTTATAGTAATTTTATGTTTTTTGTTTTTATTTTAGTCGGATATGGATGCGTATTTTATTGTTATAATTCAGGTAAGCATATATTCATTATAGGTATTTATAGTAAACAAATTTCTGCTTATTATAATATTTTTTTACTATTATTGAAAGATGTTCTCAAATCCCGACTCATTGGAAACTAAACCCGACCCGACCCGAACCGGATCCGCGGGTTGGGTTGGGTCAGGTAATCCATTTTACCTGACCTGATGCAAGACTGTACTTCTATTAGTAAAGCTATTTTCAATCATGTTAAAAAAAAAAAAAAAAAGAATCTAAGTTTTTTTTCTTCAAAAACAAATTTAAAAAAAAATAACAATAATGAAATCCCGTTTTTCTGTAAAAATAAAAACTTTTGAAAAAATTATTACCAATTAAGCATTTTGAGGCGAATTTCCGGATTAAACGTTGTCAGTTAAGCTACGATCACCTACAAAAAAAAAAAAAAAAAAAAAAAAAAAAAAAAACTATGATATAATTCCCTATCTTTATATATATATTTCTTTTGTGCGTGTGTATGTCACTGAACTCCTCCTAAACGGCTGGACTGAGTTTAATGAAATTTTTTGTGTGTCTTCAGGTGAATTCGAGAATGGTTTAGATTTACAAATGAAAGTTGTAACTTAATTAGTTCTTTCTTAATTAATTTTTAACCAACTCTTTCAACAACTTTTCCACCTAGATGGCGTGAGTTGTCGTAAACACGATGTCAGAATTTATTTAATGTTGAAATGAATAATATTATAGTTTTAAAAAATTAAAGAACACGCTTTTATAGAAATGTGAACTAAAAAGCACGAAATATCTATCTTAGTATTAAAATTCAGGGTAAGAGAAAATCGTGTGAGTGACACACCGTAATATTTACATACATTTAAATCTTTAATTAAAATAACTTAGAATTAACAAAAACCATTTTTTAAAAATCTCCCCTAACGGGGATCGAACGCTGGACCTTTAGATTCAGAGCGCAGCGCTTTACCTCGACGCCGCATCGTTCACGTAGGGAAGGTATTTTTTTTTACAATATAAATTTTTTGTTTGCTCCCTGAGAAGTTACAAACAAACATACATACATACATACATATATACAGGTGAAGCTAATAAAAGCGTGTTAAAAATGAATTTTTAACCGTATCTTACGAAGTGTTTACAATATTTTTTCAAAATTAATATTTTTAGAATCGTAACCGTATCTTACGAAGTGTTTAAAATATTTTTTTCAAAGTTAATATTTTAGAATCGTAAACACGATGTCAGAATTTATTTAATGTTGAAATGAAAAATGAATTTTTAACCGTAAGTGTTCAAAATATTTTTCAAAGTTAATATTGTTAAAATGTTAAAATTAGTTAAAATGGTATATTCTTTTAAAATATTCGTCAATATCCGACGGAGTTATTTTATGTTGAAATGAAAAATGAATTTTTAGGCCATTATTATTTGTGCAGATGGAAAATGTACTAAAAGTTTTCCGAAAAATTTCACGATCACAAATGTTGACGGATATCTAATATATCGTCCAAGAATTCCCGATAATGGCGGACAATCTTATCATCTATGGCGGTCATCTATGTCAACAACATAGATATTGACATTGATAACCGATGGGTGGTCCCATATTCGCCTCTGCTGAGCAAAACATTCAATGCTCATATTAATGTTCAGTTCTGCAGTTCAGTGAAGAGCATCAAATACATTTGAAAGTGTGAATAAAGGCAGTGATATGGCTGTATTTCGAGTTGAAAATACCAATGTGAATGCTCCTCAGGTGAATAACAACGATGAAATAACACTTTACCAAACTGGCCGGTACGTGAGCTCCAATGAAGCTGTTTGGCGTATCTTTGGTTTCCCAATTCATGAACGGGATCCAGCAGTTCTTCATTTAGCCGTCCATCTTGAAAATGGCCAGCGCGTATATTTCACGAGCGAGACAGCGAATGATCGTGCTATAAATCCACCAAAAACTACACTCACAGAATTTTTTGAATTGTGTAATCGTGCGGATGCTTTTGGTGCTTTTGCATGGACATTACTCTATTCAAAAGTACCACGCTATTTCACATGGGCTCCAACAAAAAAATGGATGCCCCGCAAGCAAGGCACGCCGATTGATGCATGTTACGGTTTATTCAAATCAAACACCTTGGAACGAGTATTTACGGTCAATCCAAGGCAGACTGAGTGCTTTTATCTTCGACTGTTATTGGTTAATGTCATCGGCCCTTTGTCATTTCAAGATTTACGTAAAGTGAATGGACAACAGTATCCAACGTATAAAGATGCATGCCTTGCACTCGGCTTGCTGAAATACGATAACCTGTGGGAGTGTATGCTTGCTGAAGTAGGACTGAACTGTACAGCAAAACAAATTCGTCTACTATTCGCTATAGTGTTGACTACATGTTTCTCGGCCAAAGCAGAGACATTATGGGATTGACAAAGATTCAATGACTAATGATATATTGCATCAACATCGTTCACGGTGCAACGATCTAACGATAGTATTCAGTGACGCTATGTACAATGAAGCATTGATTGCTATTGAAGATTTTTGCATTATCAATGCCAACTTACCACTCAGTCATTTCGGTATGCATTCAACAAATCGAAATGCACCTGATTTAATAAGCACTGAATTGAATTGTGAACTACAATACAATACTGTAGAAATGGCAGCGATTGTTACTCGCAATGTCCCACTAATGAATGAAGAACAAAGAACCATTTACGACCGCATCATGCTCGCAGGACAAGGTGGGTTCTTTTTTTTGGGGGGTGCACCAGGTGGAACTGGCAAAACATTCCTTATTTCGCTGATTCTCGCCGAAATACGATCAAATAATGGCATCGCATTGGCTGTTGCATCATCTGGCATTGCGGCAACTTTATTGGATGGAGGCAGAACAGCTCATTCATTATTTAAACTGCCACTAAATATTCAAAATAACCCAGACGCAGTGTGCAACATAAAAAAACAATCGTCCATGGCCACAGTGCTGAAATAGTGTAAAATTCTTATCTGGGATGAATGCACTATGGAACACAAACATTCGATTGAGGCGTCGAACAGGACATTGAAAGATATAAAAAACAACGACAAACTATTTGGCGGCACTCTGTTACTCTTTTCAGGTGATTTCAGACAAGCATTTCCCGTTATTCCGTGTTCAACATACGCTGATGAGATCAACGCGTGCTTAAAATCATCGTCATTGTGGCTTAATGTTGAAAAAGTTCAACTGAAAGTAAATTTGTGCGTTCAAAAGCTTCAAGATCCATCCGCTGAAACATTCTCAAAACAATTGTTAGATATGGAAAAGTTACTACAGATGAAACTGGATGCATAAAATTACCGACCGATTTCTGCACAATCATTGATTCTCAAGACGCTCTTATTGACCAGATATTTCCCGATGTACACAGACGATACACAAATCATGAGTGGCTGGCAGAAAGAGCAATTTTAGTAGCAAAAAATGTGGACGTCAACGATTTGAATCTCAAGATACAACATTTGTTACCAGGAGACTTGGTGTCATACAAATCTAATGATACAGTTTGCGATGCCACCGAAGCTGTAAATTATCCAACAAAGTTTTTAAACTCATTGGATTTACCAGGCATGCCACCGCATATTTTACAACTGAAGGTTGGATCTCCGGTTATTTTGCTTCGTAATTTGAACCCACCACGGTTGTGCAACGGCGCGTGATTAGTCATAAAAAAATTAATGAAAAATGTTATCGAAGCCATCATTTTAAATGACAAATTCCGAGGTGAAAATATATTACTACTGTGAATTCCTATTATACCCACAGATGTGCCAATTCAATTTAAACGCCCTCAATTTCCAATTAGATTGGCATTTGCAATGACTATCAATAAGTCTCAGGGCCAGACGATGTCTGTCTGTGGCTTAGATTTGAGCACATCATGTTTTTCACACGGACAATTATACGTGGCTCTCGAGTGGGCAAACCATCCAGTTTGTTTGTATTGGCGAAAGATGGGATAACAAAAAATATTGTACACTCTGTTGCATTAAGGGAATGATATTGTTTTTTAGTAATATTGTTATAAGTAGCGATATGTATATAATTTTAAAGAATCAATTTTAATAAATTAAAAAAAATAAATGATTGGTGTTTTGTTATTTTTATATTCTTTCACCGTTCACAGCGCTTCATACATCTTCCACTTATATACCACATCCTAACACACTTACAATAAGTTAGTTATTTTTTTCTAGCAAAATATTCTCTAGAAATAATTTATATGACAAAACAACGTTTGTCGGGTCAGCTAGTATATATATATATTGTGTGTGTGTGTGTGAAAAATTTATTACTATTAAAGATGCACCTCGTTTTCAGAAAAGACAAAAAAAAAAAAAAGTCTTATCATGACTGTTGCAAGGGTCAGTGTAGTCACATTTTTGGATCCCGCTACTTTTTATAAAGCAATCTTCGTATTATTCAATCCAAGATAAGTACCGTAAAGAATTGCATTTATTATTATTATTAAAAATATGGTAATAATCAATACAATAAAATGATTGTATTTCATTGAATTCTCCTCTTTTTTTTTTTTTTTTTTTTTTTTTTTTTTTTTACATTATTATTATATTTTTATTCAATAAAATTTGTTTGATTCTATTGCGATATTTTATATATTTTAAATAGAAAAATAAAATAAAATGAAAAACTGAGCCAGTAAAAGGTGAATGCATTGCATGGAATGTAAGACAAAGGAGTTTTTCTTTTTAGATACGGATATTGTCAAGACTTCTCAAAAGTATGAACTATGCCTTAATTCAAAGCTATCATTGTGATTTTTCAAAGAAAATTTTTAGTGAGAGAATAATAACGAGCTTCAAGCCAATGGGAAACTATTTGAATCTTACAGACTCCGCTGACGATTAATTGGGTAATTGCTCAATAGAAAACATATCAAAAGTATGTTAGTCCACGTTCGGGTCTATCGGGTCCAATAGAACAGTAAATAAGATCAACCATATCGTAAACTAAAAGCTTTCCTCGAAAAATGACGAGTATAGATGTGCCAGAAAATCTTTAAATTAGTCGAATTATATCTGTCAGGTGACTTCATCAACACAGGTATCGTTGGAGGGCTCTGAGACATAAATTGCTGCGTATCGAAGACATTTAAAAAAGGTAACAGCTCGATATGGAGATGGAGATCCATTATGTAATATTTTGGTGACCTGTAATATTCTTGGATAACCTCCGGTCTGCCCAGTTTTCCTTCAGTGGACATACATGGCTGTGGCAAAATCCCACTCAACCTAAACCGCTTTCAATCGGCAGTCAAACGTGACGATTTTTTCATTACAGTGTGAGGTGCCACTTGGAGCCCTGAGCGATCGATATTACTGAAAACTGAGGGAATAATAACAGCTAAAAATACATTGTAATTTTGAAGAAATGTCTCGGGCAGATATTTTCGGGTGGTATATTAAGAAAACATCCATTGATTTATTCATCGAACACATTACTATTTTGCAATTGTCTCACGTCTAATCCTTATCTTTGAGCGAATTTCAATTGTTTGCTGTGAATGTTTGTATTGACCTCTTCGGCTTTTGCAAACAATACGATGCATTACACGGCAAAAATTACGTTCAGAGGTATTTTGAGACGATCTTTGTTTAAGATATGCGGCAATTTGCTACGCTGCTGCAGTTTTATTTTCTTTAACAATTCGCGAAATTCTCTATTTAAGCCAATCATTCCTCACTCGTTGACGAACACAGTTTGTCTGCCAGATCAAGTCTTTTGCTTGACAATCTAGATTTGATACACTTTCACTACAACTGCTCTTAAACTTTTCACAATTACGGCCGTTTCGCTGATACTGGTTTCATTCATCCAAGCTTCTGCTATCATATCATGTTCAAAGTCCGTCAAATCACATTTTTTACTTTATTATATATGTATATATAGAGAAAGTATTGAATTCGGGAAAATTTATGAACACCAGTTTTCGATGGATTTACACGTTTTAAGATGTCCTGAACACGATTTGACTGTTTTTAGAAAATGTCTGTCTGCTTGTCTGTGTGTCTCTGTGTGTGTATCACAAATTTTGTGAACGCTGTATCTCACGAACCAATGAACGAAATTTAATCAAACTTGGTACTTTGTGGGACCCTGACATAAACTGGTGCTGATTAGATTTGTGGAACAATTGCTCAACTAGTGGCGCTGTGATCATATTTTTTTTCTAAATTTTTAACATGGCAGTATAGGACAAAATTTTGTATAAATGTACATAATGAGAGTTATTTTAATTGTGTGATTGTAAAATTAATATGAATTATTGATAATAGTAGTAGTTAACTAGGAAAACAATTTTGTGCATTTGGGGGCATCGCTTTCCCCCCCCCCCCCCGGGGGGGGCAGTAAATATTCAATATGGGTATCTTTCGAAAGATCTCGTCAATATCTTTAAAACGAATGGTTGAACTGTAGATACGTGATAATTTAAAACAAAGTTATCGATTTTTTTTTTTTACTTTTAACGAAAAAAAAACTGAAAAAAGTCATTTCTTTTGGTTTGCAAAAAATTGACATCTTTCGCCTTTTAGTGATAATATAATTCTGTCAGATAAAAATTATCTGCTTTTATAATGGAAAATAACTTGATAATTTAATAAATAATTTGTATTGAATAAATTTTGTGTAAAATTATATAGAAGAAAGTCATGTGGCGGCCACATCATACTAGTTATTTGTATACTAACTAGACCGCGGTAGTGTAGTCTGTAGAACATCGAGCTCGTAATTAAAAATTGCGGTTTCGACACTCGAGTCGACCGAAGGACGTCATGTACATTAGTGGTAGCTGGTGCACGTAAAATTTACCGTAGCCGTAATGTCCTCCATTTCCTATCTCAAAAAATGCCTTTGGTGTGTGTGTGTGGGGGGGGGGGGACTATTTTCTCCATGGAGGATAAAAATTAGGATGGTATGCCTCCGGATCACACTTAGTGATGAGTTCGAGAAGGTGGTCACCAATAAGTTCGAGAAGGTGGTCACCAATAAGTTCGAGACGGTCAACTATAGCGTTGCACTAGTGCAACGCAAACCCACTCAGCCAACAAACGAAACAACTCTGTATATACTAAGAAGCAATTCAACTACACTAGTGTCTTTCTATTCTTCTAACCTTCTAGGAGCAATACTGCAATGCAATAGCTTATTTACATAAAACCGTGAGGCAGTCATAATTGAATGCCTTTTTTTTTTTTTTTTTTTTTTTTTTTTTTATTCACTGTATTTCACCATCACAAAATATATTTAAAAAAAATTATAACAAAATCCCTTTTCAAATCGCATAAAATTTTCAGATACTATCACTTAGGTTACAAAACTTAAGCAATTCTGCACTTCTCATTCTTTTTATTTAGTTTTTATTAGTTATTTATTGCTACTTTACGCATAGTTAAAATATATATGTATGTAAATATTTCAAAAAATATTCAATTTCTAGCTAAAATCTGATCTGTCTTATTTATTATGCGTTAAAAATCAGTTCAACGGACTATCCTTAGGGATAAGTCCCAGACCGTTGCCTATCGCCCACAAAGTTGCACTAATGCAAGGTAAAAAATCCTCAACCGACCACCAGTTCAAAATGATTCATTTTGGAGCATTTACTGAAATGAGATGTATTTGACAGTTTAGAAAAATGCTGATATAGTTAAATGGATATATATAACAAGTTCTTACAGACGTTCTAAAGTAAATTATAATGGTAACTCTTTTCTATAATCTTTTTGTAATATATATATATATATATATATATATATATATATTGTTAATTGAAAATCTTTTTTTTTTTTTTTTTTTTTTTTTTTTTTTTTTTATGTAAATGTTTTTCTTATGAATATAAATCTATCTAATGGAGAAAATTTTTTCTTTTTAGATACGTCTTTTTATTTTATTTGTAATTATGTGAAAGATTCAAAATTAAAATAAAATGTATTTTTAGAACTATCGTACTAATATTTGTTTAGTAATAAAATTTTTATAATATATTTATCAACAATGTGCCATGATTCATGAGATCTGGAAAAATTCAGATTTATTAAAAGGCAAATAGTCAGTCCTATCTAAAATTCCTTTCTTTAAATAATTAAGATCCATTGACAACAGACTAAATTAGGATTTTCTATGGAGACAGATTTTGAGTTATCTTGCTTTAATAAAAGTTTCCCACAAATCGCACTCATTAATAAAATATTTACATTTGTGAAAGCATTATTATTGCATAATTGTCCCAAGGCATAAAATTTTATGAAAGAATTATTTAATAAATAAAGTCATTTAATATACGAAAGTAATATGGTATTAAAAATCTAAAATAACTCATTTTAATTATATTATCGGTGAAATATACACTGCAAAAAAACTAGAATGCACCACAAATTGCGGGTAAAAAATCGCCGTATTTTGGTTCGGTAAATTTCAATCGTATTGTAAATAAGCGTGTATCGAATTTTTAAGGAGCACTGAAAAAAAAAATCATGCAGTTTTAAAGCATGAAATGCTGTAAATTTGTTCATAAAACATGTACATTAAATAAATTGACACATTTGTCCAACCGGGATTCGAACCAAGGCAATCCGCGCAAGAAGCGTGGGCTTTGCCAATAGACAACTGGTTCACATCTCCAGCTTTTACTCAATAATTCTTCAGATAAAAAAATTAATATTATTCAAAAATTCGTGAAAAATTATTAAGTAACAGTATAACTAATGGATCGGTGATCTATTAATTTTCGCCTCCTACGCCGACCGGTTTGGCTCGATTCCTGTATAGTAACTTTCTCTAAAATTGAAAGAATTTTTTTTTTCTTTTTTTGAAATAATGCTTTTTTAAAATTCAATTACGCCTTTATTTGCAACACGCTTGAAATTTACAATACAGTTATCTGGCATTTTATTTATTTATTTATTTGCTATTTTTATTAGATTTTTTTTTTTTTTTTTTTTTTTTTTTTAATAACGTATTACTTTCGTATTAGACGACATTATTTATTGAATAATCCCCTCTTAAAATTTCAATACAGCACTGCATATTGTAAAAGTTTTTTATTTTCTTTTCGTTTTTTTTTTTTTTTTTTTTTTTTTTTAGCTCCTTAAAAATTTAAACACTTGATTTCTACAGAACGCTTGAAATTTACCGCCAAAAGAATTGGTAATTTTTTACCCATACATTGAGATAGATGCTAACCTTTTTATTTCATGTGCACTATTCAAAATAAAGTTCAACATTTCACGAAAAAAAGTTGAAAATTTAGGCTAATTTTTCTGCAGTCAAAAACTTTAGGAATTCGCTGTTAAGTTTCAAGATTTTGGTAGTGCTTACTCCCAGTGCCTGATTTAAGGCAGGGCATTAGGGACATGTGCCCTGGGCCCTGATACTGAGGGGGCCTCCAAGAAATTCCATCATACATTAAAAAAAAAAAAATAATAATAAATAAATAAATACTTAAAATGAAAATTTTTCAAATTTTGCTATAGCGATCGTTGTTTTTTGCTTTTTTCATCAATGGATGAAGGTATTACCGTACTGTTATATAATTCAGTGGTATTATCTTTCAAGGAAACTATCTGTTCATTGAAAAAATTGCAATATTTTCGCTAAACGCAAATAAAACTGCGTACTACTGATATTGCATTTCAAACTTTTACAGACTAACTAAATCCGAGACACGCACCGATAAAATGAAAAGTGGAGAGAATTTTTAGGCGCGTGAATAAAAAATATGCGATTTGTTTATTTTTTGTAATATTGAAGTATGAGAAAAAGGGCCCATTGAACATGAGTGCCCTGGGTCTCCAAATGAGTAAATCGGTCCCTGCTTACTCCTGAAATGTCACTACTAAAAAGATGAGGCTCAGTACCAGATTTTCAAAAATGAAAATACTGCAGCTAAATTGACCTTAAATTGCGCCTTTTTTGGCCGAAAAGTTGAACTTCATTTTTAAGTGTACTTTTTTTACATATGATACATATCTTTATATATATATGTATATTTGTTTTGTTTTGTTTTTAACTTATTCCATGTAAGAAAACATTAATTTGAATTCCAATTTCAGTTTGTAAAAAAATATATATATATAGCATTGTTAGGATCAATCTTTGTTGCACTGCTTTTAGTGTTGTAATAATCTCAGGGATGAAATAGTTCTTTTTTTTTCTGCCACGAGTATTTTTCTACAAAACTTTCTATCCGACAAAATAAGAAAATATATGCAAAAACAGGATAAAAATTTCTGTATAAAAATACTGGTGGTAGAAAAACTCTTTCATCCTTGTGATCTACACTTTCTTGAATTTCTATTTTTTAATAAAAATCATTGTCTTATTGGAACAAAGAAAGGTGTTACAAAAGATTATTATTTAAAAATACTGGTTCTAAAATGCGTACATTTTCACTGCTCTGATTAATCTATATCTTATATTCTAATTATGTTGTACTTTTAAGTATGATGATATTGAAATTAGTTATTACGCTACAAATGTATCATTTTATTGCAAAAGATAATTTTTACAATTCTCTAAGCAGTGAAAAGTGCATAACTCTAAAGTATAATATAATATGTAATAGTTTGAGAATATCATTAAGTTTTATTCACTGTCAGAACCATTGTGACACACAAATGTTTAAGACAGAAAAGATCAACCTGAAAGACCAACCTAATATTTTTTAATTATTTTTTAAATGGCTAATGTTCTCAGTGTTTGGGGGAAATTTCAGAGATGTGAACCTTTCATGGAAAACCTCCGCAAACTTACAGGAGTACAAAAATTGTACAGTCGGCAGCAAAAGTATCCGAGTACTAGCAAAAATTCCTATATAAAAAAAAAATACACTTATTACTGTTTTGTTAAATAATTCTTGTCGAATCATGTTCTTAGACTGACTAAGAATAGGATTCGACAAGGATTTATTTAACAAAACTGTATTAAGTGTACATTTTTTGCATAGGAATTTTTGCCAGTGCTCCATACTTTTGCTACCGACTGTACATTTTGGTTACCAGAATATTTTAATCTAAAATGAGAACAAACGCTCTGTTTTAAAAGAAAAAAAAATGAGCATTTCAAAACACACGGCATTAAATCGTTTTAAAAATATATTTCAAACTGTTTGTAAATCACTGAGTATATGAGTATTGTTCCTTATAAATTGGGTCATGTTGTAACTTTAATGTAAAATATACCCAAGTACAATTATCTGTTGGACAACATACAGTACATTAGAAATGGTCACATACACTGTCTTTCATTTCTATTCGTATAAGATCCATTTTATTGTTTGTGCAGTCGGTTCTTTTTAATTATTATTGTTATAATTATTACACATGGCAAACGTATTCGTAAAGCTAATACGTCTTTAAACTTGTGGTTACTGAATTACAAAAAGTCTTACTTAAACATCTATAAAATAAAATTGGAATATTTCTAAAAATGGCCGAATTAGAACGGTTTAAACTTTTTTGGCAACTGAATTTTTTTAATCCTGCCTTAAAAATCTTTAGAAAATATTCGTAACACAAATCTTGTCAATATAAATCAATTGATTTTGACTTAAACTCTAAAAGTTTGAAATGAAATTTCGAATTATTTTAAATTAAAAGCATCAGTTTATGCCCTACATTTCACAGTCTCTCAAAATCTTTCTCAAACTGTGTACCTTTATGAATAAGTAAGCTTTACACTGTTAAAAAATTCAACAGAAAACTCTGTGTAATGTATTATTTAAGTCTTACGTAAAATTACAGAGAAAAATAAAAGGAGATGTTAAAAAACTTATTTTATACATTCACTTTAATAACTAATATTAATTTAATTAATTATTGGTGAGAATATATTTCGGACTTGGAATGCTTTCTCTAAAGTAGAAACAGTCATTTTTAATTTTAATTAAAAAATTAAATAATAAAATTAGGTAAAAATATAGAATAAAGACTGAGAATCTCGATTATTCACTTTTAACTAAGAATTACTGTAAATTTACAGAGACTCTGGATAAACATTTACATTAAATTTACAGAAATTTTTAACAGTGTATCTTATGCATATATAATTAGATATTTTCTCTGCTTCGTCATTATAAAAGCAAACTAATTTTTATATTAGGTTTAAGAATAATTTTTATATTGAACTAAGGAATTCAAAAAGTGTCAGTTCACTTAAAGTACAAAAAGATAAAGTACTTTGCATTCAATTTGTAAACATAATGGCATAAATACTATTTATACTTAATGTCATTGTAATTTGGCATATAAAACTTATTATTATTTTTTTTAAGTAACCTGTCTATGACGATTCTTCTTTCTGATATGTCCTGCAATATGGTTATGAAAATATTTTATTGTGTATAAAGAGATTTACCAATTTTTTTTAACCATAATGTAAAAGACATTTATGCAAGATGAGCTAAAAAAGAGATTAAAAAAAAATAACATAAAAAATGTGTAATTTCCAATTTAAATCAAATTACTGTTATTATTAATATCATTGTTTTCTTTTAACTAAGAAATAATGTGATTGGAGTACATGTGTTAAATTCTGGAGTTTCATTTTATTTTACTTATTTTGAAAGTGAACCAAACTGATGCAATTAATTGAATAATAATAAAAAAAAAAGAGTTTAATGAGTAAACACTTTTCAAAGAAATAACATAAACTGTAAAAACACACAGTAGCTCTCTTGGATCGAATTAATTAAACATTACCCTTGATCAGATTTATTAATTCAGGTTTATTTAATGTTACACACTTCTTATTACTTTTTGCCTTATGAAGGGTCAAGCTTTCATTTTTTTCGAGTTGCAATAATTATAACGCATCTTTTCAATTCATTGTTTCCATACAAAATACTATTTCCTAATCCTTAAACCAAACAATTGGAAGAAATTTAAGCAAGTAAATCAAATATAATATAACAGAGTTAATAGTATTCTATAATGGAATCATGTTAATCTCTTCATCATATTAAGAGCAGTTTTATTGATGCTATTATTTTGAAGCATTTCTTATACTTTCTTGATATGGTGTGCACGATTCAATATATTTATGTATTACACCAGTTGTTCCAGGTGTATAATTGTATCCTCTATATCTATAAACATATTTCCTTTTAGGTTGATTTCTTCAGAAATCGACCTGTTGCAATCACTTCGTTTATCTGGATCTATCGATATACATATAAAGGAAATTTTGTCATCACGATAACTCCCGAAATAATACTCCAAATTGAACCAAATTTAGACAGTGAACTCATTTTATAAATATATTGGATGAGTTCGTTAACCAAGTTGTTCTGCCTTTTTGTTTTCAAGTGACATTCACTTGAAATTTTCGAATCCACATTGTAAAAATTCTATTCCGAATTTGTTCGAATTTTGATGTATACATAGACCCTATGAGGGTTTCAACCAAGTTTATTACTGAAATTTATTTGCTATTTTTAACAAAGTAGCGGATATCTTAAACTAAGCGGAGCCACTTGAAATCAGGCTACCACTTGAAAGTTTATAATCCCCATAACTTCCCATATAATACTCTAAATCGAACCAAATTTGGACAGCGAATTTATCGTATAAATATCTTGAATGAATTTGTTAACCAAGTTGCTCCGCCGTTTCGTTTTCAAGAGGAGGTCACATGAAAATTTCTAGTTCGCATTGTAAAAAGCGTATTTAAGACTGGATTTGCTTGAATGTTGATGTACATATAGACCATGTAAAGGTCTCATCCAAGTTTATTACTAAACTTTATCCACCAATTTTTATAAAGTGCGAATAAATTAAGCGGGACAACTTAAAATCAGGCTACCACGTGAAAATTTATAATCACGATAACTTTTTAAATTCTGATTCAATTTAGATAGTGAACTTATCATATAAATATCTTGGATAAGTTCATTGAGCAGCTTGTTCCGACATTTTGTTTCCAAGTTAATGCCACTTGAAATCAGGCTGCCACTTGAAAATATGCCATCACGATAACTTTTAAAATACTAAGCTGATTTAAACCAAAGTTGGATTGTGAATTTACGGCTCAAATATCTTGGATAAGTTTGCATGGAAACTTGCTCCGCCATTTTTTTTCCCAAGTGGCGGCCACTTGAAAATATTTCATAATGGTAACTTTTGAAATACTGAATGAATTCGTATCAAATTTTGGTATTGAATTTATCATTCAAATAACTCAGATAAGCTCGCTGGGCATCTCATTCCGCCTTTTTGTTTCCAAGTGGAGGCCACTTGAAATTACGGTGCCACTTAAAATTTTTTTATCACGATAAGTTTTGAAATACTGAATTAATTTGAACCAAAGTTGGACAGTGAACACATGCTTCGAATATCTTGGAAGATTTTCTTGGGCCACTTGCTCCGTCATATCATTTCCAAGTGGCGGCCTCTTGAAAATTTGTTATCACGATAACTTTTGAAATACTTAATTAATTCGAACCAAAGTTGTAAAATGGATTTATCACTCAAATACCTATGATTTCGGTGGGCAAGTTTCTCTGCAATTTTGTTTCCAAGTTGCGACCATTTGAACTCTAGCACTTGAGAATTACACTTGTAATATCATTTCATTAAAATATACAATAAAGGCTGATTGAAAACAATAGTCAATACTTTACACAAAAACTTTCAAAGAAATTATCGCTAGATCATTTGTAACTATTTATTGATTAATTCAAGTTTTTCTTCCTAGTGCTTGATCATTGTAGTGATGAGTCATTATAAAAGATGATTCTCCTATGTTTTCTTATGTACTTTGGATTCATCTTTGTTCGTTATGTTATTTCTGTTTTATTTGTTTGGATTTTACATTTGTTTCACACAGTTTTCAGTTTTCAGTTTTCAGTTCTCATATCATATATATATATGAAATATATATATGAAATATATATTATGAAATATATACTCTTATGAAATATATATATATATATGTATATTTCATAAGAGAACTGAAAATTGTGTGAAATAAAGGTATCTTGTTTTCAAGTGCTGGCCACTTGAAAATTTCAAATTCCCATAAAAAGCTGTTTATAAACCGATTTGCTTAAAACTCCATATGTACATAGCCCACACCTCTGTATATATACAGAGGGCCGCAAAATTACCGCGACAAACCTTAACAGGAGAAAGGGCACATCATAAGGATTCAGAAATGCATAGGATCCATGTCCGCAAATGTCATCTTAACCTTTTAAGAACCGGGTGTTTTGGTGT
The DNA here is from genome assembly GCA_963930645.1 of Salticus scenicus. NCBI lineage: Eukaryota > Metazoa > Arthropoda > Arachnida > Araneae > Salticidae > Salticus > Salticus scenicus. The sequence continues at coordinate 147,972,141 of OZ005657.1, read as the reverse complement.
ATATTTTAACAGATGTGTGTGGTACAAACATAAAACTACAAACTTTAAGTGGATACAGATAACAGCTAAAAGTATGAAGAATGCACAACAACCCATGACATCAAGCATCATAATAACCTTTTAAGAAGCGGATACATTCTGGTGTTTGGTGTTTTTTAACACTTACCGCCATGTGCTAGTATTATCGAATGCTCATGTGTTGTCTAATTTTTCTAAATTAGTAACTCCGCCTACCTTGTAAAATTTAAAAACTTGTACGATCCATCTATTTTACAAAATGGCACTCAATCTTCGTATTAATACAATCAGTGTTTTAAATACATCGATTAGAAACACCATTATTACTATATCTTTTTATGTAATCATTTGCACGAAAATTTTTTTTGTTAAAAATTAAAAATTAAAATCCGTGCCCACATCTGTTTAATAGTGTCCAGAAACACTGGGTTCTTAAAGGTTGAAGATGGTACTTGCGGACATGGGTTCTTATACGATTCTGAATCCTCATGGAGTGCCCTATCCCCTCTTAAATTTTGTTGCTGTAGTTTTGGGACACCCAGTATATATGTTAGAAAATGGTGGATCTGGAACACTCTGCTCTTCGGAAACTTTATTTTATCTCTATAGGTATCTTTCCGGTTTCATTTCACTTTAAAAATAGGTTGAATGAAATACCATTTCCAGTAATTTCTATTTTGACAGATATTAATGCACAATGAAACAATAATTGCGACCTCATATCTACAACAGCACTCAATAAAATTTTTAATTGTTCTGCTGCAAAGATTCATTAACTTACTTCTGTTACTGGTCATAGTTGACAACTTAGCACTTTTTGGCTACAGAGAAAATTTAATAAAAATATTTTTTTTTTTTTTTTTTTTTAATCAGCAAACTGTAACGGTTTTCACTGATTAAATATATATATTAATTTTTTCCGGTAGCCAAAAAGTGCTAAGTTAGCAACTATACTACCGATGCTTTATTTCCCGTATTTATCTCTCCCCCCTCCCCCCTCTCTCTCTCTCTCCACACACACACATGCACATATATATGAATGAGAAGTAGAACATCTTCTGTAGTTTAATTTTTTACTAGCGCTTGGTTACTCAAAACAGAGTACCAAGTTCCAGTAAAAAATTAAACTAATATTAAAGTATTCAAAAGAAATTTCCAATCATTATTTATAAATAAATATGTTTCTTAAGATAAAATTTCTTGCAGTTAACTAACTAAAAAAAAAAAAAAAAAAAAAAAAAACTAGATGTTTTACTTGATTTAAAAATAACAGTTTAAATGTAAAAATTCCTTAACATATCTGAATATTTAATTAAAAAATTCTGAAATCTTTTTTTATAAGTGTCCACTCTATTCCTTTACCTAATCCTGATCTGCTTGCTCTCGTGTTAAAAGTAACCATCAGTAGTAATAATAAATTTGTTTAGAATATTGTGCATACGTTTCAGTACTTAAAGCAAGATCAATAACTTTGGTTGATTTTTTTTTTTTTTTTTTTTTTTTTGTCCATAAACAAATATCTTATCTATATATTTTATTAAGCGCAACGTCTTTCAGATTATCAGATGCTATCTTGTCATAGCATTTCATTTTTGTAAAGTTCAAGTTTTGCTGCAAACAATCAAATTATACATCTAAATAGATCTTTTATAACTTCAATCATTAGTGTTGAGACTTTATCACAAAGAAATTAATGTGAATAAAATAATGAGTACTGCAATTTGTTGTTTTTTACGTTTGATATTTTAAATGAAAGCCTGGTTTAAAAGTCTAGTGCATTTATTTGACTGATGTTAATGCCAAACTCCTCTTCTGTGAAATATAAATATAAGTTTGTTTTACTAAAGTGTTCAGAATTTATTTTAGACATTTTCTATTCGTTATTTACAGTGTTATCTTTATTAATTCACTCCAAATTTTATGGCTTTTAAGGAGCTTTGTAATACATGGCTATATAGATAGGCATTGAGAAAAAATGAGAAAGAATAACCACTCCTTGCATATTCGGATTTTTCGTTCAAATGCCTTTGATACGATCTACTTAAGTTTTGTCTTGTTTTTCAGAAGAATAAAATTAGATACATTAAAAAAGGAAAGAAAAAAAAAATGTTGATACAAATATGGCGATACTGGCATTAAGCAGTCTATCAATAATTCAATATAGAAAGGATTTAGCTTCTTTTGTGAAAGCTGTATGAATTTTCTGATCCATCAGATATCCTGGAAACTAACAGGAAACAACTTTGAAACTTGACATTTTCACCTTATGGCCAAGGTGCCTCCAATAAGAAAAAGGGCCGAACATTTAAATCAACTTAAAAAAAAAAAAAAAAAAAAAAAGGAAAAAAAAATCACATTATTATTTGTCTTGTTTCATAATATTGTCCAGGAATATAGAAATTACACTAAATATATCTGATTATTTTCTCTAAAAATATTCCTAACTAAACTTTCTTTATTTACTACCTTAAAAAAAAGAAAAAAAAAAGATTCACCATAAACGTAATTGTCAATTTTATATTTACTATGAATGAGAATAGAAAATTAAACAAAGAAAAAACATATATTAAGAAAAACTACGTTTAAATAATTTATATCTTTATTTTTAATCAGGTAAAGAAGATGTTGAGCTGCAAACTTCAGGATTGTAAGAGAATCATAAGGAAGAAGCTTGAATTCACATACGGAATATTGAATCTCCTCGTTCTACAGGTACGACAGAAGTGTAGCAAGATGAAAATAAGAGCCTCCTGTTCGTATACTGAATGTATCCTGATTTTCTATCATTTTCCGGTATACCTTCAGTATACGTAACGGGCAACTCTAATATACTTCTCTTCTTATTGCTCCAGGACGTCATCTTCAACCTTGAATCTTCTTATCAGAGAATATACTTACATTTAGGTGAGAAATTATAACGTAAATTAAATATACTTTGATTAATTGACATTAACTATAAGAAAATTTTATATATTTAAGTGTTTCACTTTGATAAATATGATAAATCTGGGCACTTACAGTTATACATTTCCATAAGAACTACAAAGTAAATTATAAATCTATGTAAATTTTATTTTCGTTTTAGAATATAAAAATATAATCATAGGTTTAAGTTATTAAATGTATGATTTAAGCATTTTTTTTCTTTCTTTCTTTTTCTTTCTTTTTTTTTTATTCTAAAAAAAAAAAAAATTCTATCATTCTTGAAAATATATATTTTTAAATGAACAATGTTTTAATTTATTTGCAGAACATTTTACATCCGTATTTGATTTTTTAACTCTTTTAACTCATATTAAAATTGGAATTAAATATTTCTAATTAGTTGCAATTTTTAACATTTTTTTTAAATTATTAAGGTAATTGAAATATGTCGCCTAGATTTTGTGAGCGTTAATAATAAATAAATAAATAAATAAATAAAATAAAAAGGTGTTTCATTTTTACTATATTTTAAATACAATATAATTTCATCTCTAAGGATAATTTAAAACTTAAAAAAAAAAAAAAAAAAATCTTGGAAAAAGAAAAGTAAATAAATAAATAAATAACAGTGTCTTTATGCAAAATTTGCATTACCAGTTTCATTAAAATAAAAAATAAAAACTAATTAAACGAATTCGATGTTTTAAAAGAATTTTTCTGTTTATATTTATTTAATTTATTATAATTTTTATTTTGTTTTTCATTTAGTGTAAGTTGGTTAGAAGGAAATTCTTTTTATTTATTTCTTTTAATTAATCGGTATAGCATAAAAATTTCATACTAAAATTTTACTTTTTAAACGCTAAAAAACACTAATTTTGGTATATATATTGTTAATCAAAATACTAAATGTGGGATAAAGAGTGATATAATTTTTAATAACTAGTGTATAAGAATTATTTTAAATAATATTATGTTAATCTGAAACATATACTTAAGAATAATTTTAAATTTCATTCATAGTTTTAAATAATTTCTCATCAATAATTCATACGTATTAATGCATTTATAAATAAGTATGTGCATGTATATATGTAAATTTGAGTGTATGCGCTTATTTATGTATTTAATTGTAATGATGTACATTTTAATTTAATTAAATGCATGTTATGTTACTTGTATTTTCATGCATATGAATGAAAAATTACGAAACAAGCTTTCTAAACTTAGATTAATCATTAAACAGTGCATAAAACGAGTACAATTTCTAATTAATTACATGCAATTTTGTAGTTAAATTAAAATTTTAGTTTTATATAAAGCTATATTTAAAAGAAGTAATTTAAAAATTATGACATACTAAGCATCATCTAAAATTTAAGTAGAATAGCTGTTAATATATATCTTTATATCTTTATTTATTTATTTATTTTTTATGAAATACATGCTCTTTGTATATTTTATATAAATTAATAAATAAACAAATATGTAAAATCATACATTCATTTTTTGAATGATTTTTCTTTTTGTATGAAAAATCATACAAAAATTTGTTCAATAAAAGACTTTGTAGATAACAAAAACAAATCGATAAAATAAAAGATAAATTTATAGTATTAAAAAATTGTATTCAAGAAATTAAACAATATAAAAAAAATCCAAAATAAAATTTTACTCTTAGATCACACATTATTTTTCATAAAAATACTTTCGGTGTAAGATTTTACAGCACAAAAAGCCTATTTTAAATGGGTGCTTTAAATCAATAATGATATGCGCTGCCCCCAAAATAAGAAAATTTTCCAAATCATACGCTAAAATCTTAATAATAATAATAATAATAATATTAATAATAATAACCTTTAATAATAACCTTTTTAATGTCGGACAAGTATCTTGAAATTTAGATTATTTCTTGAAAGGAAGGAAGAAAAAAGTTCTGGTATGCTTAAAATGTTAAAGCTTTTACAATTGTTATAATTTTTAAAAGAAAGCATAAAGCAAAAATTATCCAATAATCAACGTATTCAATAAATGACGAAATTAAATTATATTTTGTAATTGAAAATATGAAAAAAGTTATGAAATAAAAATTATCCACAAAAATTCAAAGGAATTAAAAAATAGTAGTTTAAAATGAATTTGGTCAGTGACGTTATTTTTAATTCTGATTAATCTACAAGATACGAACTAATCAGATTGTTAGATTTCAACGTGGCACTGAATTAATTCACCCCAATTATAACGAACATGCAGTAAAAAGATTCAGAGAACTATTTCATGTTAAAAAACTTCTATTGTTTGTAGATTTTTCTAAAAAAGTTTATCTTAGTTATTAATTAACACTAATTTACTTAATAAATACACTTTATAGTAGTTTTTATTTGAAAAGTAAATAAATACATTTTAGAAAATTTTAAGTTTAATTTTAATTATTTACAATGATGTAGTAGATGTAATCTAATTAAAATGAATCTATACATTTGTTTTTTTGCACCATATTTATCAAGAGAGGCGTACTTGAACATACTAACAACTCAAAAAAAAAAAAAAAAAAAAAGTATATATTTTATGAACTTCGAGAAAATTTTTTTATTGATTTGTGTGCTAAAATACAGCTCAACAGTTAATTCAGTTAAAATATAACCTAAAATTGAATTAAAATGAAATTAAAAGAAAAAAAAAATGTATAAGAAACAAAAAATTCTTTTTTCAAGAAAAGAAGGTGCAGAAATATTGTAACAACTCTAACTTTTTTCTTTTGTACATTGTACATCAGAAATTTTATAAATTTAAAATCTATGTACATCAGGTGAATATTTATAAATTTAAAACCTAGCTTCCTAAAAATAAAAAAGATAATATATTTAATAGAAGAAAATAAATTTAAATAAAATGAAAAATTTTGTAAATGTCTTAGTTTGAAAATGCCTTCATGCAGAACAGAGTCGTCATGCAGAACATGTCGTCATGAAGAACAGAGAATTTGATCAATTATTTTTGCACTAATTAAAATGAGTGCTGAATGTTTATTTCTCTAAAGGTTTTAATTCAATAATCGAAAAATGTATTAAAAAATTCACAACTTGATACAAAATGCAAAGCCTTGCGGCTAAACATAGCATGACTTACCAGAAAAAAAAAAAGGAAAAGGATTTGCATCAGACTCAAAGAAATTAATTAAAATCCTATACTACCTGAGAAACTGAACTTAAGAAATAATTACGATAAAGATCCAAACAAAGAAACTTTAACTTACCCGAAAATAAACTCTCTCAGAAAAGTGTATGATATGAGAAGTGGGACTCAAGTGAGTCTATAAGAGCGATGCTAACTAAACGTCTGATGCAAGGATAGGCAAGAGCATGGATGCACGGAGACAGAATGACACGACAGAGTTACTTTCACGCGCAGCTCTCTCTGAGACGAAAGATGGGCTCCAAGAGAAAGGCATTGGTTCCTGTTCTCTAGCCAAATGCGCTATGGTTGGGTATTACTGATCCCTTTATAACCCGACCCCTACAGTGCTCCCCCCTTAACGTTGCAGATATAGGGGGCACACAAAACAAAGGGTACAAGCGAGGGGGTATTTTATATTGGTGCTACTTATTTTCCTGCATTTCTATGGGTTTGGGTACTGAGTACAACTACTTTTCCCAACCCCTCCTAAAAATGTCATTTCTTTAGTTCCTTGTTTCGGTCCATAATTCTTAGACGCCCTACTTTTCTTGGTGTTTTTATCTTTAGCGTTGCAACACAAGAAATAAAAATCATATGAGTATGTTGGGGGGAGGGGGGATCTTTCTAACAGTCTTTCTGCTTGAAAGGCAATGATTCCCTTCTTTCCTACAAGAGTTTTCATATATGCGGACTATTTTATATTTGGGGGAGAAATGAATTTCTAAATAAGTAACCCCACCTCTGTGTCAAAACTATAACGGAATGCAATTTTATTACTGTCCTTTATTTATTTTAAATTTTAAAAATATATATTTAGCGTGGTGTAATTTTGAAACGAAATAATAAGTTATAGTTGTAAGAAATATTTAATAATCATTAACACTGAAGTTTAGTTTTTCGGTAAAATAAATAAATATTAAGATTATGTTTTCTTTTAATTTTTCAGTGCTTATAATTTTTTTTTTTTCAGATTTGTTCAGAAGATAATGTTCAACTGATCAAATGATTTCAATAATTAAGATTTTTTTTTTTTTTTTTTTTTTTTAAGTCGTATATATTTTTACTTAATTTTCAAGAAATGAATATTGTTAATATGAGTTATTATTAATATGAGAATTATTTTAACAACCTATTACTTATCCTGGATACCTCTATTAATGAGACAGTTTTTTTTTTTTTTTTTTAAATCCTTCAATAAAAAACTTTTCTATAATTTAACAAGCATAAGAACTGTCATTGTTTAAGAAAGAAAATGAAAATATTAAATAATAATAATAATAATAATAATAATAATAATAATAATAATAATGAAAATGAAAAAGAACAGAAAAGCAATAAAGGTAAAGTACATTTATAAACTTGTAACAGTAACTTAATAATTTTAAAGCTGTAATTTTTGAAGAAATAACTGTGTTCCCTTATGATTATATTAAAAAAATATATATATATAGAAAATTGTTACACAAGGAAAATTTTAAAAATATTTTTCGTTCCATGCATGCCATGTTAGGTTAGCTTTTTACACTTTTCAAAACACATCATTAGATTGCGTAGACAAACATGTGCTCAATGTAAATTGATAAAATATAAAGTAATGTAAAGTAATCATTTTAAAACATTTATCCCTAAATTACGATAGCTATCATCTTTTACGCTTTTTAGCTATCGGAAATTTTTAATAGAAAATTTTTATATATTTTTGTAGTAGTTTTCACTAATTAAGGTAAACGCACCAGTAGTGGACCCTGTATCAATAGTGGACGCTTTTAATTTTAAACTCGGAAAATAAGCTACCTAATAATTCTGAAGATTCGAGCAATGTTCAGGAAGGAAGTTACAGTCCTGTACTTAAGCTATATTACCCCCCCCCCCCCCCCCAATTCCATAAAAAAAAAAAAAAAAAAAAAAAAAAAAAAAAAAAAAAAAACATGAAAATACAATGCAAACTAAATTTTAAATGATGAAAAGAAAAAAAAGAATAGCTTGTTCAACGATTTAACAAAGAGTAATTTCAAACTAAACTGCATTGTGCGCCCCCCCCCCCCACACACACACACCATTTTTTTTCCTCTTTCATTTTTCTGAAGTGGACAAGTGAAATGAAAATTCACGCAATTTCTCTCTTTAAATATTCTTTTTTTTCGTTTAAATATTCTATCTGTTTTAAGAGATCTTTCTTTTCTTTTCTTTTTATTTATTTATTATTATTATTATTTTTTTTAAGCTCAGGAGACTAATGCAAAAGTAAACATATGAACATATTATAATATGTGCATTTAAGACTAATATTTTATGACATCTGCTAAGAAAATAAGATTAGTAGCGCTTTCCTTTTTACCACTCTTTATTGATCTTGATCCTGAATCAATTATCCCAAGCACACAAATAAAACATGAGTATTATACTTACTAAATATCTCGGTCGTAAACCAAATTCTTCTACCATGCATACAAGCTAATTTAGTGCTTAAGGACTTGTCGGATTACCATTAATGTTACAGAACCTTCAGTCACGTAAAAAATAACCTTCGCTTTAGTTTATGCATTACCCTCAGGATATGGATAATGTTAAACTGTTAATGATTCTTTTATTTGTAGGATCGTGTTATTATTAGGCTAAAAAGGAAACTATATCTTTTAAAAATATTTAGAAGTAATCTAAAGGAAAGAAGATCATATATTTTAATTATTACATTATTAATAATACACTCTATTAAAAGTATATATATATATATATATAAAAAAAAAAAAAAAACTATTTAATTAGTTTCAGTTAGTTGTTTAATGTATGCCCTTATTAAAAGATATGACTGTTTATGAGAGTATCATTTTGATTTTTGTTACATTAGAAGAAAGCCAAGCAGAATTTAGAATCTTTTGAGATGTCCATTAAATTAAGATGAATTCAGCCGATATTATCAAAAGAGTAAAAATATATTTTGTTAGTAAATTCTTTCTACTCTTAATATTATTATTATTATTACAGAATTTCTTTTCCTTTTTTGCGAAAAATGTATGGAAATAAAACATAACATAAAGTTAAAAAAAAAAAAAAAAAAAAAAAAAAACCTTTTAAATAAATTATTTGTGTACTGTTACATATTTTATAATATTTCAGGGTTGAAAATTACGTAAGCTTCGGAAAACCACGGAAAACTCCAAAAGGTTATGGTGACAAGACTATGACGACTTGGGTTTGAGCCCTGCACCTGCGGTCTACCAGAATCGAGAGCGAAATCTCTGGGCTACACCTAGGCTAGCATAGGTAAAAATATATATTAAAATAAAATTAATCTGAGGCATTTGCTTCTGAAGTTGAACAGTTTAGTGCAACGTATTATAAATCGTTATGCAAGTAGCTTAAAACATGATATTTTATCAAAATATAATTTTTAATCTTAAAAAAAAAAAAAAAAAAAAAAAAAAAAACATTAAAGACACTTGAAAACTCTATTTTTGTATGGGAAAAATTATGTAAAATATTTAAATTATTTCATGGAAAATTTACAAAGAAAATGTTACCGTTTGTTATAAGTATAAAAATTATTGTAATTTTTTATTAATGATTTAATTGTTATAATAATTTTACAAAATTGAGATATACAAAATAGAAAAAAAAAAAAAGAAAAAAAGAAAAGAAAAAAGAAAGAAAGAAAGAAAGAAACATATATTTACAGCTAACCCTGCTTCTGAGTTTATGTTTGTTTTTGCTTTTATTTTTATTTATTATCTAAGGTTAATGAAGAGGTTCTTTTAAAAATCTTTGACACATTTTTAATATATATTGAAAGTTGATTGATTCCACTTTAGAAAATCTGATTTAATTTAGCAAACAAATATTTTGTAAAATAATTTAAGTCATTTAGGCTTTCCCTTACGTGTATGCCATGTCTTATTTATTTATTTATTTTTTCCTTTTCAACTGTTGTCTTATTGAATGTGGTATATTTAGATGGATTTTGATACCTAACGCTTCGCGAACTCTATTTCATTTGTAATTAAAAGTATTAAATTTCTTGTTAGTTTCTATTTTCACATTTTTTACACTTTGATTAATGTTTTTTTTCTTAATAACACAAGTATGTTAATATTGATGCTAGAACTTCCTAGTAGAGTATAGTACATCATCATCCAAAAATGACGGTTTTGTTACATAAGAATACGCAAAAGGCATGAGTTACAGATTTTAGGTACTTTTGTTCGTTTTACTATATCGATCATTTTTATAAAATAAAATAAATTTGGCGTGATAAATACTCTTCAACGTAATATGCCAAACTCTTTTACTAATTGCTTAGTTCGATATGATCTATCATTCCTTCATTGATATTTAATACATTATGGTGTACACAAATTTAATAAAAATAATTTTGACAATTCTACTGTATCTTTCATGTCACGTTATAAATACAGTAACCACAGCTTAATAAATTCACTGGTAAATGAAATCAGCCGCTTAATCTGATCAAATTGCCAGAACCAGAATCAAAACAATACACACCAGTTTTAAAACCGCCGCTTAATAAAATCAACATCACCGGTTAATAAACTCAAAAAAAAAAAATATCTTCAAAAGTAAAAATGCCATTTATGCACGCTAAGCAAATTTTTATTTATACTGTGTCTTTTTAAAATAGAAAATAAATAATCTCTATGTTCTCTCTCGTTGTTGAAAAGTTTACATTTAAAGCATATTTACAAATTAAACATGCCCTATCACTTGTTTTAATAACAATATCAAGGAATGTATTCTTCAAAACGTGGTAATAAGTTACAAATTTGATTTGGTTCGCATGTGATATATATATATTTTCAATTTTTTATTATTAAAAGAGAATTTCTAGTTCTTATTCTGAAATAACTAAGAAGCAAGAGTCTTAAAAAAAAAAAAAAAAAAAAAAAAAAAAAATTAAATTTTAAAGAAAAACGTGGATTTTTGGCAAAGTAATGATGATTTTTCCTCAAAGAAAAGCATATCGGAACTTGGAATGTATTTAATTTACTTACTTTAAAGTAACAATTAATTAATCATCTGACAAATGTTAATTAATATTGTTTATTAATTCCATTATTTGACACCTTATGAAATTTCTTTCCAAATTCAGGGAAGTAATACCTTTTTCATAAGTGCAGAAACGTTCGCCGCATATAAAAATTAGCCACTTTATAAAATCACTTTGGCTGAGAACGAATGTGATTTGAATAAGCGGCGGGTACTGTATTTTGTTATTTCTACATGTATGTCTTATTGTTAATAAAAATAACTGATTAATGAAAATATGTTAACAAAATACCGGAATACGAATACCACGAGCTTCAATTCTATGGAAATTAAATTTGATATAATGTAAATTTAACACACAAATATTTTTCGCACATACATTTAAAAAAGTGACAAGTATATATGTCCTAATTTAGGATTTTTGAAGCGCAAATGTTTTTATACTATTTATTTTATGTGATTCTATTCAAAGTGCAAAGGGGACAGAAAAATACCAATTTGAAATAAAATTTATATTTTAATAAATTTGAAGATATGATCGTTAGAATCTCGCATCAGTCTTTCTGGTTAAGTTTTAAAAATGATTTGAAAATCAAGTAGTTCATATGAACAATATATACTAACAGTAAAAATACACAAAATTTAAATTGTATATATACAATGATGTCAGTTGTTATACATTTCAAAATTTCAAAGTTATCTTACGATTTCGAAAACAATTTTTAAATATTTGAAATTGTTATGATAGGTACTTTTCCTTATAATCGTGTTAGAATTGAAAAAAAAAAAAAAAAAAAAAAAAAATCGCATAATGAATTAACTAAGATAAAACCACAAAACTATTCTTATTTAATTATTTAATTTAATTCTTTCTGATACCACCGTTCTTACTGACATAATTAGAAAAGCTTTTGCATCTTTGTAAACATAAAACATCTGATAGCTTCCAAGACATTAAACAGCTTTTTATGTTTATAAATATATTTTATATTTCTTTGATAATTATTAATTTTAAACGCTATTAAATTATTCGTGATCGAAAACTATTTTATAACTATTTCTTTTCTTTTCTTTTTTTTTTTTTTTTTTTTTTTTTTCAAGATGAAACTATATTTATTCACATTTTTAGATCATTAAACTACAATTAAAAAAAAAAATTATTGTAGTTCCGACATATAAATGTTTATTATTATTAGTATTAGTATTATAAAATTAGATTTTTATTACAAATTTTCTTCTCGTGATATTTTTAAAAACTTGTTAATATGTAATTTATACTCAGAAGCATTTATAAAAAAGAAATAGACGGCGTCTATTTGGTCAAATGGGCGTTGGATTCTTAAATTATAATAAAGACGGTTGAAAAGATTTATCACAGAAATAAGACTGCGTCTTTGTGTCTATTTTTATTAAACAGTTTTTATCTTCTTAAGGAAATTAGTTAATAGCGAAATGCTGCCATGCACGAAAAACTTTGAGAAAATTGTTGCTATCGTAAGCACTAGATGTCGCTGTATGTCAAAACCAAGGCATAAAGCGGATGTCAAAACAGCTTCAGAGAGAAAAAATCTCTCTGCCGTTTTCTGGAAAAGCAAGCTTTTACATTAATAATTTTTCATTTAATAAATGCTTTTATTACATGATGTGAACCAAGGCCGCAGACAGAAATTTTTTTCGAGGGAGGGGTTGATAAAGTTTAATACAGTATATGTAAAATCGAGTAAAATACAAATTTATCTTTTTCCTTGTAAGTTCGGGACGGGTTGGCTGAATTTTTTTTCATGGCTTGTGTTAAACTGGAATTAGCTGATTTTTTTTTCCCCTTTGGGTCGAGTTCATGATCGGGTTCAGTTTAGTTTTTAACGAGTCGGGTCGAGTTCACAGCATACTTAAAAGAAAAAAAATAAATAATAATAATTGTAAAAAGAAAGAAAGAAAGCAAAGAAATCTCAATAATGAGCAGAGCTTTATTTGATGGAAATGTAGCTGTATAACTCATAAAAGTAAAATAGCTCATAACTAATTATACGCATATCCAAATTATTAAAGTAATTAAGGAGATGATGGGCGTTCAAAACCATTGAAAATCGATCTTAGAAATTACTGACTTAGAGTTACGAAAGTTTCCATACATGTTCATTAACATGTATCAATATTAAACATATTAAAATCTCTCGAAAAGTATTTAAAAGAAAAAAAAAAAAAAAAAAAAAAACTCCATGCTGTTGAGTTTTTAAAACCTTTTCCTCGATTTTACATTATTATAGTTTATCAATAAATTCTAAATTTGATTGTGCATTAATTTATGGATTGACAGATAAGGTTGATTTTTTTTTAAAACTATGTTTATATTTGAATGTTAAAAATTTACATGAAATTTCAGCATTCAAACATATAAATATTTTAAAAATATTTTTAAGTCCTTATGCACGCAGTTTTCCCAAATTCCTGGAAACTGTGCTTATCCTCTGACAAAAAGATGATTATTTGTCAGAATTTTTTTTTATTTCCTAAAGGCAAATATGCATTTCTTCAAATAATTATTTTTTCTCTTTGTAAAATAATTTGAGGAGACAACTTGTAGTATAAACAGAATAGAAAAATCACATGCTTCGCATAGTTTATAAACACTTTCCAGCTATACTTACACATCACAACTTTTGACCTTCCATGTATTTTACCTCCCTAATGGCGTCTTAAACTACACACACACATATACATACATAGTGGAAGAATAAAACTTCAAAAAATTACCTCAGACGTTTTCTTTTAAAGAAAAACCATGTAATATATTGAATTTGTCTTGCATATTGTCTAAAAACAGAAAGGAAGAAAAATATAATTTCGCTTTTAAATATGGAGAAAGGAGTCTCCCCAAAGCTGCATTATAGCTTTGTTTCTAAATCTAAAAATTAAAAATGTTTTTTTTTTTTTTTTTTAAGCTCCGTATATCATCTAAAATTTATATATGCCTCAGTCTACTGAAAAAATCCTCTTACACTAAACATTTACATTGAGCAATTTTCATTTATATCTTTTAATGTATATTAATACGTTTGTGGTACTCTGTAAAACGTTTAATTACCCTAATCACACTTTCTCCTCCAGGAAATATTGCTTTGTGAATCTTAATAATGTATCTTAATTTAGTTATGTTGTATGCAGTACAAAGACATTAAAATATTTTTTACATTTATACTTTTTATACATAACACTAAGTATTGGAATCCTCATGGGTTTTTTTGTAGACAAAAACGCTCGTGCTGTTTATACCATTTTCCCATTTTCTCATTTTCCCTAGTGAACTCGAATGGGAGTTAAAACGCGGTTAAACGGAGAAACAGACAGACAAACTAAAATCATAAACCCTTTTCAAAGTCTCAATAAACGCCATTGAAGGTTAAATTTAAGTTCTCAGTATCTAATAAAAAATAATGCAAATTTTCAAACGATCATAAAAATTAAACAGTTATTATATCCAACAGAATTTTTGGATAAACAATAAACAGTTAATTATCTTTTTGATACGTCTGTGCATATAATTGTGCACTATTTTTTTATTTTTATTATTATTATTATTATTTTTTTTTTATATTCATAAACTTGAATAAATTTTTTATTATTTATATGCTTTATACATATGGAAAGTTTATTTTCTAATGATAAATGTGAATGAAGTAAAAATTAAAGAATATAGTTTTATATTTATTATTATTATTATTTTAGAGTTTACTTTGGTTTATGAGATGTTTCTTGCAGGACTTATGAAAGTCCCTTGATTGGAAAAATACAGTTTTTTCTTTCGAATGTTAATGTTGAACCATTATGATCTTAAACTTGAGACCATGACAATTGAAATGCATGGAATAATTATGTTGTTGAACCCTTCAACATTATACAATATGATATACGTGCAGTAGGCAAATTGGTCGTGTGTTGTACTTTGAAATAAAGTTAGCCTTAATAATATATATATATTTCTAGTGAAGTTTTCAATTAGTTTCATTTTATTTCATTCAGTAGTTTATTTTTCTGTTTTATGTAGTTATTTCAGTAGTAAAGTCCAGACATTTTCTGGAGCAAAATATTCACGTATTTTCTTTGCATTAAGCTATCATTTTGTCATTATATCAATTTTTTTCCACTGAAAATTCAGCGCTTTTATTTGTATATTAGGAAATCGTCTCAAAGATTAAGTGTAAAGCTGAATTCTTAAACTGAATTTATCTAAATAAAATTTATTATAGAGCAAAAAAAAAAAAAAAAATAAAATAAAATAAAATAAAATAAAATAAAACAAAATAAAATCACATGCTATATCCTCTTTACCATCATTGTTAGCTTTCGTCTTTGAAAATGATAAATTATCATATGAAAAAATATAATGAGAAGTAATATATAATTCTAAAATCATAGAATTAGTAGATAGCGGTTTTGCTTAATTCGCTGAAATTTTTGTAAAAATTGATAATTAATACTTCTAAATATATTCATATTTCATAAATACATCAGATACTTTTTAGCAGGTAAGATTATTAAAAATACTTTTGGAAAACTTTCAAAAATGACCTCACTTATTATTATTATTATTATTATTATTATTATTATTATTCAAAATAAAACTAATGTGATTATGACATTAAACTATCTTAAACCAAACTTTCTATGAATAAAACTATTTCCATTGTTTGTGCAGCATGAAAAGCGAAGCGCCCTTTATCGAAAGATATTACTTATGACTTATGAGAACTTTAATGATAATGAAAATTAAAATATAATGAGAAAAGTAAAGAAAATATATATATATATATAACAGAATTGTAAAAATATTAAAAAGAATTATTTTTAAATATTTATAATAATAATTTAAAAAAAAAACCTTTATTATTATTATTATTACTATTATTATTATTATTATTATTATTATTATTTGTTATTGTTAATTTTCAGATAGAATTAATTTTAAAATAAAATTGTAATGTATAAGATTTCATTTGAAAGAATATTTTTACAAATAATTGAATTAATATTGCTATTAGTAAGATTATTATACATATTTTACTTACTTTCACATTTCAGCTATTGTAAAGAAACAAGAAGAGAAGCAAGTTGCGTTCAAGCTGCAATAAAAATGCTCTATAAAACGAAGGCTATTTTAAGAAAAAATGACTTCAAATCAAAGTCCATGCCAATAAATTCAATGTCACTGTTTGCGCAGTAAGAAATGCTCCGTAATTTTTCTGGCCTTCACGCTTGGTGAATGAAATATTAATAATAAATATAATGATAAAAATGTTTTAAAATTATCATTAATTTATCAGTTTCGACAATAAAGTTTCAATAATAAAGTTGTTAAAATTGTCGCTATGTTACCACGCTAATGTGAACTTTACCTTTAAGAATTTCGTGCCTTTTTTCTTCATCAAACGGAAATTTTCAGACAGACTTTGGAGCATGCTTTTCTGAATCTAAAAGCTGCAATTTTAATTATGCTGCTAGATTTTTTTTTTTTAATATCAATTTCGATGGTAATCAAGCATATATCGATAGATAAAAATATTACTTATTGTAAATTTAGCGATAATGGAATTTAAAATAGCAAAATATGTTTTAAAAATGTAGCAACTATTTTGTGAATTCTAATAGCATTATATAAGTTATAAAAGAAAAAACTTTGTCAAACTTTGAAAAATATAATAATTGAAAAAAGTAAAAAAAAAAAAAAAAAAGAAAGACTTATGAACATAATTATTATTAGTTTACATACCTCTTACTGATCCAAATTTAATTTTCCTTCACATATGACTTAATTTAATGAATTTCAATATAAAGTTTTAACTTATAATATTTATAATAATTTATGTATATTGAATTAAATTAATTTATATTTATTACATATGAAATATTTATAATAATTTTATACATAATAATACAATAAATATAATGTGTAACAGCATTATCTAATACCATTGTGAATAAAAATTACTTCGAATTAAAACCATGCCAATAAGTTCGATGTCAATATTTAAGCAGTATAAAAAAATTCTACGACATTTCTTTGCAATTTACATTTCTGGATGGTATTGTGTGCGAATTTTTTTAATTTTTAAGTAGATTTGTGTTTAAAATTGACATTAGTTTCTTTGTTTACACAATAAAATACAAACATTTTCTAAATACTATAAGAATTCAAAAATATTTTTCTGCATTAAAACAGACATGTCTGGTCTTAAATCAGCTTTGGAACAAATTTGTTACTGTCAAGAATAGCTTAGGATTTTTATAAGTTTATGTAAAACCTTATCAATTTTGTTGTGAGATTCTTACAAGTTTATCTACAACCTTATCAATTTTGTTGTGATTTCATTGATTTTATGTAAATTACAATACAATGCTTTAAATAAAATAATATTAATCTTATGTATAAAAACTTAAATATAAAATTATGTTTTTTTTCTCTGCATATAAATAAGCACTTTTATCTTTGTTTCTAGATATTTTTCATATTTAATTCTATATTCAGCGTTACTTTTAAATAGATTTGTCTTTAAAATTGACATTAGTTTCTTTGTTTACGCAATAAAATACAAACATTTTCTAAATAATTCTAAATAAACATTTTCTAAATAATAAGTATCATATCATACGTATAGATATGATAATATACTTAAAATATAATACTAAAATGCTAAATTTTACAAATTTCTCTATAATTGAGTTTTAAATTGTTAAATATCATGAAAGTTGTAGGCAATAATTTGCATAGCTATTAACAGATTTATTTTTAAAATGACGAAAATCGTTCTTTTAAAGAAATATTTTGGAGCATTAAAAAAAAAAAAAAACTTTTAAGTACCGTTAATGTTAATTTAAACACCCGTTACTGTTTAAAAATCTCCTACAAAAATAATTTAAGCTCAATGTCGTAGCTAAAGTAGCAGAAATATTTTTCAAAAATATAATTAATAATATCGTTATATAGAATAATATTTAGAAAATTTCATATTTTAGTCGTTTGAAGCATAACGAATACGCCAGTAACATGCAAGCTACTTTGAAGCAGTGGCGAAAATACTGACTAAAACAATACACCAAACATAGCTAATGCTATAGATAAAAGAAATACTTTGAATTAAAGTCCGCGTCAAAAATTTCAATGTTAATGTTTGGGCAATGAGAAAACTGCCAGATGATTCTTCTCTATCGCATTTAACATATTGGATGATACAATGCGTACATACCATTTTCTTCTTCTTCCTCTTCTTTTTTTAAAAATTAAAATATTGTTTTGTAACTCCACTAAATATCTCTTTCCACAATAGAGTATGCAATTTTTCTTTTATCTAAAAAATAGAAGAATCTTAAGCTGTTCTTCTTGAGTTTACCAAATTTGCTGTATCGATGTAGGCGTAAAAAGAATTTTTTTCTCTGGATTTTACAAATGCTGTTTTTACTAGTATTGTTTTATGTTCTCTTGGAAACTGCTCTAATCGTTTAGTAATATCATATTAAAATGCTAAAAGTTGATGCTAATATTTAAGTTAAAACTTTATATATTAGTTTTTTTTTTTTTTTTTTTTTTTTTTTTTTTCAATTTAATATTAAAAGATATTTTGTAAAGCTTCACTTATTTTATAATACAATTTCTACTAATTTATATAGACCCCTTACTGATAAAAAATAAAACTTTTCATCCAAAATGTAACTTTTAGCTTACTTATTTTAATTTTATCTGTAACAATCTTTTAAACGTAAATTAATTATATTCTTACTAACACTTTTATACATACTTTACTTACTTTTATATTTCAGCCATAATTCAGAAGTACTAAACGGTGCAAACAGCGTTCAAGCTTCATGCAAGCGCCATCGAAAGTGCTCAGTAAGTTAGAAAGACCTACTTTGACCGTGGCCGTTCATCCGAGAGTTCTAAAGGTCATCTCAAACTTTCATGACTTTGATACCAACGTGGGTTATCGTTGACATTGATATAAAAGTAATGGTAAAGCTTCATGTATCTTTCTTCATGGACATTAAAAGATAAAGATAAGGAATAATTTGTTATACGAAGTGATATAATGTTTCTGAACACAGATACATTGAATTCTGAAGTAATGCGCATTTATTTTGTTTTATAGAGGTTCACTTTTTATACACAATTTATTTATGTGTTTTATGATTTTATTTTGTTGTTATATTCTCCCAATTGTAATATGAAAAGTTTTGATTAAATGTGAAAATACAAAGACTGTATAAGGGGGGAAATTCATCCATGAAAATCTGATTTCAGAGTAAATAAATAAATAATAAAAATATAAAAAAAAATCTTCAGTAATAAAGAAATATTTTTAACCAAAAATTTCTCGTTTTATCCAGATACTTAAATGTTTGCTATACAGTACATAGAAATTATGAAATATTATTTTAGTTTTAACTCAGAGCTGCCATAACCATCCCGATTTTTTTAATACCACGATTTCCATAAAATTAGGTTGGTTTTATTTAATCACAGATTTCCCATTATTAGATAAAACTACAACTTCTATTAAAAATTTTTTTAATACTGAAAAATCCAGACTATTGGCAACTCTTTAACCGTAATGCAAGAAATGACCTTTGTACCAAAAATTTATTTTTATACTATTTGCTTTTAAAATTGCATAAATATATTGAATGAATTTTTTGAGATATATTTATGTGTATTTATTTATTTATTCTTTTTTTAACACAGTTCCTTCAAAAAACTTATAAATGGTTTTTCAATACACAGGTTTTTAAAACTGTTAAAGGCGAAGATTTTTGGTACTATAATATTGTTTTGTTATTTAAAAATAAATAAATAATGTAAACCTGTTATTTTTTATAAATTCCTATGGTACTTTAAATTATGTGAACCGTTGAATATAAAAATTTTATAAATCGAAAAAATTATCAGCCTGAATTTTTGTTTATTGGACGACGAAATTTCGTTTTATAAAATATAAGGGAAAATTATTATAAAGTAAAAGAAAAAAAAAAAAAAAAAGTTTAATTTATTAAAGGTTTCAGTTCGAAAAAACAAAATTTTTAATTTATATATACATCTATGTAACCCTCTGCGCAGAATCCGATCAAGCCAAAAATAGGCCCAAGGCCTAATGCGCATTCAGGAAACCTACCAATCATTTCCCCCATTGTTTTTACCACTCTTTGGACAAAAAAAAAAAAAAAAAAAAAAACGACTTAATTTTTTTTTTTTTTTGCTATTTTACCTAAAAATTCCTATTTCAGTAAAATGTTACCTTTTTAAAACATTTCATTTCGTTTACAGATGTAAAGCTTTTATGAAGTGTTGTTTTCAAAAACACATGCAAGTAATCTTAATTTACTACTATGTCGCAATAATTTAGTTTTTGATATTTAAAGTATGTTTGATTGAACTTGAATTTAAAAAGAGCGTAATTTCAGTGTAAATGGATTTTGATTATGAAGTTTATACTAGAAAGTGATCGTCTATCGCTGTAACGCGGTAAATATTATTACCACGAATAGTTCGTACTTGCACTTATTTTATTACTGTTATTTTTTAATATTATTAAATGTAATTTCTTCACATGCTGCCTTTTCTCTTAATTTATAAAATGTATTATATTGTAAATTATTTAAAATAATCTGGTGTGGCACTCACACGACTTTCTCTTACCCTGCATTTCAATACTATACAGACATATTGCAGATTAAGAGGAAAGATAACAAGTATTGTAATAACCTACGTAAAAAACAATTCAAACTAGATTTAAAAACAGTATTATTTGACAAATAGTTCTGTGTGAAAGGGCCTACTACCCCCTACAATAACCTGTTTCAGTATTGTACCTGGATCTATATAGAATTCAAGGACGTTATTAAAATTAAAAATTCATTCCAAATTTTTCAGGCAACTTTCACGCACACCGCTTCTTGAAACTTATCAATTTTGATCAAACTTTTCAAGTAGCATAAACTCATATGAACTTCAAAATACAACAGCTGAATTGTCTGTAATTATTTGTTGATAAGTTACGCTGATATGTGACATATACAAACAGTAGCCATTATAAACTTGACTTTAGTATTCAGCGAAAATCAAAACGTGTAATTATACAAAAAACGTATGTTGAAAATTTAATTAAAAAAAAAAAAATACTTTATCTAACGTAGGGGTATGAGGAATTACTTTTAATTCTTTAGCAGTTTCTCTGTACATGGTAAAATATTATATTAAAGCACATCCACCAATTACATCAAAAAAAAAAAAAAAAAAAAAAATCTTAGTTATTTGTAGTCTTGTACGCCGTCTATAAATTATGTACAAACAACACTGTGTACTTAAAATATAATTCTATATTAATGACACACAGCACAACCTAAAATGCGCTTCCATCAATTTCCAAGTATATAATACCTCTATATTCTAGTAGTTCTTTTCGGTAGCCATGCAAACGAGTGATAAACCATTTTCATACCATATTCTACATGAAACATGCTTTTATGCATGTAAAAAACATACGTTCATTTCATTTTGTTAAGTGCAGCGTATAGATATTAAACTATATCTATCAAAAATTTCGCCCGTAAACTAATGTATTTGATATTTAAATTAAAAAAACTTCTTCAGTCTTGTTTTTGCCTCCAAGGTGGCAGTACATGTTTGGCACATGAAGAAGAAAAGCCACGTTCTTTTGAAACCGGTAATGTGTTCGTTAATTTGATGGCGTGTGAAAAAGTTTTTGAATTTAAATATTAATTCTACACAAGTTCTTTATTTTAGAATTGTAATGTATTTGAATTTTCTTGGATGTCCTTGCACACAAACCATTTGCTTGATCTCTACGAAAAGTTTAGTGTAGCATCGTTTTATGATGAAGATTTCGAATACTGTGTTTGGACTTCCTCCTTCTATTTGTTCATGGATTATACAGTAAAACCTCTCTAAGTTGGACACCTACGGTTCCAAGAAAAAGTGTCCAACTTATAGGGGTTAGACATAATGTTAATGGATGCATTCCGTCCCGAGAAAAAGCGTCCAACTTAGAGGGGTGTCCAACTTATAGGGGTGTCCAACTTGAGAGGTTTTACTGTACTGATAACAGACAGACACCCAGACACACACACCAGCCGCTAAAACCTGTTTTTTGGATTCAGAAAACTTCAGGACGTGTAAATAAATAAAATAAAATAAAATAAAATAATGTGGGAAAATTTTACCCAAAAACAATACTTTATGTTCTATACATAAAATATATGAAGTAAAAATTGTTTTCTGTAGGGAAAAAAATGGAAAAAAAAAAAAAAAAAATGGAATCGATTTTTTGTACCAAAAAGTAAATTAAAGAATGCGTCTACCTTAAAAGTAACAATGAATAAAGAAATGAAAAAGCATCAAGATAAAAGCAAAAGTAATAATAATAATAATAACAATAGATAAATAAATAAAATTATTTCCTGGATAGGATTAATTTAGAAACCGAGTTTAATTTTTGTTAAAGGTTTTTGCACTTAACGCATTGGTAAATTTTTAGATTCTGTAATAAACTTTCGTATAATTTAAAATGAGGTCAGGGCTGCTAACAATTGTGATCTTCTAACACCACTATCCCAATAGAAATATATTTTGTTTTATTTAGTAACGAAAAATCAGCAATTAAATTAGACGAAGATAACTAATTTAAAACTTAATGTTAGAAAACCGGAAGAACCAGCATATAAGTAAGGTGGTGTATACTATGATAACGATGTTAATATATATATATATATATTTTCCGAAATTTAAAACCAATAAGCAATTCGGATGCTTCATTCATTGTTAAAGGAATATATATATATTAAAAAATGGTTAAGAGTTTGTAGTGAATTATTGATTATATACATTTATTACATCAGAAACCGTTTGCATTTATTTTTCGTCGCGAAAAGAATTCTTCCTAGAAGCGAAAATTCTTTTTTGTATATTGGGAGTTCATTTACTCTAATCTGTAATATGGTAAATTTCAGTATTGTGTGTTCACTTAAAAATTGTGGTCATTAAATATGCCATTCATTTTAATTGATTATCATTATGCTCACATCGTCATCACATAGCACATCTTAAAGATCAATATCATTAAGATTTTTTTTTTTTTAATTTAAATTGACTTTAATTTTTTTTTTGTGTGTGTGTGTTTGCTTTTGATATATACAATATAACGTTAAAAGCTTTATTTCTGAGAGATTTTTTTAATGTATACCTGTCTGTAGTTATTGCAATCTGTTTGTTTTACGGTTATTTCAATAGAATAAATTTCACTTGTTAAAAAGAGGTAATTATTGCAATTGCAATAGAAAACGATATTTCACCATTGTAAGTAAATAGGCCAAAATTAAAACGCTGCACTTTCTTTTCGTACTATTTTATTACACTTTACTCGGATAATTCAAACTTGTCGATGGTTCTTTGTTCATAGCAGTTTTTGATACATGCTATATGCTTGTTTTAAAGTTAATCTTTTGTGTAACTGTACTTCTTTCAGTAGTATATAATCAGTCAAAAAAATTTATTTAACTTCGTATTTTGTGAGAAGTACTATCATTCGTAATAGCCCTTTTGATTTCAATATGGCAATGGTTATCCAGCTTATTCTCTCGAAAAAATTCTAAATTAAAAAGAGCGATATTTAATAGCTGCTTAGTTATGTTGAGCGCGTGAAAGTCTTTGTTTGCTTGTTTGTTTGTTATTTACATTATTCTTTAGAGCTGATGGCGCCCACCATTCCATAACCTTGTATTGAGATATTTTCCTGAAGCTTTGTACAACACTATAAAATATGTGACTGAATTTGTTACTGCCAACGAGTTTCAAATTATAAATATCTAGAAAAATTAAACTTTTCAGTTTTTTGTACGTTTTAAAAATATCTAAATAAGGTAATTATGTGGTAATTTTTGTAAGTTATGTATTTTATTTTGTACAAAGCAGTATTTTTGGTATTTATCAGAATAGTATTTTTGAGTATTTTAGTATTTAGTTAATGTTTTTAGTAAGTGAAGAATACCAACAATTATTTACCCCGTGTCTGTGGGAAATGTACTTGATTAGGTACAAAAGAGAGATTAAAAAATAATTTTTTTAAATGTTTTAAAAAGCATTATAAGGATTTTTAAAGTCACGAAGATTTCTCACAAAAAAAAAAAAAAAAAAAAAAAAAATCAACACCTGAAAATTAATTTTTTTTTTTTTTTTTTTTGGTAATTTTGGTTATTTTTAACTGCAGATGTGTATCGTTTTGCTTCAAATTAGGCAGAAAAAAAGAAATTTAAAAAATACTTCAAATGATCAGTAATTAAAAAAAAAAAATAACATGGCGTTTGGTTCCTTAATATAAATCCTTTCTTTAATTAATAATTCATACTGCTTTTGTTAATATTACATTTATATCTTCTTTTCTTTTCTTTCTTTCTTTTCTTTCTTTCTTTTTTAATAATATTTTTCGTGTTTAAATTGCTCAGTTAAATAATGAAAATATAATAGTTTTCATCTTCTTCTTTTTTTCTTTCCTTCAGTTCAGAAAAATTATCTATAAAGTCTGAGTAAAAGTATTCTAGGAAATGTTGTCACTCTTCATCATTGAACTATATTATTTGTTTTCATTAATTTGCAAATAAAGATATGTATATAAATGTATACAAATATATCACAGGCTTACTTTAGAAATATATTCACGGTTTCAAATTAATTTTTAGTGATAGTTCGCTTTATAAAATTTTTGTGAAAAGCTATCGATGAAATTTTGATGAAATTTGAATATTTGGTGATTATTTAATATTTATGAAACGACAAATGCTTTAAACTTTAACAACGATCTCTGATATACTCGTATATCAAGTAAATAATATATAGAACTATCTTCTTCTTCATCTACTGCAAAATACATTAATTTAATAAATTAATTTATTGAATGACAGGTCTCTTGACGTGTATGTCTTGAAAAGTCCCCACAGGTATAAAAATTAAAATTAAACTAGTATTAAAAAAAAAAAACCCCTTAAATTATATATATATATATATATATATATATATATATATATATGTATGTATACATACAGTCGAACCTCGTTAACTTCAATTACTTTTAACCTGAACTGTTTCTACAATCCTCTTCAAAATGAAGATTAGTTGCTGATATCATTAACACTGATAACATGAGCAAATTTTTTATCGCCCTTGAAATTCACGCTAACGAGGTTTGACTGTATATATATATATATATATATATATATATATATATATATATATAATACGCATGTGTATTCTTTTCCATTCACCAAGTTACACAATAGTTTTTATTATTATTATTATTATTATTATTATTTTTAAAGTCGCATATAAAATAAAGTTCAAGTGAACGCTACTTTCAATTAATATCTAAAAATTGTATGACAATAGCCATCACAAAACTTTCTTCTATATATCCCTATACAAATTCCCACAATACAAATTATTTATTATAATTATTATTTATCAAAATTATTTTCCATGTTTTATGCAAACGATAATTTCGTCCTACAAAGATATAACACTAAATTTCCACAAAAAGCCAATTCTGTGCTCGACAAGCTACATTTTAACAAATATGTTCCTTTTAATAAAAAAAACTGATAAATTTGTTTTGAATTATCCCAGATCTATGGTTTAACCATTATTGTTTAAAGGTTTTGACGATTTCTTTCGAGAGATGCTCATATTGTAAATTTACAGCCCCCAGGGAAGGGGGACTCAGATAACTTCCTTCAGAATGTGAAACGATGTCCTACATATACATAATTTATTTCCTAGCTGACTATTTTTATAATAAACGATTCTTTTTAATTTAGTAATGGTTCCTACATAATAATCCTCATTGTTTACATTCATATAAAAAATATGGAAAAAGGAGTGGCAATGGCAGTTTTTCGTTGATTTTCACGAAAAACTGATGTATACTTTTTTATATCAAGGTGCAACTACATATAAATTCTGAGCTAGAATTGCTACAAAATTTTTGTCAGACACACAGACACAGGGGGAAATAGACAGAGATTTTTCTAAAAATTGACAGTTCGTATTCTGGCCCTCTCAAAACGCGATAATTTATAGAAAATCGAAGTCGAAAATGTTTATGAAACCAATGTTTTCTTATATATAAATTCTGAATGAGATATGAAACATTTGTCAAAATGGAAAAAAAAAAAAAAATAATAATAATAATCCATCTTTACTTTTTTTACCAGATTAATAGAATTAAGGGGAAAAATACAGTTGCATTAATTTAAAATATGTTATTTAATTGCCTTTTATTGATTTTCTTCTGATATTTTAAGATTTTAGGTTGCTTTCCTAAACAGTCATAATGCTTTTGATACTTTTCCCATACTTTCAGCGCAATCTTGAAATTTCTCATGAAACTTTGGATGATAATTGATTTTATATAATTTTTACTTTATTATATATTCAACTTTATAAAGTATTGGATTCATAAAAAATTTCGGATTTCAGATTTTTATTCATTTACAAGTTTTGTTAAAAAAAAATACCATTTTATTATTTTCAGAAAATATTATTCAGTCTATATATATCTCTGTTTGTGACAAAATTTTTGTGTCATCTCTAGTTGAAAAACAAATGCACATAATTTTATACAAATTTATATGCAGTTGTAAATTGACAGAAATTAATGTGTATCATCATTTGTTGTAAATCTCCCTTAAGGTGGTGATTTCGTCCCGTTTTTGTCATAACATTTAATATGACGGTATAGGACAAAATTTCATACACAATAAGAATTATTTTTAAACAATTATTGAGAAATAATTAAAAAAAGGATTTATATAAATTATGTTCAACCAGGAAAAAAAAAATT
Source organism: Salticus scenicus (assembly GCA_963930645.1). NCBI lineage: Eukaryota > Metazoa > Arthropoda > Arachnida > Araneae > Salticidae > Salticus > Salticus scenicus. Next base: position 147,945,124 of record OZ005657.1, on the reverse strand, counting down.
ATATGTAGCAAAATCCCTTTCCCTCCCTTCCAGGAGGATGTCCCTACGAGAGGTGTAAATTTTCAGTATGGGAATTTTTTCAAAAGTACTTATCAATGTCTTTAAAACGAATGATTCAACAATTTATTTGTGATATTAAAAAAAAAAAAAAAAAAAAAAAAATGGTAATGGATTTTTTCCATAAAAAATGTATATCCTAAAAATATACATTTTTTAATATGTCGTGTGCAGGACACAAAGTCGACTTTCTCTCGAAATTTAGTGTAATACCGGGATGAAAATTGTCTGCATTAAGTTTGGAAAATAATATTGATAAATAATACTTTTAAAAAATAATTTTAACTGCGTGAAATTGTATAGAAAACTGTCGAAGAGAAAGATTATGATGGTCACAATATAACTAAATTTATATTACATTTGAATTTCGTAAGCCGCATTCCATTTTTTTTTTTTTTTTTTTTTTTTTTTCTTTTGAAAAAATAATTAATATGCATATTTTTTTTCTGATAGATATTGTTAAAGTATTTCGACTGAAAATTTACTGCAGGTGCTCACACTGATATTAAATGAAACTTTTGTAATTTTTTTATCACGAGAATCTGTTATGCAACATTGTAAATAGGAGAATCTATAAACAAAATCTAGTTATTCTCCTTAATTACAAGCGCTACCAAAGTTGTACGACATTGTAAAAAAGGGAATCTATAAGAAAAATCTAGTTATTCTCCTTAATTATAAGCGCTACCAAACTTGTATCAAGAAAAGTAAATTAAAATAAAATAAACAAATAAACGTGAGTTTTAAAAGTACTTTTCTATAATAATAATAATAATAAAAAAAATTGTTGTTTACTGTAATCGAAATGCAATATGAAATCTATGAATATTAATTCAGAAATAAAAAGTTTAAAGTGTAAAAAGAAAAGTTAAACTGCACACTTTTCTTTTGACTGCACTGACGAAAATTCTCCAGGATGGATCTGAAGCAGCTTAAAATAATAACAGTAAAAACCTTTAAATTATGCATTTTCATTCGTATTTTTATCTTGTATTTTAATTACTTTGCATGGCATACCTTACATAGAGTTAATTATTGTTTGTAAACACCCTAATTATTATGATTCTACAGTTAATCTAATTATCTTTATTATTAATAGATTTAAATATTTTATCGCTGAGAATTTAATTAAAAATTAAGAATTTTTCAATTTTTCATGACTGTCTTGAGTTAGATAAGACTCTGCTTTATATTTAAAACCAAAAACATAAACAAAAGAAAGATGAAAGGAATTTAAACTTAAATACCAAATTTTAATTTCATAATTTTTATCAAATGTGTTTTATCATTATGATCACACTTTTCTTTAAAAAGTTTTTTGTAATCTATATAATTATTACATTCAGTGTGTCCATTTCTATAGAAGTTTGTAAGCTCATACAAACAGTTGAACGCTATGAAATGTCTCTATATAAATTTTAAAATTTTAGAAATAAAGAAATAAAGATTTCATGCTCTTGTTTAAAATTTTCTTTATATACTTTATTAAGCAATTTTAATTTTCCTTAAATCTAAATCATTTTTTCTTATTAGAATTAGAATAGAAATTAATCTTGTTACTTATTAATTGAAATTAATAAATATTCTTTTTTATTTTACATATTTATGAAGATTAACTTTATTTGAATGTTATTCATTTATTTGTTTTTAATAAAAATACGAGTTAAATACTTTTTGCATATCAATTTAAAAAATAAAATAAAAAATAGGATTAAATTAATGCATAAGTTAAAATTTTCTTCTAAAGGTATCGTCCTTGAATGACTGTAATATACGCTGTAATTTTTTTAAACATCCCCAAAATTAAGTATGCTTGTGTGTTCCAAAAAAATACAGTAAAAAATATGCTAAACTTACAAAATAGATTTAGACTTATCTTTATTTATTATGCAATACATATTTTCATTTATATTTTGAATATTTTATAAAAGTTAAATATTTTTTATCACAGAAATCATAAATGAAATAAAACTAGCACAGACGACACTGCTATGTATGCATTTATGTAAATTCGATTTCTACAGATACTAATAAGTAAGTTATACAAAATTTTAAGATATTTATTTAAATAGTGTTGCTTCGATTAATTAATACAAAAGATATTCTGTGTTTTATTGATTGACATATATAGGCGTATAGTAGATCTTCAAAATATTTAACCTTCGAATTCAGTAAAGACGCCAGAATGGCTAAAAACATTAAAGTTTCTTTACTACAACTTTTTATGACATAGGATTTCCTGGTTTTAGGTGTAATTTTTACACGTTGCACTTTTATTTCTATAAATGAAATAACAGAAGAACTATTACTCCACTATATATATATATATATATATATATATATATATATATATATATATATATATATATATATACCTACAATTTTCTAAATGCGTACATTTTACGAAGTATGATTGATGGATCAAGTTTTACATGGTAATAATTTTGCCTACTTACAAAAATTACTGTTATTATTATTATTATTATTGACAAGGGAAACATTTATAACATTTATCAGATAAATTTAAGAATTTAAATTTGGTTATATCAAAGTATATTTTCAGAAATGACACTTTATGAAGTAAAAAACAGTTTATTAAACATTTTATTAAAATAAATAGTAATATTAATAATAATCGGGAATTTTATGAAAGAGTCATTTTAAATCTGTTGTCTAAAATAATCAGAAAGAGATTAAATTATAACTATCGGTTAAAAAAAAAAAAGAGAGAGAGAGAGAGAGAGAGAGAGAGAAAAGACTTTATCAAGAACAGGATAAACAGTAAAGTACTGTAGTAGTATATAATTAAAAAAAAATCAAACTATTTTATTTATTTTAAATAAATGATTCGGATGTAATTTAAACTTATGATTCATCAGGTTCATGCGTGTTTATCAAATAAAATTTTCCTGTCAAATAAACACAGGTATTAGTACTATAGTCGACACACTTTTACCTAGATTCAGGTTAACCGACATGCTCGATAACTATCATTTCTGATTTCTAAGTATTGTTGGCTTTCGCTTGGAGGAGTTTAATGACTGAATATATATACTTTTTAAAATTTTAAGTGTATGGAATAATTAGGTAAAAGTAACAGCCATAGAACCTTGATTAAACTATACTTCTTATTACGGTTATAAATTATACTCATTCTACTCATATACTTTATTATAAAGTTAAAAAAATTTTCAACGTTGTAAAATTCAAATAAAATATGATTAAAAATATTTTATAAACATTGGCAGCATACCTAATTCATGTTATGAACTATAAATTACAATAACTTTTTAAATACATGTTATTTTTCGAACGCAGCCACTTATTTGTCCAATCTAATCGCTAATGAATAATTATAAAGGCGTACAGTACAATCATTTTCGCGATTGATATCTATAATCGTTTCATGTGTTATTTCATTCATTAAATATAGAGTAAAATTGCGGTAGACATGCACACATGCATAGATATATAGAGGCACACACAGACAGAAAAAGGGAGAAAATTCAAGCACAAAATAAATATTTAAAAAAATATATATATTATAATAATAATTCAAAAATACCACATTGTTTTTCTGGCACAAAATACATGATGAACAGCTAAAAGTACAAAATTCTAAAATCAAGTTTCGTTCAAATAATAAAAATTCGAAGTTATATTTAGGAAATATTTTTGTGAATAGATTCTTTTTAATTTTCCTTCAAAAATCATAAAAAAAAAAAAAGAAAAAAGAAAATATTTAAAAATAATAAAAGTAAAAATATATAAATAAACAAAGGCATTTTTTACCCGATTTTTTTTTTTTTTTAATTTAATTTTCTGATATTTTATACCTGTGAACTTTGCTCATGCTTAGTGCAGCTGCAGTTTGACTACGTAACATTCTTTAATTTGAAAGACAAGTACATAGATTAAATAAACACGCTTTTTTAAAAATTCTAAAGTATATAAATCATTAATATATATATATATATATATATATATATATATATATATATATATATAATGAAATAAAATAAGTAAAAAAATAAAAAATCCCAAAAAGTGAATAATTTTTCATGTACACAAAGAATGTAATTATATATAAATGTGGAAAAAATTACCGATATTGATATAATCGACTACTTCTTGAACGATTGAGAAGAAAAAACATGCCATCTAAATTTTCAATATTTTTTCTTTGCTTACTTTTGTATAACAATTTTTAAAACTAATTTCCTTTTTTAAGCTAATTTATTTTTAATTTTAGTGTAGTTATTTTGGCTTCTTAATATTTTAATTAACAAAAATATGCTTTCATTTTACAAATATTAAATATTAAAAATAAAGCTACCGAAAAGTTTAGTTCAGTGAAATTCAAGTTTTAAAAGTTTTCATTTAAAACTATTGTTATATATTAAAATTTATTATAACGAGAGTGATCCTCAAAATTTTTGTTTAAACTGATATGCCCTTAAGACATCAGGGAAAGTTAGTTGCAGGAATGTATCTGAGATCTCTAGCTATGATTCTCTGTGTAGCCAATGGCCATCTCTGACAAGTAGACGCCATGTTTGCCAATTTATCACCAAGATGATGGTACGCGAAGGAATTTTTAAGGGTTTGAAACTTGTAAGAATGAGAGATGGTATATTTTTACTTTCAGTACAGTTGATCATGTGCATTTTAATGAATGTTTTGGATTAATATATTATTAAAATTTAGGGTAAGATATTACTGAATTTTTAAATATCAATTGTTTGTATGAAATTAAAATTTTTTATTAATATTATGTTTATTTTACAAATAATATATTTTAGATTGAATTTAATGAATTAATTATTTGCCATTCAGTATTTTTTTTTAAGCAAAGGGTATTTGTCTCAAAGCATATAGGAATATTTTTCAGTGTTTATTTTAGAGATATTACTAATATAGTTATCATCACCATATATTTTGTCAATATTATTAATAATTTCGTCGAAATTTTGATTTAAATAAACAAAATAATAATAATGAAAAATATTTAATTAATAATTTCGAATATTTGTTTTATGGATATGTGCAGCTTCTTACTTTTCACAAGTATTGTGCTTATATGGTTTTCGGGATCACAAAAACATTTTAAAATTGGCAATTAAATTAAATACATTCTTATATTATTAATGCAAATACTTTAAGTGTACCATTATTCCAATTATTAAGAAAATATTACTTTTGTATAACTTATAGTGTTTTTGTTTATTTTTGCATAAGTTTTTGCGTATTAGTTTAGTGTTTATATGCGAGTGATACTGAATACTTGTATGACCTACGTGTTTCGTTTCCACTTATTTTTTAACTTCATAGTACTGCGATGATGATTAAAATTCAATTTCCGTATTGGTTTTCAATTAAAAATATTTAAGTTTATTTATTGTTATCGTTATCACTTTTATTATTATTATTATTATTGTAATTGTATTATTTTATTTAAATGAATGTATGCAATATATTATCGCATTTGGTATAACATGTGCGCTCACCAATAAACGAACCTCTAAAGAAATTTTCAGATTTATATAAACACGTTTATCATTAAATATTTAATTTTTTTAAACCCTTCCTTCCTCAATTAAAAAAAAAAAAAGAAGAATAATGATTTGTAAGTTATTTTCTACACGCGGATATTTATGTAAAACTAACCAAAAACACTAGTGTTCAAAATAATAAAAAAATAAAAAGCTAAATTTTTTTTAAAAAAAAAAAAAGCTCAAGAAATATTTTTAAAAATATTTTTTCTTTAAAATACAACGAAATAAGAATTTTAATTACTGTACTTAGAAATTGTAAGGGGTTGTGTAATTTTCTTAATTTCTTGTCGAGAAAATAAATGACGTTAAACTATTAATTCCGACATTTGTAAATCATTAAATATTATAATGCGTTAAATAACCATAAAAAAGTAAAAATATTCGTTTTCGATGTATCTTTGGAACTATTTCTTTATAGCTAAAAGCCGTATGTCATATACTTCATACATAATTTTTTATATAGATTTGAATTTATAGTCCCAACATGAAGGCAATTAATCACCTCATATTGAGTAAAACTACACATTTGCTTCCCCAAAAAGATTTTTACATAATTTTACACAGTTGCTTTTATATACTTTTTCATATATTCATACAACGATAATATAACAACTAAGAATTATAGAAATCTGCTGACAGATACGTAGTATACAGTCGGTAACAAAAGTCTCCGAACACTAGCAAAAATTCCTATATAAAAAAATGTGCACTTAATGCAGTTTTGTTAAATAAATCCTTGTTGAATCCTGTTCTTAGTCAGTCTAAAAATAGGATTCGACAAGGATTTGTATAACAAAACTGTATTAAGTGTACTTTTTTCATATAGGAATTTTTGCTAGTGTTCGCAGACTTTGTTACCGACTGTATATATAAATTATACACTGAATAAATTTTACGCTTCTAAATGCATCGCTATTATTGTCTAAAATAAACAGAATTTATTTTGTGTATTATGCGCATATGAATTGATAAATTTATGTATTTTTTAAATAAAAAGTTTGTCAATATATATATATATATATATAACCAAGAATTGGAAGAATTTTGTGTGTAAAGAAGATTCTGAATTTTTCTTTCAAGATAAACCCCAATTTTATTGGATTATAATCAAATGCGTATCATACTAATGTACACATGACATAAATATTTGTTACTTTATCATATTTTAAACTACGATAATATGAAACACATACAAAGAAGCAGAAAATTCGATTGATATGACACTCAAATTACTTTGATAAAAATATGGTGCAATTTTATAGTATAATAACGCAAAATACATATAGACAACGTAGATTATCTCTGGTACATAGAGAAATTGTAGAATGTAGCTGAAAGATAAATTAAGAAACAAGTTTTTATATTTATTGTAATCTTATGAACACAAAGTGAAACAAACACGCAATAAAGTTGTAAAAGTCTTGCGATAAAAACAATAGTGCTGTTTGAATTGACACTCATAAATTTTATCAGCGTTTGTCCAAAATATTTTCCGGTATTTGGAAACATGACTTTATTTTTAAAATAAAAAATATTATTATGCATCTATGAATTATTGCGTTCATTTCATCACAGAAATAAGTAGGATTTGAAAAACATATTATTTCGCTGATACATATGGCATTTAAGAAATTTTAATAACAGTAATATTTTAACAATAACTGTATTTAACTAATGCTATAAATGAATTAAATTTTGAAAATAGAAATTTCGTATTTCGATGAGTATAAATCATTTATATCAATGTTAAATAGTTTACAATAACACAAAATTGCTCTTAAATTTTCTTTTATTAACACGCTTTTATTAGCTTCACCTGTATGTAAGTTTGTATGTATGTTTGTAAGCACTCTGGGAGCAAACAAAAAATCTATATTGTGAAAAAAGACTTTCCCTACGTGAACGCTGTGGCTGTGAGGTAAAGTTCCGGGCTACGAACCTAAAAGTCTAACGTTCGAGTCCAGTCAGGGCAGATTTTTTAAAAATGGTTTTTGTTTAATTCTAAATTATTTATTACTCATTCCTTGATTATGTTATTTACATAAGAATTTTTGCTAGTGTTCGGATACTTTTGTTACCGACTATACATTCTTGCAATAAAAGCGTGTTCTTTAATTTTTTTTAAGTATAAATTTATTATTTTTCTAATCAAATTCAATTTCAATTATTTCATCAGCATTATAATCAGATCTGTAAATATAATACATACAAGAATAAATGTACAAAAAAGAATTTGCGTTGATATGAAATAGTACAATAATGTATAAAGATAATATTTATTTAGCAATTATTATTCGTTGAAAAATAATTTAGTAATTTTCACAGTTTTCTTTTTAAATACACGTTAACATGTCAAGATATATATTTTTATCTTAACGCACCTTATACTTACTAACGTATACTAACGATATTAAGTTAAACTTACTAACGATATTTCTTAACGTGTACATATTTATTGAATTCCGGTAAAAACAAACTGAATTTTTACCCAGGATTGTGATGAACGAAATGCATCCTCTTAAAGAAAATATATAAATTCACTCAAATCAAGTGTGTGGTTGTCGTACTAAGTTATCTTGATTATATCATTAATAAAATTAAACAAAATAACGATTCCCTTACCTGTGAATAACCTCCATGCACAGAAGTCTTTTACTTTGTAACTTTTACTTTTTGCGCCTTTAAAACAAACGAACTTAAATTATCATGGTTTTTAAATTCTTCTAGACCCTAAAAGAAAGAAATATGAAAATTAAAAGAGAATTATTATGTCTGTGGTTCATTTTAGATTAAAATATAAGCTGTTTTGTAAGATATTGTACTGAACTTTGAAAAATAAATTAAAGATTTAACGTATTTTATAATACCATAAAATTATAATTGTTTTTTTTTTTTTTATATAAACTTTTTGATAAGTTGATAAATTGTTATAAAACCTAAAAATGAGTCCATGGTGACACTCATCATCATTAGATGATCGGCATATATATATATATATATATATATATATATATATATATATATATATACTATCATATAAGATCTGAAAACTATGTCTAAAGGGTAAAATGAAGCCAAAAATTAGAAATAATAGCAATTGAATGTTAAAATAAAGTAAATATGAATTTTCTAATTTGAAGAAATATTTTTAATTAATTGACGCTATAACCAATAAAATTATTTCAAAAATAGACAAATACTGATTCCCGAAATTAATAATGATACAAAAGTATTAACCATCATACATACAACCTACCATTTAATTCTTATATCATCTTTTAAAATAAGATTATAACGTATGCATTGCGCTATGAACTTGTAGAACTGGTAAATAGACGAAAATAAAAATGAAAGTGAAAGTAAAAAACAATCTAACACTATCTCCCATAATTAATAACCATATTCTTTCTACTTCAAAAATAATAAGTAAATAAGTAAATAAATAAATATTGTAGTCTTCTGACGAAGCAATATTTAAGAATTTTGTTTTTGTATATAGGTCTTATTAGATTTCCATAACTATTTGAAAGCAGACATAATGTTTTATTTTGCACTATACTTTAATTTTGAGTGCTAGTTAATTTAAGTACCATTCGTTCTACGTAGAAATATTTTTTATTCTTAAAGAAATGTAGGAAATCTAAATAAATAAATATATATAAGACTAAATGTTTATGTTTTCGTTTATAACGTAAATTTTGTTCCAAAATGAATATGTAAGTTGTACATTTAAACGAAGTATCTCATATTCACATGGAAAAGAACTGAAACTGAAAATGTATAGAATTTGAAGCATCTGAATCATATTTCTAGTTGTAGTAACCTAATAATTAAGTGTGTTTGATTGTCATATAATTTTAGTATACTTTTGCCCCCCCCCCCCCCAACATAAACAAAAAAAAAAAACTTCAATCTGTCATATTCTGTCATATTACTTTCATTTCACTTTAAGTTACTTAATAGAATATATATATATATATATATTAAAGCTTGTTTATGGTTTCAATGTAACGAAAAACATTTTAAAGCCGGAAGCATAATAACGTAAATTTTTATTTATTTTTTTTTCATTTTTGGTACTCTGCTAAAAATTTTATTTCTTTTTTCAAAATAAATTCGTTCAAAAGCATGTTAGGATAATGAAAAATAAATAAATAAAATGAAAAAAGAATGTTCCTATATTTATTAAACCGTCATACAAAAAAAAACTAGATTGTATTATCATTATTGCGTCATATTTATTTACTTTGTTCAACATCATGCTGCTTTGTTCATTAACGGAAATTCCCGTAATGTTTTAAAATTGACATTTCTTACTTTGAATTAAAAAAAAAAAAAAGAAGAAGAAGAAGAAGAAGAATTTTCTGCTTATATATCACAAAAATTACCGATAGCTTTTTCCCAAATCCCTCCTCAGGAAAATGAGGGGGGAAAAATAAATAAAACAAATAGACTTGACGTGATTAGCCACAATAAACGAAGAAGCTTTATGCAACAATATACGATTGTATTTATAACAAATCATTTGAATATTGAAACATACATTCAGTTTTTTCCTTTACAAAATCATCTGATTTTGATTTTGATTTTTTACATGCATCAAACATTAAAATGTACTTCATTTGCGAAACGAAGCATTTGAATGAATACTTCTGTTCTGTTACGTGTTAAGAAAATTATTCCTTGAATTTAGAGTCAGCGACTGTGAAACGTATAAAAATGGTACATGCACAATAGTTTTTTCGCAACGGTGTGCGAAATCTAAAAAAAAAAAAAAATCTACTGAAAAGGTTTTTAAGATTTAAGCCAACTATGTAAGCGTTTTGGTTTTAGTTAAAGTTTTTTTTTTTTTTTTTTTTTTTTTTTTTTTTTTTCCCTCGGTGAGGTAAGCTTTGACATTTATGGTTTTAATGTTTAAGAACGTCAATATTTTGGTGACATTAGGACCAGAATTCATAATTTTGAAATCATAAATAATGTAATTTATTATTATGATTTATAATCGATTTTTGATTACATGATGTATTTCGATAGAATAATGAAAGTGTCTTATTGATTTCGTTTATGTAGTACAACTGAAATTTTTATATGTTTCTGAGAAAGCTCATGCACAAACTTGAAGCCAAATATTCCAATGAATCGCATTAAATATTATAAAATTACTAGTATTAGAAATGTTTTTGAAATATTTTTACTGTAGTTTTCTTTTCTTTTCTTTTTTCTTTCTTTCTTTCTTTCTTTTTCTTTTTTTTTTTCTTTTTAATATTTTGCTCTGGATTAATTTTTTTGCAGAATTTAAAGCGAAAACATCGTAACGTTTCAGGTTTATACTATCTTTAAAAATTTCATAAATTTGACTTCAATAAAAATTTCTATTAATTTATTCATATAAAAAAAAATCTACTAGATTTGCTTTTTTTTTTTTTCATTAAATAATAGACGATGTATGGTTTTATTTTCCTCCTTAGAAACGTTTTGTAAAGAATTTTCATAAAAGCGTCTATTAAATGTATTAAAAATGAATGCGTACAATGTTAAAATTTAGCATATACTGAGAAAAAAAATCTGATGTGGGCACCACATGATTTCCTTATACACTTTTAGAAATATACATAATGTTAAAAAACATTGACATTGGACCCAAAACAGTTGGCTAAAAATATTTAAAAAAAATGAATTATCACCATGTTCTGAGCTTTTCTGAAAGTTAGTTAAAAACCGATTGCAAGATTTGTACTGGTAACGCTGACGAAGGCAGCAGGGACCCGAAAAAATTGGCTAAAAGTGTTAAAAATATGCATTTTCACAGTGTTCTGAACTATTCTGAAAGTTTCAAATGTCTACCTAGTCGGGAAGTTAGTTAAATAAATTTTCTGTTAAACCATATAAACGCTGTCGAAGGCAGCAGAGACCTGAAACAGTTGGCTAAAAGTATTTAAAAAATGCATTTTCACCGTGTTCTGAACTATTCTGAAAGTTTCAAATGTCTAGTCGGGAAGTTAGTTAAATAAATTTTCTGTTGAACCGTATAAACGCTGCCGAAGGCAGCAGTGACCCGAAACAATTGCCTAAATCTAAATGTATTTAAAAAATGCATTGTCACCGTGTTCTGAGCTTTTTCGGAAGTTTTAAATGTCTAGCTAGTCGGGAAGTTAGTTAAAAATCGATTGCAAGATTTGTACTGGTAACGCTGCCGAAGGCAGCAGGGACCCTAAACAGTTGGCTAAAAGTATTGAAAAATGCATTTTCACCGTATTCTGATCTATTCTGAAAGTTGCAAATGTCTAGCTAGTCGGGAAGTTAATTAAATAGATTTTCTGTTGAATCACATAAACGCTGCTGAAGGCATCAGATGTCGGAAACAGTTGGCTAAAAATATTTAAAAAATGCATTGTCAACGTGGTCTGAGCTTTTCTGGAAGTTTCAAATGTCTAGCTAGTCGGGAAGTCAGTTAAATTGCAAGATTTGTCCAAACCGTTTTTGAGTTATTACCGTTTTTTGATACATTATGGCCAAAACCTTTGTATTTTTGGTCATTATGAACCTAATTTTTCTAAATATCTCCAAAACGGAAAATCATACAAAGTCCAAAAAGGGAGGTGCACAACTAGATGTTATAACAAACCTATGTACCAATTCGCAACTTTCTACGTCCAACCGTTTTTGAGTTATGTGACATACACACACACAGACACACACACACATACAGACGTCACGAAAATTCGTGTAAAGTCGCTTATATCTCTAAAACGAGAGCTCGTGTTAAGACGACACTTGCAGGCGTATAACTAGACATCATGACAGTTACCCATATAAATTGGCAACATTCAGCAATCATTATACTTTGTATAAGGAAGTAAAAAATATACCGCCTTCCTCTAGAATGAATAAGTGGCCCTTTTCTAAATACCTTAACTAGAAATATAGATTTCCGAGCTATGCGCATAAGGCACGCCAATAAACTGAATAGACGAAATGATCGAGAATTTCTAGTTTATACATTTCTAGTTGGTGAAACAATATTCTGAATATTCCGAATATTCTGAATCTTGTGTATTGCAAGAAATTCTCGCTTGATTTTTTAGAATTGGGTAATAAACCAAGATTATAGTTGCTGAAACCCGTCTCTTGTAGTCTCATTTATTTGCAGATATATTTTAATAATTTTGCCCTCGATAATATAGGCAAACGCTCTAGAATTCTAATAGGGGCTTCTAGAACTCGCTTTCCAAGGGGACTAGAATTTATAAGGATGACATGGAACTATTTTTTCTAGAGCCACAATTTAGATTCTAGATGTCAGTTACAGAATTTTTTCTCAGTGTAAGGCTTTTCAATTTAGCTTCCAAAGTGAGACTATTTTATTTAGGGATTTAAAAAAAAAAAAAAAAAACTAGTATGTTGTGGCCACCACGAGACTTTCTTCTATATTTTCCTATACAAATTCACTCAGTAACAATATTAAAAAAAAAAAAAATCCAAGCATTTTTTTTTGTTGTTGTTAAAAGTAAAAAAAAAATCGATAACTTTTTTTTAAATTACCACATATTTATAGTTCAACCATTCGTTTTAAAGGTATTGACGAGACCTTTCGAAAGATACCCATCTTGAAAATTTACCCCACCCCAGAGGGTACTTCCCCCCAGGGGGGGGGGAAGCGATGCCCCACATGCACAATTTTTTTCTTAATTAACTACTACTATTAGCAATAATTCATATTAATTTTACAATCACAGGTTAAGAATAACTCTCATTATGTACATTTATACGAAATTTTGTCCTATACTACCATGTTAAAAATTTAGAAGAAATACGATCACAGCGCCTCCTGTTGTGCGATTGATCCCCAAATCTAATCAGCACCAGTTTATGCCAGGAGCCAACTAAATACCAAGTTTTGATAATTTCGTTAAAAAAAAAAAAAAAAAAAAAAAATAAGATTTTTTTTCTAAGTTTTTTTTTCGTAAAAAGTAAAAAAAATCGATAACTTTGTTTTAAATTATCACAGATTTATAGTTCAACCATTTGTTTTAAAGGTACTGACGAGACCTTTCGAAAGATACCCATTTTGAAAATTTTTGCCCTATATCACCATGTTACAAATTTAGAAAAAGCGGGATGGCAACGCAACCTGTCAGACGATTTTTACCAAAAGTTGATAGGCACTAATTTATGTCAAGGTGCAACAACATACCAATTTGTATGAAATTCTGTCCAGTAGTTCCTGAGGTACAGTTGCCACAAAATTTTGTCACACACACACACACACACACACACAGACAGACAGACATTTTCTAAAAATGGTCAAATCGTGTTCTACAGCTCTCAAAACGTGTAAATCCATCAAAAACCCGAAATCGAAATTTTTTACGAATCCAATACTTTCTTCTATTGAAGATAGAAGAAAGTAAAAATATGTAAAATATTTACTGTTTTTAATATTGTATCGACATGTAAAATATTCACCAAGAAAAATGAGTATTAATAAATTTAAAAATTGTTGTCTTTATAAATATTGTCCAACTATAATGCATGAAAGCTATTAGATGAAAAAAATATATATAACAAAAGTTTTTCTTTACCTTTCAATATACAAATAAATATATGAATAAGAATCAATTGCAAATTGTATTAACAGATTTCTTTAATAATATTTGTTTATTTACTTGTGAAAATTCGAAAGCAACACTTATCCAGTAAGTAACAACTTTTTTTAATCGCACCAAGTCTTAAATTAATCCTTTTCTTTCAGAAAAGACACAAACCAGAAAGCACCCAAAACATATTTGTAGCTTTTGCATAAAAAATTCAATTGTTAAAATTTTCTCAAGTGTTTTAGAATCTTATAATTTCACGATTGCACATGAGATGAGGCCAAGGTTAAACATTGCGTACTCTTGAATGTTAGTATATATTGATGAAATTATATTACATACTTATTTACTTTAAGTGATTAAAATACAATCCCATGAAACCCTACTTTTTTATTATTATTAATCTGATATATTTTAATATTGATAATCATACATCACTATTCTCTGACAACTTTCATTTCATTATATATTAACTTGTAATAATGAATTGGATAAAATAAATAAATAAATAAATAAAAACCCTTTGAATCAGATATTTATTTTATAAAAAAAATAATATTAAAATAAATAAATAAATAAATAAATAAAAATAATAATTAAAAATTTAGCCTATACTTTTCGTAAAACTGAAAAGTTTCAGATATAATTATATTTTATATAATTTAAACTCAAATATCGAATTAAAAAAAAAAAAAAAACACTGTATTTCTCAACCCTCTCTGCAGAACACACACATGTACACAAAAAACAAGAAAATGTCTACAAAAGGGAACTGTTTATCTTTTTTTACATGGAAGTAAAATTTTCAATGTAAACATGTGAAACCGTATAAAGCGAGAACTAAGTTAGTTTTCTTATCCGAACTGACATTTTGAGATTTTTTATAATCTAAAGTAAATGTAGGCATTTAAATACTTTTCTGAATTTTTATGTCAATGTGGTTGTATAAATCAACGCGAATTTACTTTGAAATTTCTTTGTTGATTTATCTGGTCTTTAAAACAATTTATTCGATGTTTCTGTATATAAATGCTTATAAACCCCACTTGCTTT